>JARFJB010000603.1:3350000-3537500 GCA_036346205.1 Vesta saturnalis | reverse complement strand
ATTATATATTTTCTATTGCAAAAAACGTCTTTTATTTCTTGATTAAATGAAGAGTAGGTACATCATAAATGAAGCACCATCATTAAAAATAGCTGGTGCGAGTCATTATTAAAAAATAGTAGGTAACCAAACACGTGTGGTTTGAATCTGTGCTGTCACAAAAGTAAATATCCAGGTATGTGTTGTTGGTGTCTGTGCTAGACACACATCTGGTTCGCGTCCTCGCTAAAAGGTGGTTTTATCATAGCTAAAAATAGCCGGTTTACGTCCTCACTAAAACGTGATCGCGTCATAGCTAAAAATAGTCGGTTAGCGTCGTATCTAAAAAATATAGTGACAGCACCATCATTAAAAATAACTGATGTGCGTCATCATTAAAAAATAGTAGGTGACCAAACCCATTGTGTGTTTTAAATCTCTGATATGCAAATATGTCACAAAGGAAATAACCAGATATGTTTGGTTCGTTTCTGTGCTAAAGATACGTAATAGAAAAGTAACTAGATGTGAGGTTTATAACAAATGGGTATATAAACTGGCCTTTAGACAGATGTAGGTTTCAGTGAAGTTAATAAGTCTGCAGAAATACAATATAATAGTGAAGAATTCAATGCAAAAGTTTGCATCAGGAGCAATTTGTAAGAGGTCTCCAAAAATGGAACAAATAGAAGACCTGATACGCAAAATAAAGAAGTTAAAATATGATTTGGAGTTGTATGAAGTGCAGCGTATGCTGAAAAAAGCAAGATTAAACTAAAGTCTTGTTATTAATGCATTATTGTAAAATTGCTAACAATCTAGACATTGATGTTTCGTGTGACACTGGCAGAACTAAAATCAAAAGTTAAAAACTTATGACCTGTTAGTAAAATTTGAATAGAATTGAAATACCTTATTTTAGAAAAAAATTGTTATTTATTCTTGTAAATTGGTGTAATGTTGTTTGCCCTAATTTTTAAATTTAATAGTCTTGAAAACTTGTCGTTTATTAGAATTTGTGAAGTGGTGTATACCGTATTATTTAAACAAATATTACCTATGTGTTTGTAATGTAAAAATGCAAATGAAATAAAGGTGCTCAACGAAATTGTATATACATGAAAATTTTTAAACTAAACCAAGATGCTTTATTGCATTGTATACTAAATGAATATTGATTTAATTTAAAATATTACTATTAATGCATTATTGTAAAATTGCTAACAAACTAGACATTGGTGTGTTTAGTGTTACACTGGCAGAACTAAAATCAAAAGTTAAAACTTATGATCTGTTAGTAAAATTTGAATAGATTTTAAATACCTTGTTATTTATTCTTGTGAACTCTTGTAATATTGTTTGCCCTAATTTTTAAATTTTGTAAAAGAATAATCCTGAAAACTTATAATTTATTAAAATTTGTGAAGTGGTGTATATATAGTATTCTTTAAACAAAATATTACTTATGTGTTTATAATGCTCGGCGGAAAAAAAATCCTCGGAAAAAAATCTTGGAAAAAAAAATCCTAGGAAAAAAAATCATGTGGAAAAAAAAATCCTATGGAAAAAAAAATCCTCGGAAAAAAGCCCGGAAAAAAATCCCGTAGAAAAAAATCCTGTCAACACAAGCGTGCTGTTTTTACTATAATGACTTTTTTGGGTTAGAATCGGCCTTACACTTTATAATATTGATATATCTATGTAGTAGTTTTTGGTTTAATCAATTTCGATTTTTAAGGGGCGTACTGGTCTCTAAAAGAGTCCCTAAAGAATTCCCTAAGTATGGTTTTATAATTCAATTATAGTAAAAACAGCACGCTTGTCTTAACATTTTATGTGGCAGGAGTTTTTCCACGGGATTTTTCCGGGTTTTTCAGGATTTTTCAGGATTTTTATCACAGGATTTTCGAGGATTTTTTCCACAGGATTTTTTCCGAGAATTTTTTTTCCTAGGATTTTTTTCCTAGACTCGGTAATACGTAAAAATGAAAATGAAATAAAGATGCTTAACGTAAATTATTATTAAATATAATCATTAAACGAAGATGCTTTACTGCATTATATAATATATGAATATTGATTTAATTTAAAATATTACGCTCCAAAAACATAACTTAAATGGAATAATCATTAATTTAAAATTATATGAATTACAAATGCGAAATACGAAGTTGTACTAATGTACATTTTTTAATAGTAAGTAGTTTCATTTTCAAATAATGAAATCAACAGTGTTACGTTAATTAATGGTTACATAAAAAATTATAAGTAATATATTAATAAATTGAGTAAAACTTGTAAAATGATAATGAACTATATGGTTTAGATAAGATTGGAAAAACACTCGTAATTATATCTTGCATTGAAAAATGCTGACCATACACATTCCTTTCTGTTGAAGTACATTTTATTCATTATAGTACTGATTTTACAAGAAATTACATATATAATTTTTTACATCGCGTTGGAACTAAAAAAATTGGTGGTCCAAACTAATTAAAATTGTTGAAATCGTGCGGTAAGTTGTATTTCTTATGAGTATAAGTAAGTAAAGCAAAAAAAGTTGTGTTTTAAGTGCAGTTTATCGTTTCAAAATTATATAGATCAATTTTAGGACCATTTTTCATATTTTTGACAAATTAAAAAACGCAATAGATAAAGTGCCGCTTGTAACACGCTATCACACTTTCAAAAAATTAATTTCGATTTGGACCTATGGGCAAATTTAAAACATTGAAGAGCGCGTTTTTTTAGGACTTATACAATTATTCTTATACTACCTCATTCCCCATTTATGTACGCACACAAGATATATACTTTTGTTATAAAAAAATTTCGTTATCCTTTTCATAAATGTTATGTTAGAGCTAGCATCACTTCAGAATTTCCCATATGAGGTCGTTATTAATGCAAATATTTCCGATACTCAATTATCTACATTTATTATAATTACTTAACCAATAATTACATATAATTCTTATTTCTACATATTTACATACTACATATCTATATATTTGTACACCTCAGCCCCAAAATTCACAAAATTTATCATCTGACCCCCAAGGTTACCTTGCAAATCTAGTTACTTTTCTAGTGACTTTTTTCGAATCTAGTAACTTTTCTAGTGACTTTTTGGGTTAGGATCGGCATCGGTGCAGATCAACAATAAAACAGATAAACAGGTAAATAAACAGCTCTGTTTAAAACAGGTCTGTTTAAACAGGTCTGTTTAAACAGGTCTGTTTAAAACAGGTCTGTTTAAAACAGGTCTGTTTAAAACAGGTCCGTTTAAAACAGATCTGTTATTTATGCTGTTTGCTTGTAGGCTGTTTGATTCCAAATGATATTATAACGACACCGTTAGGGTATTATATACTGATCGAAGCCTTTCCTAAAACGACCGTTTTGTACTTTAGCGTCCTTATTTATTACCATGAATCCGTATCGATTTCGCCAAGTCTCTGAGCACATGTCACGAAACAATCGCATGCTTACTATTGGGGCGACATGGTCTTCATATATGTGACGCAAATTCAAATCATCCTGTTCGAAAAGCTCTATAAAATTGGCTTTGTCTCTAATCAACTGTTTGGGGATTTTAGTATAGGTTTGGCCCAAGTAGAAGCAGTCAATGTTATTGTGACGACCCATTGAAAAGTACGCTCTAATATGATTCTGTTTTTCGCAAGCGATATGGTCAAAGATAAACACTGAATTGGGTTTTGCCACGCTCGGTTCCATAATATCAGCATTATCGCTGAAGCAATAATAACCAATATCTTTCATGGGATCCAGAATTTCACCCAGAGTCGATATTTTTCTTGATTCAACGATTTCGAATAGACATACACGAGTTTGAAACGAAGACTGTTCGGTTCAGTTAGGAGACTGAGCATGGTGTTTGTTCTCCCACAATTGGGAGGATCACAATTATACCGCGTACACTGTTTGGAAGTAACTTCCATGCCGTTGTATCTCCTATTTCTAGCTCGGGTCAAATCATCGAGATTTGCAATAGGTAGTTTTGAGTTTGAACCACTGCTCTCATGTTTGCTGTTGTTGTTGTTGGTGAGCGTCAATTAAAGCTGCACGACTTGTCAATATGATTCTTTATTTATACACTAATATTACATCTTCGTTTAGTTTAAAAATTTTGATGTATATACAATTCCGTCGAGCACTTTTATTTCATTTTCATTTTTACATATTACAAACATAAAGGTAATATTTGTTTAAATAATACGGAATACAGCACTTCACAAATTCTAATAAACGGCAAGCTTTCAGGACTATTAAATTTAAAATTAGGGCAAACAATATTACAACAGTTTACAAGAATAAATAACAATTTCTTTCTAAAATAAGGTATTTCAAATCTATTTAAATTTTTACTAACAGATCATAAGTTTTTATCTTTTGATTTTAGTTCTGCCAGTGTAACCGAAACACAAGACTTTAGTTTAATCTTGCTTTTCTCAGGATACGCTGCACTTCATACAACTCAAATCATATTTTAACTTCTTTATTTTGCGTATCAGGTCTTCTATTTGTTCCCTTTTGGAGACCTCTTACAAATTTCTCCTGATGCAAACTTTTGCATTGAATTCTTCATTATTACATTGTATTTTTACAGACTTATTAATTTCAATGAAACCTACATCTGTCTAAAATCCAGTTTATACACCCGCTTGTTATAAACCTCACATCTAGTTACTTTTCTATTATGTGTGTTTAGCACAAACGAACCAAACATATCTGGTTATTTCCTTTGTGACATATTTGCATATCAGAGATTCAAACCACTCATGTGTTTGGTCACCTACTATTTTTTAATGAAGACGCACATCAGTTATTTTTAATGATGGTGCGACGCGAACCGACTATTTTTAGCTATGACGCAACCACCTTTTAGTGAGGACATAAACCGGCTATTTTAGCTATGATTCACCACATTCTAGCGAGGACGCGAACCAGATGTGTGTCTAGCACAGACACCAACCACATATCTGATTATTTCCCTTTGAGACAGCACAGATTCAAACCACACATGTGTTTGGTTACCTACTATTTTTTAATAATGACTCGCACCAGCTATTTTTAATGATGGTGCTTCATTTATGATGTACCTACTCTTCATTTAATCAAGAAATAAAGACGTTTTTGCAATAGAAAATATATAATTTATTTCCAAACAGTTATACATGGATATATATTATTATTTTTACAGAAATGTTAAATTAGTTGTCTTTCCTACAGTTCCGGCGTTGGTGATGTACACGTCTTTCTCCGCCAGATATTGTTTAAACTTTTCAATGCGATCTTCTTTTTTGAAGTATTCATAAAATCGTAAGGGAAGTATACACTTAGAGTTCTCAGTTTCAATGATAATATGTTTACCATACTTCGTGTCGATAGTGTTCATATCAATCACTTTATATTTTGCACCCACCTCCAAGTCTTTTACGTTCGTGAAGGATTTACAGAAAGTGCTACTATTCAATTCAGATAGATCCATCTTTACTGATTCGAGAACGCTTTTGAATTTTGAGTTGATACCGGAACTGTCCTTCTATAAATTACTGCATCACGATTCTTTATGGTAGAGGGGAGAGTGTGCTTTGAGAATTGCATCAGTGAGCTAATCTGCATCTGATGATCAATAACTGCTACCATCAGGAGATGCTGTCCATTCCTGTATATCGCTCCAGGAATGATATTGCTGCTTGCATTATAACGACTTCACTTGCTCGCAATTGTACTAGGACAAAACACTGCTAGGAAATGACTCATCTGTAATTTACACATGGTGGGGTTGTAGTATGACCTTGGTCTACTTTTAGCATAGACAACAACCTTTTATTCTTTTTGTTGCTCGCAATTGTACTAGGACAAAACACTGTTGACGAAATGACTCATCTGTAATTTACACATGGTGGGGTTGTAGTATGACAGTGGTCTACTTTTAGCAAAGACAACAACCTCTAATTCTTTTTGTTTCCATAAACTGATTCTATTTTATATTCCTAAGAAATGTAATATAATACACCTGCAGGTCATTAATTATTTTTGACCTTGAAAACCCTATATTTAGATTTCTAAGAATTGTAGTATGATGGCCTAGCAATTTCTATTTTTAGCTTTAAATTTTGATTTAAATATGTCCTTGATTTGAGTACCTCTTACATGTTTAAACTTGTTAAATACCAACCTTGTCCTACTTTTAGTTTAGAAACACTAAGAACTGTCATACGATACCCCTATAGGTCAATAACCTTTGACCTTGACCACTCTATTTTTAGACTTCTAAGAATTGTAATATGATGATGACATTGCAATTTCTATTCACACCTCGCTGTGGTTTATATCACAAAAATATGTCCTTGACTTAAGTACCTATGACAACATGTTTAAACTTGTTAAATACACACCTACTTTTAGTTTAGTAAATTATTTCACCTTGACTCAATTTAATAAGCCCATTTGACTTGGTCTACTTTTTAGCATAAACAACGCATTCTTCTTCTTGTTTCCATGAATTGATTCTATTTTTATACTTCTAAGAAATGTCATACGATAAAAACCATATTACAAATACTTTACAAACATGTTAAAGTTTTTGTTATACTATTAATTTTTTTAATAGTAAATATTAAAAATGTACGTTTTATATCGTGATAGTAGTATTTCGCAGTAAAAGAAGGTCTTAAAGTTTTTCCACATTTTTTTAGTTTTTAGAAAATTTGAAACATTTATGTACTTTCACAAAACCATTTGTTTTGAAATTCCGAATTTATTTAACTGCTATCCTTTGCGCTGTTATTTGTTTAGTCTATTAAACTGCGAACGAAACGATTAAACTGCTATGGTAAAAGAGTATATTTACATTAAAACATTTCACACACATAAAATTATTGCTTACTACAGTATTTCAATAGGTAATGTTATTCACCTTTTCTTTGTAATTGTTTTATGTGATATTTATAAAATTACATAGCATTTTTTAATCCTGAAGTCAAAAATTCTGAATTTTTGTATATATACTAAACAAATAACAGCGCAAAATATAGCAGTCCCAATTTTTTTCTCAAAACTAAAAAAATGTGAAAAAAAATTGTATCTTAATAGCAGAATTTTCGTTTACATGTACGCACACGTTGATAATTAGATACATAATAAATCATAACGCGGTAGTCCTTTACCCAAAAATTCCAATTTTTTGCATGTAGACTAAACAATGAACTCATGACCTACTTTTTATGCATAGCTTACGAGAGCGACGTGACCTTGAAGTGGAGTAGCTCCGGCCTCTATATACTTACAATTTCTATTTTTAATTTGACCTTGACCTGCTCGAAAAATTTAAATTCCCCGCCAAAAGCATGCTTCAAACGTCCTTGAGATGTGGAGCGCGTTCTGGCATAATGAGAAAACTCACTTGACCTTGAAATAAATCCCATAAGATTTACATGGTGACCTTGAAGTGGAGTAGCTCCGGCCTTATATTACTACTTAAAATAATTTTTCTTCTTACTCGTTTTTATTTATTCCTTATACCCAAACAGTAAAGTCTCAAGGTTTTCAGTTCTCCGTCGTTTATAGTAACTTATTCTATACTGTTTATATTCGGGTTTACTTAATACATTGTAATATTTGTCTCTAACTATTTTCCTATCGTTATATACAAAAAGAGGGTCTTTACTATTGCTTATCACCATATTCTTCATCGACTCAAAGTTTATTAGTCAAGAGTTCTTATAGTTGAAGGTAATACCCTTTACTTTACACGTTGTTTTAAGTGTCTGTTCACTGGTTGAAAACATATTATAACTGTAGTTTTTCGGTCTCGCACTGACAAACTCAGCTGAATAACTTCCCTCGCCATGTGCCTCAACTCGTCGGTCATTTGACCAGGAAATCTCCGCAGGTTAGATTCCAGTCGTCCGGTTTCGCTACAAATATGACACTATCTGTATCATAATGCAGAACGCGATGGTCCAACTTCTCCAGATAACTATATAGTTCTAAACGTGCATGAACTGTCGCGTACGCGGCTATGGACACATTAATAGTGTTTAGGGCCTCACCCTCACTCTCAGGTCTACCCCAATTTACAATTACCACATTATCATTAACAGCAATAATAGATTGTACTTGCACCAAAGGATCCGTAAACACTTTGAAAAAGTTCTTTGGCTCAGATACAACACTGCTTAGGCTAAACTTACCCCAAAAAGAGTTTAATATTAGCTTGGCCAAGTCTCTTAAGCCGGAATTTTTCTTAATATTTTTGTCGTCCAGCTGAATTCCCTCTTTTTTGTAATATTCTGTTATCTACGTCGTCTTCTCAGCTTCTGACGTAGAATGACTGGGCCACCCTGATCTATCTTGCTTGAGTTTCAGAAAATTATGGATGTAACCACTAAACAGTCCACCCTGTTTCGTGGCTTTGTCATATACGGTTAGCTCATACTCCTAAACCTCAAATACATCCAAAACTTTATACTTTTTTGCGATAGCCTTACGCAACTCGTCGGCTACAAACGTTCCAACGAAACTGTGCTCGGGTTTACTATGCCCACGTTCTCCTTCATTTAGCTCTGCACCACAAGTCCTACATAACAAAAACAAAAACTTGCCATGCATTTTTAGGGACAACACAGGGCGATAGAGATGAGAGGGCGGTAGTACTCGACATTTAACTAAACCCTCCACCGTATCTAGTGAAATTTTTGGATGACCTACAGGGTATTTACAATACTTATTTACATAAGGGTGTAACGAGCATACGTCATAGTACATGATTCTCTCACTAATGCCGTCACACTTATGATAGAGTTTGCTGGAATTAATGCGACCACCGTAAAACGCGTCTCGTGGATTTAAAGGCTCGCCATCTTGACAGCCTAGATTATGTATAAATGTTTTTAACTGGTCGTTTTCAAGTATTAGTTTTTTAAAATCGCACTAATGCATTTCCTCTAGATTATAATTGCGCTCGCTTAGAAACTGAGATCGCGCCGCCGTGTTCTCGTTTCGAACAAACACGGACGTATTTACATTCAACTTTGGGTCAATTTTGGCCTGGTTGGGGAAACACTCCTCGCAACCGTGCCAATAGCATCCAAGAAACTCATAAACGGTATTTGATTCGACAAAATAACCGTCGACCTTAATACCTTCAGGTGTTCTAAACTCACGAGCTTTTCTCGCATGCTGTATGGTCACTTGTTGTGAATGTTCTACCCAACGCAACCACTGCATTGCAACTTTTGGCTGTTTATGATGGCGTCTGAAATCGCCTTTTGGAGTGAGACTGATTTTATGCTCTTTGAGAAAAAGCCTACGAAATACTTTATTGTAGGCGCTAGCAGTTGTAGTTGACTCCGCAAACGGATCGATTTTATTTTAGGTCGTGAAGGTCGACCGAAACTAATCCAGCCTTTGACGAGAATCTTAACATCCATCAGACAATACTTCACTCATCTTAAAGACATAATTATTCTGGGTCTCAGTCGCGTGCCAATCTAGAAGATTTTGCCGATCTTTCCCCGACATCGGATTTGAATAATAATATTCAAGTGCAGGCAAAGGACCCTCATAATTCTGATTTGCGGATGTGTTGAAGAGGAATGGAAAATATCCCTTGGACTCGGGAAAATTGAAAGCTTTCGGATATCCGAGAGTGATGATGGAATGAAATTAAGAGAGTCAATAAACCTAATATCGCCACATCTTCCCTGAAAAGGTGCACTCTTTCCCTACACATCCAAATTGTCGATGCATTGGACACAAACTGAGCAAACGTTCGCAGCCATGTATAGATTGGGTTCATTCGCCCCCTCACACACCGTCCCTTGCATGCATTCCAAATCGTAAAAAATAAGCATAGATGCTTTAAGTTCACCGATGTCATTTCGAGTCTTGTTAATGGACATATATCAAAGATGCCCAATAGGTTTTTGGTTCTTACACGGGGAGCAATAGCTGTAACCGCACTTATGTCTACACTTTACTTCAGTGTTTTTGAGACACTTTAAACATCTACGTAATTTTTCATACAGCTCACTGTCCTTGTGGTTTCTAAGACATTCCTGCCCGTAAAAATCTCTCTTACAATCATTGCAAGCAATAAGGGCACTGATACAAGCATTTCACATGCCGTTTTTTGTTATTACAACGTTTTTTGCACTGCTAGCAGTAATAACTACTGGTAAATGCTGAAGTGAGACTTGTAATGACATTGTAGTGCTCGTCTTCAAGTATTAAATTTAAAACTACTGTACCCGAAGTATACGCGAATTATAAACTACGATAGTATATGAAGTTAAATGATTTTGAAATGATTGAATATGCTCGTAATTACCGCCCTGACTAAGGTCTACACCGCTGCTTTCGCAAAGTTGCATAGCTCGCGCTTGAAGTAAAGGACATCCCTTTTCCATACTATGGCGCATTGTATCGTTACTTCTAAACGCTATTGCTAAGCTAGTGTGCGAGCAAAACAATTGTTTTCGTTAATTGTTGCTGGTACAACGATAATACCCTGCTTTTTGGATTTACAAATGTCTTCAAATTTTAAACCCGTCAAGTTTTTGCGGCCATAGCCAACTGGTACAGTCACTCTATCCACGTTTAAAACTAACAAGTCGAGAAAAAGTTAGCATTGCTCCCATTACCTTTTCCAGCAGTGACATTATCACCCTCACTGACAACTGGTCCACTCTTCTAAATGACAAGCCAATTGGTTTATCTGGGTAATTTGGGTTCTGACGGAACCGAATCCTTCACAATGCATGTATACAGCTCCTCGAATGTACTCTGTAAAAAAAATATGTGTTAAATAAATAACATTTACGAGGCGGTATATTTTTACCTGCAGCCATGTTAAGGGATTATCCTTACATGTTTAGTCATTAAAGGTAAATCTCATCGATTTACATGTAGTGTTAAATTTTCTTATAAATTTAGTGTTTGATTCGTCAATTATATTAGTGGTCCAGCCTCTTGCTGGTGGGTTGATAGGACTGAACCTCATTGGTCCTGCTTTTGCTGCAGCCCCTCTAATGTACTCACTCATGAAACGAAACAATAGAAAATTAAAAGACATACCGTTATCATATTCAAATGCTCCGCTGCGGAAGTTTCCAACACCTCTTCAATATAATCATAAATAAACACTTCCTCCATATTTACTTGAGCGGGGTTTTAAAAAAAAATTAAACTTAAAAATAAAACAAACATACACTTACATTCAACCAGCTCTCCGTACAGCCTCAACAAAATCATCTTACTCTTCCATCGAGTCGATAGTGTCATTTTCAAACACAACCTTATAATTAATCATATTTTATGCTTTTTTCAGCCACCTTCGGTTAACATACCGCCACGGAGAATTTGATTAGCTGTAAAAATTTCATAACGATGATAACGTAATGCTATTCAGAACAGAACTAAATTAGCTAAACTCAAGTGTACGTATTTATAGTATTTTTCCCATGGCCAAATTAAGTCACTGAAAAAATAGTTCCCAAGGTCAGACCCATGGTAAAAATGATATTAGAATACAATTTCATAGAATTATATATAATTTACAAAGTACCAATAGTAATTATCTCAAACCTTGAAAATATGCATGTGCTAATATTAGCGGTTCTCTAAGTTAGTATCAATAGAAAATATCTCAAGATAAAATAGAAGCAGAATTTCTGATATTAAAGAAATGTAATAATGTTAATAACATTTTTAGAATAATTATGCTATCTTTTGTATAATAAACTCATTACGAAAAATAAAATCACGCTGTAAAACAAAAACAGTTATCCACGTCAGAATGACATTTAAACTTCAAGTTAGATAGAGATGAAAACACTTGTTAATTCAAAAAATTTAAAGAGGCCATCTGCTATAAGATATCAATAATACATTCTTTATTATAAGTGTTTTGTAACTGTGGTTTCCTATTAGTGGAGTTGATCGGCCTATTTCCACAGTTTATGCTTTTTGAGCGCGACGTTTCGGAAGCGGACTCTGCTTCCGTCATCAGGCTTAGTCCTGAGAAGGACTGTTTTCGCACTTGAGTCGAATTCATATGTTATATATAATTTTTTCTCAAGCACTTGACTACTCTTAGATTCGAACCTGGTACCTTTCACTTACTAGTCTGACACCTTTGCCACTGAGCCGTGGTTGCGCATGTTGCGCTGGTGTATTGCGCTTAAGCTCTTCGCGCATTATTGGCATCCATATGGGTTTCATTTCTACACTAGCTTGGCTTATTATAATAATAATACAATTTAACCATTTTCAGTCATGTTTAATTAATTTTAGCCTTACCTTACGCAATTTGTAATAATTTTAATGACATTTTTAGGATAGTCTTACGAGACTAGAACGTCTTATTAGAATAAAATAGAATACAAATCCAAATCAGGGGGCTCAGTTCCTATGCCTGTCTTACAAGCTAGCATTAGGACCCTTATTCAATTTTAACTTACCCGCGGAGGCCCTGAACTCTGTTTTTTTCAGCTCAAGGCCACGCACGAGGTCAACAACGTCGAATTCGAGGTCAACCTCAAGGCCAAAATACGTGGGCGTCGGGGTCAAAAGTGAATGTGCATGACGTATGACGTCACAAAAAGTGGAGGGGATGGTGCCTCGTTTATACTGATATTGTATGCATTTTGTCCGTCTGTCCCCCAATTCGTTTGTCTATATGCCCGACTGTCCGTTTGTTCGCTTTTAAAAGTCACCCAGTGCCGGATCTAGGGGACAAGCGAACATGTAGAAATTATAACATATTTCCAAATCTTTATCAAGAAAAAAAAATAAAAATAGTATTACACATTCGTTATTTAAGAATTTATAATGTAGGTATACCGTTAAACTATTTTTGTCTGTTGTTGACGTCTTTTATAGTTAAAATACTGCGTGACAAGTTTGAATGTTACTAACGATACTATTTCATACAATTGAATAAAATATTGTTCCACATTGAAATTAAAATAATATATAAACATAATATTACTAGATTACTAGATAAGATAAAGGTTGTGATATGTGTACTACGCCTATATTTCGGAGAAATCCAACCCGACAGGCGACGGCCGACGATAGATGAATATTATTTAATGTTAAATTAGATGCACGATATATTTGTATCCTTCATTCGTTCCTGACTTCCTGTTGGGTCGACAGTTGACTGATTAATTAAGCGTTAAGTGTTAACTTTACTATTAACTACATTACAAAAATAGTTGGTTATTGTAGATATTCGTGATACTGTGCTTTAAGTCAATTTATCTACATATTACAATTTAGTTTTATTAATATTAATTTTACAAAAAAAATGAATTAAAAAAAGCTTAGTAGTAATAAATGATATAGCTGTCAAACATCTCCAAAGCCTCTTAAATATTAGAAAACTTTCGAGAGCAAGGTATAAATGATGCTTTATCAGAAGAAACGTTTAGCAGGAGAGATTGCAGAAGATGAGTTTTAAAACATTAGTGAAGAAAAAAAATGTATAATAATGATTAAAAATGTTGTTGACAATATCTTAACAGGACTACGTCAAAGATTTAATTAAAACAATGTAAAATATCGCTCACGATTTTTCATTTTGAGATCCAACAATAATTTATTCTTGGCCTATAAAATAGAAGACTTGAAAAGATCCGGAGTCGATTTATGCAGTAAATATGATAATCACCTTGCCAAATTTGAATTCATTTTAGACTTGAAAAGATCCAGAGTCGATAACTTAACCTTCACGCCATTCCCTTGCGAGGTAAACAAAACAATCCCTGCCACTTATTTACAATCTTTTTCCATGCTTTGCTGTCTCCGCATACCTCCCTAGCTTCCGAAAGATTCATACATTGTCTCTGATACGCCCTTTTATTTTTAAAACTCCTTATTTTTCCTTTCCTTTATCATACATTCTACTACATTCAGCGAAGTTTATACTGCTACCCTATTCCTTTAACCTCACCCACATATATTCACTTCGTTAATCTTGAGTATGTTCATTCTCCCAATGTCAACAAACCAACATGTACTACTTTTATATGTATCCATCACCGTCTTTTCCTCCCCACACTCCGTCATTATGCATCCATTCTTTATCTTGCCTTCTCGTTTTACCACATGTGCTTCCAGGAATCTCATACCCGCGGAATTTATTTTTCTTTCGTGCTTTGTTTGACATATCCATATCTCACTTCCATGTAGTACTAACGGGCAACACGCCATTATAGATAGCTCGTTTCGCAGGTAGGCTCATGCTTTCGTTTCTCATTATCGTCCACATACTTCCAATCACTTTCTTTCCAGCATTGACCCTTCGTCCAATCTTGCCTCCATTGCACCATCTGCAGTAAACATTCTACCCAGATATACCAGCTCGTCCACTTACTGCACAATTTCATCTTGCAGAGTAAATACTCTACTCTCCTTTCCACCTTCCGATTGAACACCACAATTTTAGTTTTGTTCACGTTTACCTTTAGGTAAACATGCTTGTCTAACACATTTATCCTGTATACATTGAACAACCACTCTGACACCACACAGCCTTGTCGCACTCCTTGTACAATATTAAAGTACTCACTCACACCTCCTCACCTAACACATACCGTTGTATACTGTCCCTATTCCGTTTATTAGACCTTTATTTACGCATATTTATTTAATACTTCCCACAGCTTCTCCCTATTCACTCTGTCCTATGCTTTCCCCAGATCTACAAACGCACAATACAGCTTCCTTTTTAAACACTGTTCGATCACCTGCTGGAGAGTAATCATCTGATCGACACATTCTCTCCCTGGCATGAAGCCACCCTGCACATTCCAAATCTTAGTGTGTATTTTCTTTACCACTTATTCCTCTGTAGTTCTTACAATCACTCTTATTCCTCTTACCCTTATACAGTGGTACAATGATCGCGCTCTTCCAATCCCTCCCATACTTTAGCATTTCACCAGTGATTTCACGTACCCTTGTTTCTTGCTATTTTTCAACCCTCCTACCGTTTTCTCCCCCCATTAATCCCAATATCCTTCCTAGTTTCATTCACCATTCCTTCTACATTCTCCTTATTTAACCCTTGAGTCTTACTTTCCTCACCGCTGTGCAGCTTTCCGAAATATTCTTCAGCATTTCCTCACGTCACAATCGTCCCATACTATTTGGTTGCTCATATTCATCACTCCTGCAGCGTTCTGTTTTGGGCCACGTTTCGTATTTTTGACCCATTTCCGAAAGAGTTTTCGTTTCCCTCGTAATCGTTCTGCATTTTCCCTCCTTCTACAGCCATCACTTCCTCTGTACTTATTCTCACTGCCTCCTTCGCTTCTTTGTTTCTTAATCTGTACTCATAAAAATCGCTCTTTCTTAGCCTAATTTTTACAGCAGTCACTGCCATGTACATACATTTTTTCTTACATACTGCCTTTTTTACCGACTCATTCCACCAAGCACATTTTTTCTGTCTTACAGTCGCTCTTCCATATACCCGCACGGCACAATTGACAACACAATTTTTCAAGCTTATTCATGCACTTTCAACGTCAGTGTCTTTTATTTATTCGTTCCATATTGTTTCATTCACATTCAACTCTTTACACTCAGCATCTGCATATTTCATGCTCGCATCATTAT
Source organism: Vesta saturnalis (assembly GCA_036346205.1). Classification (NCBI taxonomy): domain Eukaryota; kingdom Metazoa; phylum Arthropoda; class Insecta; order Coleoptera; family Lampyridae; genus Vesta; species Vesta saturnalis. The sequence continues at coordinate 3,521,861 of JARFJB010000603.1, read as the reverse complement.
CCACTAGTTCGTCTAACCTAATTCTGGACGTTCACTACTGCTTTCCTTATTCAGACCCACTTTTGCCCTAAACACACACTCTCGACACAACCAAAAAGTGGTCCGATCCACACTTCGATCCGTGAATTACGTTTGTGTCTTTCACCAGGTTTATAAGCCGTTCATCATACACTATCAAGTCTATCATACTTTTAGATTCACCCTTTGCTATGTATACATATGCACATTTTTATGTTTAAACCACGTTTTGGATACAAACAGGCTTCTCTCCACACAGATGTTCATCAGGCGTTCACTATTCTCATTGACTCTTTGGTCTCGGAACTTTCCTAGAACGTATTCAGTACGTTCTCTCTGTAGACCCACGCATCCGTTGATATCTCCCACTATCATCACTCTGTCTTTTGGCTTACATACGTTCAACACGTTCTCTACTTCATTCCAGAGGTTCTCACGCTCCTGGTCTCTTTCTCCATTCACTGGTGCATAGCATGCAATAAGAAAAACTCCACTTTCATTCTAACTCACATTATCCGGAGCGATACCAATTCGTACTGTTTAACACATCTTTTCGCTCTTTCACTTACGATCACCCTAGCTCCTTTTGCGCCATGCACTTCAGTCTCCACCCCTGACCATAGTGCTAGACTGCTATCCTCCATCTCCACAGCATCCTTTTCTTTGCGCTTTGTCTCTGATACACACAGAATATCAAGGTGTCTTTTGTACATTACATTCGCAATTTCAAATTCTTTACCATGCACACCTCTCACATTCCACGTACCTACTTGCCATTCATTCCTTGTACAGTCATCAGCAACGGGGCCTATCTGTTTCGACCTTGACCACCCCTTGTAGCCAGGTCGATCCGAGGCAATTGCATTGTTCTCTTGAGTAGTACCATAGCGAGCAGAGCGGTTACTGGCCTAATCGTGCCCCGGACGATGTAGCATTCCCTACTAACGGTATCGTTCTACTACCGGACAGCTATTTGTCTACTGCCTCGACACATAAGGAAGTAAGAAGTAGAAATATAGATAGAGTCAAGAAAAGATATAAATAATAGGGCTTATACTTACTGTATAAATATCTAAATGTACAGATACAGGTATGGAAAAACATTATTGCGGGTTTGACTTATAATAAGCTAGAAAGAAACCTAGTAAGCATTATATGAGTGTGAGAGAGACATAACTTTACCGATGTTGCCACTTGTACATATTTGCATGTAGGCACAAGATATAAACTACTTAAGTCTCCTTCAATCTAGCTTCAACATTTCTAACCAAACCAAAGCAATTAAGATGATGTTGAAAAGTCGCGTGTTCTTTGAAACTGTTAAATAAATACTTGACACTTAAACATTAAATAATAATACCTCAAACGTCGAAGTTTATTGTAGTTGCGGATTTATCACATGGTTCGATTACTACTCGTAAAAAGAACCAAGAAGAAACTTACGAGAGCTACAAACAAAGACATTAACATTTACATTGATAGTATAACTTAAGTTTAAGGTTTAACTTTAGTATTGTAATTCATATTGAAAAACCAACTATTTTTAAAAATGAACATACACCTCTTTCAAAGACCTTTGAAAAAACCTCCACCTTGCGCAAGACAGTAACCCAATCCTCGGGGGCCGGGGTGTAATCTCATATCAATTATAATTTTATCTATTATACCAATATTAAAAAAAATCCAAAGAAATATATTTTTATCCGATAAATAAAATCTTAATTTGATCCTTTTAGTAATCATTTTAATATTAACATGATAAAATTATATTTAATTAAGTTAAATGAACTTGTTTAAGTATATATTCTGAAAATATAATAAAGAGCTTATATCCTCTATTACCTTTACTATAATTAATTAACTAAATAATTTGTACAAAAATATACAGTTCGGGATTTGCAAAAACACTGATTTTCAATTCTGGTTGACAGTAGCAATTAAATGTGTACTAGCTTACTCAAAAGACGCATGTATGGCATCAGCGCTTTTAGTTTGTTGTGTATTCTATTCTATTTCACTTAGCACGTGAACTGATTGTACTGTCTTTATTTTCTTTCTATAAGTCAGACCCGCGGAAATATTTTTTGATACCTGTATACATATACATTTTTTCACTTACATACGCGATCAAATGCTTCAATTATTTTTAATTTAGATTTCTGAGTTATAGTTATTTCTTTATTATTTAACTTAATATTTATTTACCAAATCTATTTTATTATTGTTGCGAACCGTGACAACTTAAAAGGTAACAATAAATAACGATAATGGCTCTGTTAGCTCTCCCTACATTAATTGTTTACTTTTAGGATTAATTAATTGCAATTAAGATCAAACATAGTAACAAAGATAAAATTTAGCTTACATTTTGAATTTGCAGTCAAGGAAAAATATAGTATAAGATGATAAGCAACACAATGCTATAATTAAACTTAAAATCACATACACATAGTACCAAAAATAAAAGCTGGATCAACCTTCAAATTTGAAAACAAAGAGAAAAAAATGTTCTAAAACTTACCACTTATATACGGATCTGCCATGCATAGCCACATCTTCTGTATTTTATATTTGCGTCAGTACGATTTTATCTGGCATGGGTTTTAAAGGAACCGTATTTTTCGTAGCGGTTCTATGCCATAGCAATCCTAAACATTATTTACTCGCCTTTTTTTTATTTAAAGAGGCACTTTACACGTTACAAAATTCTACTGTTTAGAATATTATTATTTTTGTTTATTAGTAATATTCAAACCGATAAAAATCTATTCAGTAACTTCCTACTTGTATTTAAATTAGATAACGCGACTTGCTGTTGTTTATTCGGGAAAAGAAAATTATTTTATCACTTTCATTTAGAATTTCGATTACAAATTAGAGCCAGTTATTTGTTTATTTTATCTATTTATTTGCTTTTTTATGCTTTGGATTACGGATTCAATCTAGTTATTTATTTTTATCATTTAAGCTAATAAAACAGCTCCTATAACAGTGCTTACGTTTGGATTTGTTATAGAAAGGGTTCATTACAAGAATGAATCATATCTGGTATTTTTCCTACAGTTACATTCATTTATGCAATAAATATGAAAATGACCTTAACAAATTTGAATTTATTTCAGAATTAGAGAGCTTAAAAGAGAATGTTTACAACTGAGATAAAAGTTTAAAAAAAGCAAGCTTCTTTGGAATGTTGAATTTTATTTATAAAAATAAAGTTCAAGATGCATATCCAAATATATCAGTCGCTTACCAAATATATTTTACGATGACAGTTATTTCAGCTTCGTGTGAACGAAACTTTAGCAAATTAAAATTAATAAAAACATACCTAAGAGCTACTACAGAGCAAGGAGCAAGCAAGACTTAATCAGTTATCTATAATATCTATAAAAAATACAATTGCAAGACAAATCAATTATGAAGACATATCAATGATTTCGCTGCAAATAAGGCTAGAAAAGTTAATTTTTCAATTCCCAACTTTTTTACTAAATTAAAATGTCCAAGAAAGTTTTAATTTATGTTTATGTGTTTATAATACGAGATCCGGCTGCAAAATTGTGTAGGTATCTCTTTTTTAATAAAACTGAATATAGATGAATGATTAATGGCAATGTAATATATTACTTCGGGGTAAATTAGTCGAAATTATTTTTAATTTAATATATTATAATTAATGTATTTGTATGAATTTGAACTATTTGCTTTTTAAGTGAATGAAACGTCATTTGAAAGGAAATGATGTGAAGAATGTAATAAATATGGTTGCCACCTCCTAGTCAGCCTAGGCTACCAGGGGCCTGTAACACAAAACCTACAGTTGTAACAAATATAGAACTTGTTAAACATTCACCTGTTAATTTCTGTAACACAGTGTTCTTAAAATGACTTGTAATAACGGAGAATATTTCGACAAGTGCACAAGAGTAGAAGGTAGGCACCATCCCCTGCACTTTTTTTGTGACGTCACAAGCCCGCCCACTTTTTACCATGGAATTTCCAATGACGTCTACGTTGGGCGGTCGTATCTTTGACCTTGAGAAACTGGTTTACCCTGAGAAAGTTGTTTACCTTGTGAGAGTCGTTTACCTTGAAAAACTGGTTTACCTTTTAAAGTGGTTGACCTTGAGATTGTGGTTGTCCGTGAGATAGTTGTTTACATTGAGAAAGTCGTTTACCTTGAGAAAAAGGTTGACCTCGTGGTTGGCCTTGGACCTGGTCTTGCGTGGTAAATTTGAAATTGTTTTTAAAAATAAAGAGACTTGTAAGACAACTAGCTCTTAGCCCTTCGCCCCTTGTCCTGCCCCCTTCGTGCAATTGCATGGAGGCCTTAACCGTTGTTTACCTTGAGAAACAGGTTGATTTTGAGAAAGTGGTTGGCCTTGGACTTGACTTACGCGGGATATGTGAGTTTTTCTAATAAGGGGCCCTAATCCTAGCTTGCAGGAACCTGTATTAGGCCGGCGCTCTCTTGTCGTGGCCCCTTTGTTGCCAAATCTGAATTTGTTTGCAGCGCCACCTAGTAGTGTATAGACTAATGAATATTTTCTGTAATAAAGGTAGCGCCACCTAGCGGTATATTTCTAGGACTAATTAGAGTTTGTTTGTGGCGCCATCTAGTGGTGTATTTTGCAAGTAGCGAGTGTTTCTGTAATAGAAGTTGACCATGCACCTCTCTCGTTTCTCGGCTTTTGTTACGGAACTCTTAATTAAAACAGCTAAACTACTAGAAACGCTTTATTTATCAGAGTAGAATGGTTGAAAAACAAGCATTATATAGTAATTTAATTATCTCATCGTTTATAACTAAACATGTAGTGAAAATTCAAGCATTGGTAAATTATTTATTCTAAAATACAAAAACATTATCGTATAAAGCTCGCACACATTCGAATGGTAACCCTGCAGCGTCGTCTTGTGTTACCGGAACTATCTAGAATTTTTCTTAAGGAACTGTAAGTGGTAACCTAGCGGGGGTCGTCGAAAGCAATCAAAATATTTCCCGTTATCAGTAGCTGATTAGAAGCACATACAAGTCGAAACATATTCTTGTGGCTGGGGATCGATTTCAAATATTTCAACACTTGTACCGTATACATCTTTGGAGTTGGTATGCGTCCAGTTTCTCAATAGAGATACGTTTTCCAGTGAACACATAGGCTCCTCATTGTTATGGTTTAAACAACTATACGCCTGTTTCCTTTTTCAACCTTTAATCGACGGAAAACCAATCACGTCCAAGCTTAGTATTGGTTTGTTAAGGAATCTTAAACTGCCCTTAACGTGAATTTTGTTAAACGGCCTTTTATCAGCTCCTCTTGGAAATCGTTGTAGATTACATAACCCGGCCCCCATTTCAGTACATGATATTTCCTCCTAAATACCTTATCTGCCTTGACATTATAAAATAATTGCTAGGTGGCTTTATCAGTATCAACAATAAAACTCCATGATCTGTAACCACGGCAATTTGTTTCGGTATGAATTCGTTATTAACACCTAAACCCTTGTACGTCCCAGTATGCGCACATCTTCTTTTAGCTGATGCTGTACACTGAAGCTTGTGATCTAGAATTGTCCCTGTTAACAGCGAAACCCACGACGACATTCCGATGTTTGTCGACTTTAATCACGTTATCGAATTTGGCGTACACCAAACAGTTAACGGTTTCTAGAAGAGCTTCTTCAAAACCGACTTCTAGGGGTAGGGAACCGTTTCTAACTAAATTCCCGTGCGTGCTAGCGTTTGCAGCCTAGTCAGGGGTTAGGTCGAAGGCCATTAAACAATAGCCGTTGGGGTAATCGCTTCTCGATATATCGTTGTCCTTATTCAGAAAATGAATATCCGTATCGGAGAATAAAGTGTAGTAATCAAGGGCCGGTTCTGGCTCAGTTCAAGGTCACTTGCCCTCTGGTGTCGAGAAATCAAAGCTTTTCGAGTTCTTCAAGGTCAAACCTTTGGCGTGAAATTTAGATTTTTGGAGCTCTTCAAGGTTAAAATGTCAAGGTCAAAATTTAAATCTAAAAATAGTAATTTCAAGTCATGATAACACAATTCTTAGAAATCTAAAAATAGAGTTTTCAAGGTCAAAAATTATTGACCTGGTATAATATTACAATTCTTAGAACTATATAAAAATAGAATGAGTTTATGGAAACCGAAGAATGCCAAGTTGTTTTAGTTTGCTAAACTAAAAGTAGGTCAAGGTGTTTATTTAACAAGTTTAAACTTGTTGCGATAGGTACTCATGTCAAGTACACATTTTTCTTATATAAACTGCAGCGAGGTATGTTAAGATCAGTCAGTTAGCAACTTGTAATTGTTAAACATGGAATTAGCAGGGTTAAACCAAAGCACCTATTGCAAACCCTTTAAAAATGTGCGTAACCTCGAGCTATCGAAAAGGTATAAAGTGATGAACGTGGGTGTAATTAATACCAAATCCGGTGAACGTATAGTGATGGATACGGATGATTTTAAATGTGTATTACCTCAGCGCTTTTATGAGTATGTCAAAGAAGAAACTCGAATTGAAGAATTTAAAACATTACTAAACATGAAGGATGTGTTCCTAAATAGTTAGGATGCAGCCGGGAAAACGACAAACATAACATTTTGTTTTTAATAGCAGTGTTATAATCCCACCATATACAAATTACGCATGCTTTAACTGGAATCATTTCTTAAATAGTGTTTAGTCATAGTGCAATTGTGAGCAAGTAAATCCGTTATCTAATTATAATGCAAGCAACAATAAAATCATTTCTGGAACGATCCAAACTCAGAAGTTCGCTGTTATATATAGATACCCCACATAGTTGCAGTAACAATAGGAATAATAATTTAACATTGTGTTTATCGGAAGTATATAAACAAGCAGCTAATGAATACTTAATCGATTGTGTTTATTATAAACTATCGAATGATACTCATCATGCAAAACATATAGAAATTGGATACAGTACACCTGAACCTTGCACCAGTAGTGCGTATGGGGTGTAGCAACTGTGATCAAAGCAATAATGTGGTGTTAGATATGAAGGAATAGAATGAGCTTCTAAGACGGAATTTGTATGTAGAATTACAATTTTTCCGATCTCAAGAAATTGAAAATAAAATTGATTGATCAAATGTAAACGAAGAAGATATAATCTATGCTCAACATTATGAATCTCTATCTAGCAATCTTGGTATTTATTACAATTGGGAATTGATTAAAGGATATGACAGAATTTTGAAAACTGTTATGATTGAAAACTACAACTGCTGTTCTTGCACATTCAATGCTCATAGTGTAGAAGAACTATTCAATTTAAAGAATATAATAAGCTATAGATTAGACTTTCTTGAATCTTAAAATCTGGTGTGTTTCTATGAAAAGTTCATACAAGTTGTCAACGACCGTCGTTTTCGCGAGAAAGAATTCCATGGTAGTGATGATGACATTTATAAAGACATTGAAGATGTTATAAATGCTAAGTATAATATTAATTCGCATAACACTGTATGCTTAATGGAAATATTGTATTATCGTCCTGCTTATCTAATGTATAGCAGTTAATAAATAAATAAGTATTATTAACTATGATTTGTTTTTGTGATCTCGATTTAGGTATAAATACCCTGATTTGTCGATCTAGGTAAACAATGTTAGATAAGAAGCGATAGAGTGCAGGTGGTTTAGTGAATACTCTAATCAATCAACTTTCGGTTAAATTGATTGAATTTACGAAAAACAATAGCTCAAAAATTAAACCTAACGGAAATTTCACTGACACAATAAAGTCGGCGCTTTAAACGGAAAAACGTGTGGTAAAAAGTTTAGGAGGAAAGAAAAACGTTAAAATTCCTCGAGTAATTCTCTTACCTAAACAAGGAGGGTTTTACCATTTCTTATTCCGTTATTCGCAGGATTATCGGCATTCGGTGCTTTAGCTGGTGGTGCATCGGGAATTGCTAAAGCAGTCAATGAAGCTAAAAATGCCAAAAACTGCAAGAAGAGACAACGCGCTATAATCGCATGATGGAATCTATCGCTATAGGCTCCGTGAATAAGAAAGGTGGTGCACTTTATCTAAAACGATACAAATCAGGTGGTGGTGCATTATATTTGAAACCGTTTCCAGAAAACTGAGTAAATTACCCGAAAGACCGCTAACAGATATTGATTTAAAAAAATATACCAAAAATGTGCCCTAAGTCAGGGATATTTTTATGAAATATATCATGCCTAAATTACCATGGAAATATGAATCTGGAATTATTAACCTAGATAGCCGAAGCGAGCCAGGTACACATTGGGTTTACTACAAAAATCGAGGTAAAAGCTATGGTATTACGATAGTTTCGGTAATCTTCGACCACCAATCGAAGTGATAAACTACTTTCGGGGATGTAAAATTTATTATGATTACAACCAAGATTAAGAATTTAATACTATTATTTGTGGACACCTATGCCTACAATTTTTATATAAATAATCAATACAATATAATACAATTTGGGAAAAAAAATACGTTATCGGATTGGTTGGATTTTACTGCTGCAACAGCATTAGAAACATTTATACAGGCAACGACAAATTTTATTTTAGAACAAATCCATCTCATTTGCAGGTTATTAATATTCCACATGGTGCACATAAGTTAGATGAAGTTAGGGATTACCTAAATTCTAAGATACCCACAGAAAAGTTTGTCATTAGAGCAAAAAAAAACAGTACACTTAAATGCGAGATAAGCAGTTCATTTGAGATCGATTTTACTACAGAAGATAGCATTGGTCGCATGTTAGGGTTTGAGTTTAAAATATTAGAACCAAATATTTTACATACGTCTGCGTTAGACATCCAAATACTTAAACAAATTGATCTACACGTACAGTGCAACGTAATAAAAGGATCTTATCGAAACGGGAAACCTGTAAAAGTATATGAGATTGACGTTTCAGTTCCACCAGGTTATCGTTTAGATAAAATTCCTAGCAATACTCAATATTTAGAAGTAAATACCGACATAATTAGTAATATAACAATTAACTTGACTAATAAAAGGGTGAATTAATAGACTTTGGTGAAAGTGAACCATTTACAGTACGCCTAGAACTAAAAGAATATGGGTCTGAGAATTAATCAAGGACCAATTCCACCTTTCAAAAATTCCTTTAAAGACATTATCCCTACAGTAAGTCATTAATTAGTCATAAACCTTCATTGCGGTTAACACCTGCAGAGAAATACTTTTTAACGTCAATTGGTTTAAAAGTTCTCAGCGACAATGGCCGAATCATTAAACGTCTTTCAAAACGCACATGTTGATGATACTATAATTAAATCAGATATTCACACTTATCTGCCGAATGATATTCTAAATATGGAGCTTCCGCAGAATTACGCATCTTAATTCAAAGTCAAGATCTAATTACAGCTACCTACGATATCCTTACATAGAAGGTAAGCTTGAGCTGAAAAAAGAAGATGAAAGAAAATCATGCAACTCAACCCATAATTTCCCCAACTTTCTTTTCGAAGAAATCCGTTATGAGTTAGGTGGTCAAAGAGTGGACGTTTCCAGAAATCCAGGTATAACATCTACACTTAAGGGATATATTTCCTATACGGCAAGCAAGAGAAAAGCACTAAGCCATTTGGGATGGCCACCAAAGAATGAAGAACCATTACAAGTAGAATTCAATGAGCAAAATGGGGAAAATTCTTTTACAGTATGCACACCATTGAATCACATATTTGAAATAATGGTGGGTTATCGTCAAGTAATCGTTAATATTCGTCAAGAGTTGATTTTAATTCGATATAGAAGCGATACAAACTGCTATTGTGGTGAAGTTGATGCAGTAATAACCTTAAATAAAATTCAACGGAAATTACCACACTTAACACTTAGTGATACTGCGAAACTTAGGAATCGATAAAAAATCTATTATTACTGTTCCTTTTCGTCAATAGGAGTTATATGAATTACCTGCTTTAAAACAAGTAACCTCAGAAATATGGCCAATAAAAACGTCAACTCAAATGGAAAAACCACGTTGGATAATTGTTGCATTCCAACAAGGTAAAAGTCGGCAAGGACGGGAAATTTTGATCACATTAACATCAGCAACCTTAAAGTACATCTGAATTCTGAGTATTATCCATATGAAGCAATGCTTTTGAACTTCAGTGTTAACCAATACATAACAGTATATCACATTTTTTTTAAAAATTCAAATGTGATTACTATGTTGAAGATGCATTCAACTATTCCGAATTCAAATCATGCCTAGTATTTGTAATGGACTGCTCTAAACAAAATGAATCCTTAAAAAACTCAACAGAAATGGAATCTGTAACACCTTTCGACAATGAAATTGTTGTCTATGGTCCTATTCTCCATGACGCAGTACAGCTCACTCACTAGAGAAGTGAAACAATTATAATTATTGCAATACACACTCTGTATGTCTAGTATATAAATAAAAATTTTCGTTTAGTTTTATTTCATCCACTAACAATGAAAGTAGTTGCTCAGAAACAACAACTTCCAATTCAAAACCATGACATTGATGAAAAGTCTAGTACTTCAAAACATGGTTATTTACTTCCTAATAGTATACGTGGCATTATATGCGGCCCCTCCAATTGTGGTAAAGCAAACACAATGATCAGTCTACTTACTGAGAAAAATGGTTTGAAATTTAGACATGTGTGCGCATACTCTAAGTCATTGAATCAAAACAAGTACAAACCTTTACAGGAAATCTTACCTCCAATGAAGGATATAGGTTACTTTACATTCAGTGATAATCACGATGTGATTGAACCTAATTGTTCAAAATCAAACTCTATTTTTATTTTCGATTATATCGCTTGTGAAAAGCAAGATAACATAAGAGCATGTTTTTCTATGGGAGGCATAACGATATCGACTGTTTTTATTTGGGTCAAACTTACAGTAAAATTCCAAAGCAATTAATTCGTGATAATGCGAATCTAGTTATATTATTGTGTACGAGGATCATATAAGTCCCACCATATGAATGAAATTGTCTCGGGACATGTGTTCAAAGTGCGGGGTAGATCCGTTTGGTTTCATGGTCATAAACAAGGATGGTGAAGTTAATATTGGTCGCTATAGGAAAAGGTTTGATCAATATATAATACCTTAAACTGTTTTCAGTAGTTTAGTAGTCACTGTCACGTGTAGTTATTAACAGCTCTCTGTTTAGTGTAAACAGCTACCTGTTCGAGGTAAACCGGTATCCCGTAAAATAATACAGCCGAAGTACAACAGTCTTAAAACTGCTCGCATTGATAATGAAAGAATATTTGAAAGTACTTATAAGCCTCTAATAAAACCTCTAACTGAAATAGTAAATAAAATCGATCCCGACTAAAAAATTAAAACACCTAAAAAGGAGTCTATTGTCGTTACACCCAAAAAACCACCGGTCCATATTTCCAAGAAAGCATGCTACTACCCCCACTAGCCCGCTAGCTCAAGTTCAAAGGACTCCAGGCTTCACTTCACCGTCATTGCGTGATTTAAGAAAGGGCGCTACTAGCCCACTAGCTCAGCTTTCGTATTTTCAAAGAAATCTTCCTACATGCCTTCGTACGCCATATTTCTTAAATATATCTGTCACAGGAGAGATTAATACTGAGGGAGGCGAAGAAGAACTTATTAGTATCACAGATGATTCTACTAACCGCAATGAACCCATATCAGAAGAATTTCTCGAGCAGTACAATGAATTACCTCATATACATGTTGAACATATTATGACGGATCTTGAAGGTGTTATTGATCATACTTATGGAATCCACTACGATACCAAAACAGACAAATGGAGAATTGGTAATGCCTCCGTTATAATTAAAGGAAGCGATATGATTATTAAAGGCATCGCGTATAAAGGGACTCCAGGTTTATGTGATCTGCTTATTGTGAATGAACCCGATTTAAATCTAGTAAATTCAGAAGATAGAACAAATTATAAAAATATTTTAGAGACTACGAATGTTGCAAGGCGAGATTATGATGTAAGTGGACAAATTCGAGGAAGCCGAACCGAAAAGTATACACAAATAATCAAACCCTTGCCATCACCATCACCCGCAACTAAAAGAGGTGTAGCTATGTTTTTTAAGGAATTAACAAATAGGCCGATCGAATATAAATATTGGAAATATATATATAAACTAATTCATGATCTAGAGGTATTGTGGGCAGAAAAATTGGCGGGAAACACAGGTTACATAAATGACATCATGTCAATTGTAGAAGAATTATGTTAAGATGGATACCTTAAAAACCAAACAGCCGTTTTTTAAACAGCAAAAATGAGAATGCGTAATGTCGACCTATTATAACTAAAATTCCTCTTGACAAATTTGGACGATCACATACCAGTATCAATTCAAGAAATTAAATCCTCAGTTTAAACTGATGATAATCAATTTCATATAGAGAATAAGAGACTCAGCAATGTTGCTAATCCCATAAATCCTCAAGATGTCATCACTAAGCAATACTACTTATCAACATGGTTAAATTTGGATGGAAACCGTTTGACACAGTTGGCGGACCCGGAAGAAGATGGTGATGCTACAAGTATAAAGCAGTTCAAAGGCTTTTTAAAAGAAACTCTAACGCTTATCTAGCGTTGGAGCAGAAACTATATCAACTTACAGAAATTATCGATAAATTAGTACCATTCCCAAATTACAACTCGTCAACGAATTGTACAAACCTGCAAGAAAAAATTTTAATGGAAGGCGAACAATAATTAAAGGTTTTGATGACCTTTGGCAAACAGATTTGGCTGAATTAAATACATATGCCAAACAAAATAAGGATTATAGGTATATATTAGTGGTTATCGACTGTTTTGCGAAATACTTGTGGACTAAAGGATTTAAAACGAAACGGGTCAAGAAGTTGCGAAGGCCATGCAAGCAATCTTCAGAAAAGCACGGAAAACTTCCAATTTGCAGACAGATGCAGCAAAAGAATTCTACAATGAGCATTTTACTAAACTAATGCACCTATAGCACAAAGAAGGCTGCAATTGCGGAACGTGTTATCAGAACCATAAAGTGCGCTCTCTATAAGACGTTGAGCCTATAAGGTAATGGATTGATATAATTGATACTGTAACGATGGATTATAACAATCGTAAGCATAGAACTATCGGAATGAAACCCAAAGATGTTGGTAATCATACAAAGCTAGAGGCTTACACTCACATGAAACCATTCGATAGGAATCGATATGGTGTGGGCGTCAGTACGAATTAGTAAACTTTAGAGTATTTTCTCTAAAGGATACACACCAAATTGGTCTAGTAGACTATTTCAGATTGTGAAAGTTTGCATTACTAACCCCACTACGTACATGTTGGAAGACATGAAAGGAATACCTGCACTGGAGGGTTTTATGAATATGAATTACAGAAAACAAAGCATCCTGATGTGCAACTAACTGGTAAAAAAGTGCTTCGCTCTAAGAATAATAAATTATTCGTAAAGTGGTGGGGATTGGATGAAAGATCATGGATCAATAAAGAAGACAATGATAAGTAGATCTTTAACTTATAATTTGTGAAATAAATTATTTATATAGTCATAGGAAAAGTTTGTATCAAAGGATGTAGCTTTTAGGTGAAATCAAACACATTAAAAATAATTACATTTTATTTTAGTTCGCTAAATATTACATAAATAATGTTGTATTAAAATTTCATTATTTTATATAATAAACCTAAAGTACTTCTATAATCATTTAAATTACTTGATGCCATATTCCTGAATTAGGTCCACATGTCCACCTCAAGCATGAATTTGTATTTGTTTCACCTTTATGAATGTTTTTAATGTTCAGTTGAAATTTTTGTGATGTTCCTCGATTTCCCATGGTTGAAACTTATAGTTGATGTTTTGTTCTAATAATATTGCAATCAAAATAGGTACTTATGATTAGCATAATATGATGGTTTCTTAATACATTCAGTGATAATAAATAAAGTGTCTTTATAAGCAGAATTAATATTTTCTAAGCTAGATTTAACATTTATCGAAATATACAATGAATCATCGCCCCATAATAAATTGTATACGTACATTTTAAGTGGCATGTCACCAAGTAAATTCATATCGCCTAATATTTTATCTACTTCATTAAAAGTTAATGAATTGTAACCTTTATTAACACACAATTTCATAAAACTGTTAATGGTATTGTACAATCTAATTTTTTTATCAAATAATGTCTTAATAATAACTTCATTTGTACACTTTGAATTTGTAGCACACAGTTAAAACACTCACCAGGAATAACAATATGTTGTAATATATTCAATACAAGTAAATAGCTTTCTAAGGAGCACTTCTCCATCAAAGAACGCTTCAGCTACTTTCTGTAGATGTGATCAGTACTGTACCATAGTTCTTCCTTCAATTTGTTTTCAATACTACTCATAATGATAAAATTCTTTTCTGAAACAGAAGAGGAATTAATAAAATGCTAGTTAAAGTTATATCCCTTAGGTCTAGTATCAGTAGAATTAAAATTTACTAATCATTTATCGTCGTAAGGACTAAGTATTACTTTATCCTGTTTGTAAATAATAAATGTTTTTTGGACTTTATCAGATGTTGATATTGCTTTATTACGTTACCATCAAACAACACATGTTTATAATCATTTATTGTGATCTGTTTGACACTTGCTTGAGTAGAACCCTTTGATTCTATACAACCCTCTCATCAACAGTGTAAGCATACATCTTTGCACGAAGGCCTACAAATTCTAACATAATTTTACCTTGATTTTCATCTTTCATTAAGCCGGGAACGTTTTTATTTGCTAATGGAATTCCAAAGATATTGTATCAGTATATTCATAAGGAAACACCTTTCCGAACTAGTAGAGAAAATTCTTTATCATTATTAGATTTCGCTTTGGTAATAATTTTTTTACTATTTTCCAAATAGTTTGACAACTTTTCAACACTACCACTCATAAATCTGAAACAGTGTCTTCTATTACTTTCGTGAGCAGTAGTCAATACCCTAATTATGAAATTTGAATCATAACCTGATAAATTGTGCGATGCTCCCCGAACTTCTCCAGTAAAATGGCTATGGTCTCTAACTTTTATATCATAATCAGTAAATAGTTTTCCGTAAATGTGACAAATCGTGGTGCTTTCAAAGTGTTCAACCCGACTGGTAGTTAAAATATCCATAGGAATTATTTTATTGTTTATTTGGGTGGCCCACTGTGGAATACTTTGAAGCTCTTTAACAAGCCATTGTATGCAATCATTTCTTCTGTAAAGCCTAAATTGTGATAAAGAATGATTGTATGAACACTTCAAGTAGTAAGCAATGATGATTGGTATATGTTTGGAATGAAATATAGTATTATTCCCAAGGCATGTTAAATTTGTGTACTTTTCTAAAATACTTTATAAATCCGCATAAATTACAAACGGTACCTTTTCCTGAATGCGAAATTTTTGAACTGCAGAAACATTTCTGCTTCGGCAGGCAGCCTGGCAGAGCATTGATTAAGTTGATGACAGTAAGTGATGTGTTTTTGAAGAAAGTGATTTGAAGAAACATGGTTCAAGCAAATAAATTTCTTGTGCTCTTATTCGATAGTTGTTTAGAAAAAAGAGCTGACATTTTTAATCCACGTGAAATGTAAAACAGTATTATTTTTGTATTAATAGCATCAGAAATAGATCCTGCAGAACGAGAATTAACCGAAAGTACTAAAGGATTTATAGGTTTCCTGACACTATATTGATTTCCACTAATACAAGTGTTAATATCTCTTTCCCTTGAATATAAAACAAATTAATGGAGAGGTTGTTTAAATTTTCGAATTTTTTTACATCATGTAGTTTAATGCGGAACCGAATTGAATCATAATTCAAAACATCCATAAAATGAGGATAACTGTAAACTCTATCTGAATTATTTTGCACAGGATATAATGCTGAAACAACAGTCCACAGGAAGCAATACTCATCATTATTTTTAACATTCACTACCGCATGCTTTACTGCTATGAAGTAAGGAACTTTAACGAATGTCGAAGGGCCACCTCTAAACGGAGCATAGCTATTAATATTCACCTTTAGATGTAAAACTTCATGTAATGTCCAACCAGAATCCTTCCGGAAAACTCCTCTAATTTTTTTTGTAATTTATAATAAACGTTTTCATTATATCACTCGCGTAAATTGGTGGCAATATCAATGACATAATCTTTTATGACAAAAGCCTTCAACTCAATAATATGATTATGAGGTTGTATAAAATTGCAGGCTAAAACAACATTCACCTTTAGCATCGATTGTCTTAACATTAAGTTAACCTTTCGTGCAAAACTACTGTATGCATTTCGTAAAAATATAAGAGGGTGCTTGATGTTTGCTATCTTGACTATAATTCCTGTAAGTAACCTACCGTTACACCATGAATCTAGAGAGTACCGACATAATTCGCGTGTACGCTTTTTAGCGACATTGTCAATTCCACTACCTGTTTTCTCTGAAGCGTTCTTTAACTGTTTAAGTCTTACAAGGTAAGGCTTTAACAATGATAAATTGTTTTCGAGTTTAAGCAAATTTTCATTTGCCTAAAAATAAATTTTATTTTGAATTATATCTTGCAATAGCTTAATATTAATGTTAATTATACGGATGTGCTTTATACAAATTCATTTTCTGTTTTCAACAATGGAATAACACGTCTTGTTAAATTAACAATATCGCTGCTATTTGACATAATCTTACTCATAGTTACCTTCAAAACTGCTTCAAAAAAAAAAAAATGAAGCACTCACTGTCGATTATGCAGTAATGGACTTTTAGCAAATATTTCATTTGTTATAACTGAATTGTAACAATTAATAGTTTAAGTAAACGTAGAAGTGCTTTAGGTTTACAATTAAAATTCTCGTCACGGTTGCAATATACTGAGTGGTATAAAACGGCTCTTTATCTGCTTATACAGTCATATAAACCAGCATTTAGGCCAAATATTAAAAACTGGTTATAACAAGTATTTGACTTTAAAAAATTGTAGATATAAATAGACCAACGCTATAAAGTAATACACACATTGTCAAGGTTACTAAGAAGGTTTTGCATGAGAGATATCTATTGTAAACGAGTAGTTTGAAAACCTGTCATTAACCTTGCTGATATTACATGAAATATTTTCCCACGTCTAGTAGGGTGATTGACGTTTACACCAGTTGCTTATGATTGTTGAATACTTTCACACGATTTAGTTCATTACCTTTAGTTTACATTGCAATAGTATTCACAAGAACTTCAATCCAGACATATGTATACATTGCGCTTTGTTCGTTACTGGTGTTTACTGAGAATATCTATTAACACAAGTCATTAACGTTGCTGATATCACATGAGATACTCTCCCACGTCTAGTAGGGTGATTGACATTTGCACCTGTTACTACGATTGCGTAATTCTTTCACATACTTTAGTTCATTACTTTAGATTACGTTGCAGTAGTATTTGCAATCATGTCTAGATTATGTTGTATTTATTAGAGTTCATAACCTCTGCTTGCACAGGTCAGTTCTTCATATCAACTAGTTCCACTTGTTAGCAACGTTGTTAACGTTAACAGATCTACGTGTATATAATGTTAAAGTTTTAACTCATTCATTACTTAGATTAACCATGGCTTCATCCAGTAAAAAATCTAAACTGCTACTAAAAAGTAACGCAAAACCATGCATTTTGCATGACATTTTGGTGCATCCATCAAATAACACTGCAGAACCAACGTCTGAAGAGACCTTCTCCATCAGAGGTAGCGATATAAAGGATGGTTTTTCGGGGTATTTTGAAAAGTAAGTATAATTTTAATTAATAATATAGTTTCCTTTTATTAATTCATAGAGTATTTGGTACAAATAAATTTATTTATCTTTTTAGCATAACACCAGCGAAAACGGTGATCGCGACCCCACGACCACCACCGCTGCGGAACTTCCAATGTGGGGGAAAAATTTCTCTTATAGAAGAGCACCTCATGCAGTAGGATGATGAACAGGACCCACCAACCCTTCAGGCCTTTAGAGAAAAAGTATTTGGTGGTTACGGAAACTTCATAATGACTAGATTATAGTGAGGTGATGGGAGTGGGGCGAGTGGAAAAACCGAATGAAGAACTCGTGGAGGCTAATCGACATTTACAGTGCGTGCGGCGAAATATAAAAAACACTGAAAATATATTGTGTACGTTGGAAGGGATTGATGTGTGTGGTGTGATGTGTAAGGGTTGTTTGTTTGTATGTAAGTTAGTAATTAGGTTTTCTTTTCAGATTTTTAAGTAGTATGTTTAAGTAGTATTTTATTTATTGTAGATTTATATTAGCTTTTAAATAAATAAAATGTTTTAAGTTCATCTATGCTTATGATTTTTTCCCGAAATATTCATATAGAGTAAGGCAGGAAGGTGTGAAAATAAAACTTTTACTAGAGCTTTAATCAGAAACTTTTAATCCAAATATATGATTAATCCCTAATGCTAAAATTTAAACGTTTGTTTGGTTTTTTCTTTTTTACATATCATAAAACTTGGTATCCCATATAAAAGTGTGACTTGATACAGCTCCCAAAAACAGAAAACGTCTTGCGTAAGTATCGTAAAATATTGTCATTATCCAAAAAATTTTACTGCAGGTGAAAAATGAAAAAAAATACAAATAACAGTTCAACTTGCTCTAGAAAAGTGAAATGATCTAGGTTAAGGAAAAAATTAAAACATCTGAAGTTCGGCTTGCTCATGAACATCATAATAAAGCAGTCATTTTTTTATTTTAAATTTTAATTTTAAATACATTAATGAATTTATGCAATGCAATGCAGTTGTTTTATTTAGGTTACAAATGAAAAAAAAATTGAGTTAAGGAAATAATTCATAGAATCCTAAAGTAAGCGTTAAATAAAAAAATTTATTCCAATTATAATAATTGATATCATATATGCATCAAAATGTGAAACCGATCAGAAACTTTGTTTCAAATATATGATTAGTCACTAATGTTAAAAAGTAAGAGAAAAATGAAATGAAATGAAAAATATACTATAGAAATAATACAAAGAATTACAAGTTAGATGTAAAATATGTTAGCAATTTCAATATTTAATTTATTTATAATTATGTAGTTTTGTAATTGTTTACAGTATTTATTACTTTTTTAGTTTTAAATAAGTATTTAATTATGTATGCTTTAGTATTTATCGTAAAATATGACTATCACACACATATTAAGAAAGCGTTATATACCAGATAATTTTCATTTCAAAATATAATCAAACCTTTTAATTTTCATATAAAACCAGTTTCGGATCTTGCATTTAAAATTTGTTGAAGTTTTTTTTAATTATAATTTACGTTTCATTAATAAAATCCAAACAATAAGAAATTCACTTTAACCATTTTATTGATGTATGTATTGTTAGGAGTTTCTGGTAATAAATGAATAAATCAGATTAAACAAAATATGTAATTTACAGAAAACACATAAAAATTATATTTTTATACTTTTAATGTAAGATTTGACCTGAAGAAATAATGCTTACGTATGTATGTATGATAGAGCACTAAATATAGGCTGTTGCACCTGCGTAAAATGCTTCCAAAGAGGAAGCAAAATGATCACTCATTATCCTGTAATTCTTGATGCAGTTTCAAGTGTTCTTGTGTATTGAAAATTTGGTAATTTGCTTCTTCTCAAAATTAATCAATTTTAAAACGTGAACGCTTTTACAAATTGTGTATGTTTTACAAGTGCTCATAAACACAAAAAAAGTAGTTTGTTTAAAATTTGAATGTAAGTTTAGTGGGTCAATTTTCATATTTTTTGGGAACATAATGTAACAAATATGCCAATTGTAAAATGCAATCACGTTTTCAAATTTTTATTTTCGATTGGGGAGTATGGGTAAATTATAAAATTTACGAGAGCGCCACTTTTAGGACTTATATAGCCCCTCCCCAGCAACCCCCGCCTACACCTAAACAAACGCACGTCCTCGTTGGCTTATGCTGTATCTTTTATTTCTAAGCACGTATGTCGTTTAACATTTTTCGTCATTTATTACACTTACACATTCATTTCAGTACATATTATCACCATGCATGTATGCAATACAAATTACACAATTGTGCAACATTACATAATATTTATTTTATTTTAAACTGATTGTACATTTCAAAATTACAAGCTTTTGTTTTTTTTCATTACATTCGTTATTTACATAGAAATACAAAACATGGAATGATTTATTTATTTTGGAAGACGTCTTTCATTAACTTTACTCTTCACTTTTTCTCACTAAATTTTTATTTTACCTTCCATTTATATTTTCTTCCAAACATACAATTTATTATTTACATTATCTATCTATACTACCGATTGAAATTACACATTACTGCTTCATTATTCTGATGCATTTCGAACAACTCGAAATCTACATTAATTTTATAATTTTCTTTATTAAGTAATCTAGCCTCTTTTTTCTAATTAATCTTTTATATTACCACTTCATTTTCACTAAATTTGTACTTCGCCGTTACACCATTTCAAAATTACAAGATTTTTTTTTATAAACTTTGTTCATTAGTACATATAAATATAAAACACGTTAAAACGTTTGTTTACTTTTGAACTTGAAGTTGCTTTTTTTTATTCAGTTCATACAGCTTTAAACCTAGTTTTAACTTTTTTATTTTATTTATTAATTCCTCCAGCGTCTTCTTTCTCTCATCAATACTTAATACTTTATCTTTACTTTCGCTTCTTATCATGTGTGCTACTTTCGTCATTTCTGCTAATAAAAAGTTTACTGAATCGTGCACACCCAAGGAAGCCTTTCATTATAAATCTGCATCCTTGAAACCACTAACCTCAACAAAAACTCCATGTTTCCATGAACTCATTCTATTTTGATATATTTCTAAGAAATGTAATATTATACCAGGTCAATAATCTTTGACCTTGAAAACTCTATTTTTAGATTTCTAAGAATTGTGATATGATGCTGACCTTGAAATTACTATTTTTAATTTAAATTTTGACCTTGACATTTTGACCTTGAAGAGCTCCAATAGCTTTGATTTCTCGCCACCAGATGGCGAGTAACCTTGAACTGAGCCAGAACCATCCTTTAATCACTACTTATGCCCTTACATATAAACCACTATATATATATATATATATATATATATATATATATATAGACATTATTAATATTGCTGTGATGAAAATTGAATGGATTTGAGGACTAATCACCGTTGAAGGCTTTATTTGCGACAAAACCTACGATGCATCGTTTAGGTAACTGACCAAGGAAGATATTATCCAATGATTTTCTCTGCTTGCCTGTAGGTATAGTTAACACTTTTACGTCGGTTCTTGTCACATGATATTTTGCCGCAGTTGTTTCTAAAGCTTTAGCGTGTGGAATTAAAAAGGTGGGGTGGATTCGCGTACGTCCTACCAGTAAACTAGCGTCCATAATTCTCGTCTTGTAAGTTAAACCGTGCGCCGCTATTAGACTAAAGGTGTCTCTTGATCGTACAAATTTAGCCTTTAATTCAACACCGCTTATGAGAAACGTTTCTTGATTAAACAAATCCGATTGCACGTGACCGATCATCTCAATTTGTTTGCTGGTTGCTGCAAGTAATTGACGTTTTGAGAAACCGTTATTTGCGAGCCTCAGTGAATTCATCTGTCCGGCTGTATCATTGTGCCATAAGGCTCAACACAAATGTGAACTCTTGGCCTCCTTTCCATAATTTAGTAACGTTTCGATATATGAGCGGTAGGCGTAGGTGTTGTTTGGCTGTGACACCATCTTTTGATTTAAGGAAACCTCCGCTTGTGAGAAAAGCGAATGCATCCAATACGGTGCTACATCTGCGTCAGTAAGTGCTATATCGTCTTGCTTTAGAACTTTAGCTGTGATGTACAACATGGTGTGGCTTAAATTTATGTAATAGTTTCCATTTACGGGCACTAAAAGCTCTATTGGGGCGTCATCACTAAGAGCTGATAAGAGCTTGTAAAATATCCATTCACCACTCTCGATACTTGTCTGGGTCGACGGTAAAGCGAACAAATCCAATTCGGACTTGACGCATTCACATGATTGGGCATGTAGAAAAGCCACGATTATCTTGAAAATATATCGTCGTAAGTAGGTCTCTTCTTAGCAACAGCTCTCGGTAGAGACTGGTTATTATCGGTCAGATGTACTCTTTTATAGCCCGAACCCTCCATCATTTTATCGATTTTCTCATCGGCTTTGCGTTTAAGATTTCTACCTGCCTCGTAAACTCTTTCTTGAAACGATTCCTTAACAGGTCGATCCTCTATGACGTCACCAAGAATATTGACACTCGTTCTGAGAGCTCCTTTTCCAACGGCCTTTGCACCAGACCTAAATAACGGTATTATACTTCTAAATATACCACCTAGCCAGCTTCCTATTTCGTGCGCCTCTGTAGATGGAGCCGATACCGTTACCGGTCTGATTCATATAATATTGTTGATAAGGACAAACCATTATTGCACCTTCTTAAAGTGTAGGTTCAGGCACGACGCCCCAAACTGAAATGGCATTGCTGCACCCGTATCTGTTTTTATATTAATGTCGATGTTTTCGAATTCTCGTGTCATCACGGGCATATAGTGCGCATGCGAGAAAACCACGTCTTTATGGCCCCAGTAAGTGTAGTTTTCTGAACTAATATTTATTACACGCATAAGCGGAGATAAAACATCACCTACAATTTGCGGTTCAACGATGTCGCAATAAATAAACATCTGAGTTGGTATTCCTATCCATATACTAGCGGGGTCCGGGGGTATTGATTCCATAGCTATTTTTTGATATGGCCGATAACCCAACTGTAATGGTAAACGTTGTGAGAATCCGAATAGCGAGAGGAGTTTTTAATTTCGTAGTGACACACTTAGTTAGATTATGGTATTCGATTGTTAGCAATTTACTTATTAACTCGTAGTTACTTAGCTCGTTGGCAATTTCTTCTGTGTTAGCACAACCGCTTCCCCTGCAGGTGGATTAATTCTATAATAAATTGAATTGTCTGCCGCACTTGCAGAGGCAAAAGAACAAGGGTATTGAATTTCCAAAATGCCTACAACACATGAGACTGTTAATCTAATTCGTTTAAGGCAGTTGTGTAATAAAACTTTACGTCATATTTTCGGGAAAATACGTCATAGAACTATTACTTAATAAGGTAAGATAACACTCCATTTTACATAACTCTCAGCTGCGAAGCTAACACTCAGATATTAAATTTGTCACTGTATCTACGTCCCTTAACCAGGTGTTGTTTATATCGTCCGCGGTCCTTCTCTGCTAAAATCTTATCGACTTTGAATAGGATGTCTTTATCAACCGTAACAACTTCCAACTTCTCGTAAAAAGTGCCCAACAGGATCGTTATTAAGATCGCTTATCTGGTAAATTGAGGTCTTCTTTTTATCGCTGCACTAATTGTAAAATCTTCCTCGCTCCAATTGGTTTCATATCCCTTCTCGAAGGTGTACTTAGTTCTGGCGATTCTAACATGTCCACCGGTTTTATATTTAGGATGACGTGAGGTGCCTAAGCCTTTCGCGTACAGGTTATTCCACACTTCCAAAATGTTTTCATCGTTTACAGCCGCAGGGGCTATTTTATACTTGAATGAGGGCTATTGTTGTAAGCAGTCACAAGCTTTTGGAGCACATCAATATACCTGTAGGAATCTTTGTAGTTGAAATAACGCCACATCTTTGTTTTCAATTTTTTATCAAATCTTTCAACTACAGATGCTTTTACATCAGGGTTATTTGTTACATAGAAATTGATATTTTGTTTCTTGAAATAGTTTTGTATTCTGTCCGCCACAAACTCTTTGTCTTTATCCGTTTGTAGATTTGCCGGTGTATAAAAATATCTATGAATGCTTCAACTAAAGATGCGGCTGTCTCCGTTTTAAGAGCTCACGCCCAAGCCCTCTTGCTAACTACGAATAACCGTTAGTATGTAGTTGTATCCACTATTGTGTTTATTTAAAGTTCGCATATCGCAAAGATCAGCTTGCCATAGCTCGTAAATGTTGCTCACAATATACCTATGGCGGGAAACTTTTTCTGGCTAGTTTATGAACGGTATAAGCTTCCTGAGCCTGCAACTAATTTTCCACCTCACCATATTTACCCTTTACTGTATTAACTTAAGATGTTATACCGGAAAACCCTGCGGATGCACGGGATCATAGTATACAGCATCCATGTTATGTTCGCCACGTTTCCCAGTCTAGTGAAAGTTCTTCTTCCAGAGGATCTTCTCGATTCACTATCATCGTAATTCTCACCGATAATTGTGAGGGTCGGTTCAATATTAGGTGATACAGCAGCATCACGTCTTCGAGTATTTCCGATAAACTCTCGTGGTATATTTATTTCTTTAATGTACGTTGGAAACTGTAGTCAATCGTGTGGGTTTGTAGTTTTTCGCTGTCTTACCGTTTCGTGAGCAAGATCGATAATGTTGGAATGAGGGATGATCTCAGCTTTTATTTTGACAGTACCCCTTTTATCCCAAAATACATCACCGCCTGTATTCAGAATACGCAAGAAATCAGTACTTTTCTTCCTGTATGAAACAGGCAGTGTTGATACTATTTCGTTCTCTGCCAGTCCTTTGCGTTTCCGCAAATCTCTAGTATTATCATCATCGCTGATTGCTATACTAGTGGGTTGACGTAACTGATTGAAAAAGTGAATTGAAGAACCTGGTTGTACTGC
The DNA here is from genome assembly GCA_036346205.1 of Vesta saturnalis. Lineage (NCBI taxonomy): Eukaryota > Metazoa > Arthropoda > Insecta > Coleoptera > Lampyridae > Vesta > Vesta saturnalis. Next base: position 3,496,955 of record JARFJB010000603.1, on the reverse strand, counting down.
TGCCATTTGTCATGATCGGTCATTTCGATTTTAAAACTTTATCCATGACGTTACCCAACTGCGTTAATATGTTTTTTTTCGTGACATTTGGCGTTTGCAGACGCTGTATAAAATCCATAGGTAGAGTAATCATCTTCTTCAGATTGTGGTCCATAGTTATTGAAACAAATTACCCAGAATTCCGTCAAGTAATGGCCATAACAGGAGTGGTATAGTTGCACCGCCCTTCTGTATGACAAACTATTTCTTCTTTTTTATAAATTCGCCTTAAAATGTGCTTATGTTGAGAGACTCGTTGCTTCTGGTCAGTTGACAGAGGTACACGACCTTTTAAAATGTTATGTGCACACTCGCAAATGCATTCCACCTGCTTACTATTCAGACATTTCAATAAAGAGTCACGTTGACTTTTACTTAATCTGGCTATTGCACGCAGGGTATCGGTGTTTTCGATTAAAGCGTCAACCATCATACAAGATGTTATCTTTATGACTGTGAGGCTTAAACCCTTTTCTCGCTACACATACTTGGCAAATACCTTGAGGCCCAAATATGTTTGTTCTATAGCGTAGCACATCCGGTATATTCTGTTTTAAATCGAACAATAAATATCCGAGCGGGTTTGAAGTGGCATCCTGGAACGCAGCCTCTAAAAATTTCGGGTTGTCAGGTGAAATCTGCCTTACTAAATGCTGTATCTGTGCCCCGTCACGTGGGTTCTTAAACAAGATTATGTAATGAGCGTTGAGAGAGATATCTCGCTGTCCACGTCCTTGATGAAATATGTTTTGCGTTAAGAAAATCACGCTTAGATTTCTAGTAATACCATCGAGCTCTTTATTATTATTCGTTTTATTTTTTTAAAAGTAATTTGTGTGTGTGTGTGTATATACACAATATAAAAAAATACAGTTGAAAGCCCGCTGTTTTATAAACTCAAGGTGAAATTTGTATGTCGGTATGTTGTAAATAATAAACATCGTTTAATATAAATTCGTATATGTAAGGTCGCTCTAAGTAGTTTGCGAAAGGAAAGGTAAGTACGAGTTGTAGTAGTTTGATATATATAATTAGGTTTGTATATTTACATTCTACAAGTTAGTTAATGGTGAGGGAAAACCAATAGCCAGTTTTACATCAACTATTCATAAATAAAAACACAAGGTGGGTTTAGTGAGACTAATATATTTCAATATTTTAGTTCAATTCTCCAACACAGTTATTATTAGAACAGCCGAAAGAAAACACATCTGAAGGTACGTATTATTTTTAATACATATTTTACTTGATATCCACAAAAGTGCCAATAAAGATTTTAGTATGTTATTATAGGAGGAGGATGCCATAAACCAACCAACTCTGCATCAACAGACTCAATCTCAACTCACTTGTTCAGTTAATTAGATAAAGGTGTGAGTATTACGCTATTTTTAATTAATTAATAACATTATGCGGATACGTATTTGTTGGTTTTAAACTTCGTAGATATTGATTCGCATGTAATAATAAACCAATAAAACCTTTTGTCTCTTATTTCCGTTATGTCAATATAGTATTTTGAACTGTGGCTGATTTTGAGCAAGCAATCTGTAATTAGTTAAACGAAATCAGTATATTTGAACTGTAAGCTGGTTTTCGCAAATTGTAAGTTATCTGGTTTTATTGAGATTGATTTAGTTGATTGATTAATTGATTGATTGAGAGTTATCTGATTGATTGATTTGATCGAGCATGATTTGTTTGAGATTGATGTGATTAATTAATTTGATTTGATTAATTTATTTCTTTGTTTGAGAAGGAGCCGAGAGAGACAATTTTTATTAGTCCATACACCACTAGATGGCGCCATAAACAAACCCTAATTAGTCCTAGTAATATACCGCTAGGTGGCGCTACCTTTATTACAGAAAATATACATTAGTCACTACTAGATGGCGCCATAAACAAATTCAAATTTCGCAAGAAGAGGACCACAACAAGAGAGCGTCGGCCTAATACACCTTCTAATAGTTGTCTTACGAGTTAGCATTTATTCAAAATTCAAATTTTCCGCGTAAGTCCAGGTCCAAGGCCAACCAATTTCTCAAGGTCAACCTGTTTCTCAAGGTAAACAACGGTTGGGGCCTCCATGCAATTGCACGAAGGGGGCCACGTCGAAGGCCTAAGAGCTAGTTGTCTTACAAGAGTCTGCTTATTATTAAAAACAATTTCAAATTTCCCGCGAAAGACCAGGTCCAAGGCCAACCACGAGGTCAACCTGTTTCTAAAGGTAAACAACTTTCTCAAGGTAAACCACTATCTCAAGGTCAACCACTATCTCATGGTCAACCACTTTCTCAAGGTAAACCAGTTTCTTAAGGTCAAAAATCTAAAATGTAAAGAAAAGTGCAGTATCGAGTGTTTGATGTTGTAATTTGAATTAAAACAGATTCTTAAAATTACAAAAATAGAAAGCGTCTTATCGGCTAGCTGTTCTGTAAATTTGTATTACCACAGTAATAATAGTGTTTTGCAAAAATACTACCGACTAATCCAAGGTCACCTAGACTTTTATTTAGCTTTCTTTTTAAAGCTTACCTATTAAAATGAATATAGTTACTTAATCGTCCGGTGACTGAAGTAATGTTTAAATACCACCGGCTTTAGAGTTGTTTCCTTTTCATTTCCCACGCAAAAGCGGAGTATTTATTGTAATCTAAAAAAAATAGGTATTAAGTCTTCTTTAAATATCCTATTTTAGTTAAAATTCGATAATACAAAAAATACTGGCACTGGAGGCATGGGTAAATTGTCAGTGATAGACAAGACAGTCTTAGATATTATTGGGAAATATTCGCCTATAGTTTGTGGACTTGGCATACTAGAATCAATGGACCATACACCCCCCCCACTCTAATACACATGCAAATTTTACACTTGTGGAAGAGAGGGACACAATTAATGATACTCTCCATGATGATAACTCGACATTAACCTCGAATAAAACAGCAAAGGCCGTGATTTAAATGGTTATATTCATATCTAACAAAAGTGGTTACAGGTGAAAGAAAGCGAATAACACAAGTTGTAGAAAATGATGCGAAAACAAAAAGAAGGAAAAACTAAAATTACAAAATGAATATCTGAGACGAAACTTACAAAACCAAATTGGAAAAGGAGTTAGGTTTGCCCAGATCGGAATTTACTCAATCTATTCCTGTTTTACCATACGTGGATAATAATAATGACCGTCTTACTTTCCTAAATTTGTAAAAATATATGTAGTATTAATATTGTATTATTGTTTCATATTTAATGATTTTTCAAATAAAACGAGAAAGCTATTTAAGGAAAATACTAGTTCTTTATTGCAATGAATGAAACCCCCATAATTGTAATGGTGTATTATAAACTTACGCAACTCTAAAGTGGTTTATTAATTGTTGTAATCTGGCTTGAGTTCCAGCAGCAACCGGAAGTTGATTTTCCCCTTCGAGATCTGGTGCTTCATCAAATTCAACTCCACGATCTTCCACTGCGTGATCCATTTCACCAAACTGATTATTCGCTTTAGATAAATTGCATAACGTTGCACAGCATTTAAAAACATTACCAGGAAAGATCTGATTCACTCGTAAATGGTTTAAACACAGAAATTTCTCTTTCAGTATTCCAAGCGCGTTTTCAATAATTCCCCTACTACGCTTGTGGGCTCCATTGAACGCGGTTTGAGCTGGATTAAGAGCATGTTCATATGTTCGAGGGATAAGCCCCTCCTTTGAAGATACGCGGAATCTCCTAAAATAACTGCGTTAGGGTGAGGTCTCCAGCCGTTCTCCATTCTTCGACACAAGGAACTCTTGCATTATGCATGCTTCCCGACCAATTAACAGTTACGTAGTAGAATTTCATGTCGGGTCCACAAACTGCCATATAGTTAATAGAGTGTTTCCCGTGTCGGTCTACATAAGCTGCTTCATTAATACTTGGAGCATCTATCTGTAAGTATCCTGTCAATGGCGCCACATATTACTTCGTTAAATTTTATTTCATTAACAGCATCCACAAAATCATGTACACATCTACAAACTGCCATTTTCGATACACCATGCATATTACACACACCATGGTATTGTCCTCCATTTCCTAACAAGTGTAGTGCAATCAACATTTTCTGTATAGGCTGTAGCCCATATCAACAATTACTGCCGTTCCGTAAATCTGGAGATAGGTCACGTAGGAGATCTCGGAATAGCGCTCTATTTAGTCTAAATCGCTCCTAAAATTCTCAAAGTCAGTTCTCTCTCTGAAACACTTGAACTTGACCACATATTGCGCGGGACGTGTGAATAAAGCAATGACTTCTTCTAAACTAGTACTTACTAATTCGTACCCACCGTTTAGGCATGGTTAAAATTTTCCTACAATTGTAATGGAATGCGTAACATAAACTTACAAGTGTTAACTTTGAGTTACAGAACAGACCTACAATTTTAAAATATTTTCCGTAATTTATATGTCCTACATAGGTTAGTACATGTTAGCTAGTGTTACAAAACTTTACAAGTCTCTAACCAGAAGCATACACGTGTTACATAAATTTAACTTCAACTTTGTATAATATATTCTTGAAAAAACACGATGAGCATAAATAATCAACAATAATGAACCTGTTTACACCTGGTAGCCTAGAGGTTGCAGCTGATTGGGAGGGGGTAATCATATTTTTTACAGTGTTCACATCATTTCCTTTCAAATGATGTTTCATTCACTTAAAAAGCATATAATTCAAATTCACACAAATATATTAATTATAATATATTTAATTAAAAATAATTGCGGCTAATTTTTTATAAGTAACGCGGAAGTAACATGTTATATTGCCATTAATCATTCATCTAAATTCAGTTTTATTAAAAAAACTTGTACCTACACAATTTTGCAGCCGGATCTCGATCTATTATATTTTTTAATGATTTTGAGGTATTGTATTGTCATATTGTGTACTGTACACTATGTCCCATTTTGGTTGAAATTGTAGGGTATCTCGTTTGCGAGCAAAGACAGAAACATGAGGTTTTCGCGACCATGTTCTACTTTTTCCTGAAACGAAAGATGCCACAAACAGAATTGTCATAGTCCTATTAGTATTTAAGATACAGGGCGAAATTAAAAATATGCAAATTCTAAGCAACTCTTGTAATTGCTTTGCCTTATCGAAATGGTGAAAAGTGGGTTTTATACAGAATTTTCCGTAGAATTTAGTAGCGTGCATAGTATTCCCCACAAAAGTCAGTCTCCTCGCAATAAACCAAAGTTTTGTTTTTTAAATGGAATACCCTGTAAATTTTTTACTTTCAGCTATAAAAAAAAATATATTGTGTGGCACTTTTTTTGCATTATTAACCTCAAAAATGAATATTACGTTAATTTAAGATTTTGACGATATAGTTGGCCATGAAACCTATAAATTCAGTATAAACGCGTATTTTATGGAATGTCCAAGATATATTTGAGTATTAAAAAAAGGCTACTATATTCTTACTGCTTAATTATAATTATAAATATGTAAATACGCGATTATAATAAATCTAAGGACTTTTACGCAGAAATGCAAAAATAATAACAAAAAATTATGCAAATTAGGTAAACATATTCAAACTGGCAATTTTTTTTTAATTGGGTAAAATGCATCCTACAGCTTCAGAAAAAATATTAATGGCAATAAAACTTATAAGGATTACTTTATATCTAAATTTGTAAGTAGGCTGGGACTAGTATTGTTTAAATTATTACAAGTTTTTGTTATGAACTGCGCTATCGAAGTACAAGCCCCAATCGAAGTAAATTTTGTCTTTATGTATATAGAACTGATGTAAATTCTAAATTTAATGCGATAACAATCAAATTACTTATATTAATGGAATGTGAGCCTGCAATATCGCATGGATTCACACATACGAAAGCAACTTGACTAATATTAAATTATTATGTTTTTGTTATGAACGAATAAGTTCTAAAGTAAATATGTAATTAAAAATTGTTATTAATTTTATTAAATACATAAATAAAAAGTTTACCTCGAGTAGGATTTGAACCTACGGCCTGTACTTTGCTAGAGTACCGCGCTAACCAACTGCGCTATCGAAGTACAAGCCCCAATCGATGCAAATTTTGTCTTTATACAGTGGAGTACTGAGGCGTGTTCCGTGGGTTCCGCGGAACACGGGCCCGGACCTCAAAGGGACCCGGTGCTGAATAAAAACAAACCAATAAAATGGTTTTTACAAAATATTTGCTATGAGAAGTAAAACTATGTAGTATAAAATTTAATGTTTATGGCCTTTGTGCTTTATAAATTTTAGTGCTCACTAATATTTCCTGTTTAGTATGCAAATTGTGTACAGTGTAGCTCGTTTTAAACGAACATTTGGTTTTTATGAGTTTATGAGTGAATAGTTCTCACACTCTGAACTTGCCTGTCTGGTAATTCTTGCAACACCCTTTTTCTAACAAAAGCGAAGCAATGTTTACTTACAGACTGAAGCATAATAAAATCATAAAATGTCTACAAATGCCTGTCTTGCAAATAGGTATAAGTTATTTTGCTTTTGTTGCAAAAAGGGTATTTTTAAGAACTACCAACAAGCAGATTGTGAGAACTACACTAATAAACTCATAAAAACCAAATGTTCGTTTATAGCAAAATTATCCTTATTCCCATTCAATTATTCGATCATTCCCATTCGTGCATTACTAATAGTAATAGATGATAGATGTTACCGATATTAACTCTTACTTTATTCTGTAAAATGAGTCAGTTTTATAAACATAAGTCCGGAAGTGCTAAACGGAAAGCAAAACTAGAAGCTGAAGAAAAAAAGGCGAAATTACCAAAAATCAATCAGTTTTTAGTTAGGAGCGCAAAAGAACTTAATGTAAATTTAGATCAACCGTCGACCTCAGCCACTACAATAAGCAATGTTACAGAAAATCTCAATGATAATATCGTTGGTAAGTTGGTTTTATCTTCTACCGATAGGTACTTACTGCATACACACATATCAAAATTGTCTGCTTGCGTTAATTATAATTCAATTATAAACATTGACACCGACAATTAAGGCGTTTTTAGTTTTCTTTTTAAATAAAAAAAAAGAAATAAAAATTCATAGGATACTGTGTGTTATAATTTAATAAATAAATTTTCGAATCAGAAAGTGATTAGACAATTAAATTAATGCTGAAAAATGAAAATAATTTCGTGTTCCTTAGACATTTTTGATGTGATCAAAAACATTACAAAAATAAAATAATTTTAGGGTAAATTTGAATGCATGTACAATTCTTTTATAGGTTGCCATTCTGAAACAATAAAAATCCCTCATATATCGGATACAGAATTAGAATCAACATTTCCAACTCTTGAAACCTCACCTATAACTAACTGTAAGTACGTAGAAAATAGATATTGCGAGTCACATGTATTTTTTGTTTTTAGTGGCGGTAAAAAATGTAACTGACCGCGGACATTTCCCCAAGGAATTAAGCAATGATCAAAAACAATTTATAATTTTAAACGGTCCTTGTCAGCATATTGGTCCATTTCCAAAAGACAAAAACAATAGAAGTTTTTCTAATTTTTACTACAAAAAAGATTCTAAACATTATAAAACCGAAAGAATGTGGTTATGCTACTCTAATATACTAAACAAGTGTTATTGTTAACCCTGTTGGTTGTTTTCAAAACAACAAAATTTCCTTAGTTTAGGTTCTAATGACTGGATACATCTAAATCAAACTATTAATAGACATGAACAACACTCTGAACATAACGAATGCTGCGCAATCTATGATAAATGGCGTTTAAATAAAGTAATTGATTTTGAAAATGAATCTATAATTCGCCAAGAAACATCTTTGTGGTGCAAAATTCTTGAAAGAGTTATTAGTGTTGTGCGTTTACTTGCATCTACAAATATGCTATTAAGAGGACATAATGAACAAATCGAATCAGAAAATCCTGGAATGTTTTTGGCTATTATCAAATTACTTTCCAAATATGACCCAGAATTAAAACACCTACTAGAAAGTAAAACTAAGAAATCTACAACGTATTTAAGTCCTAAAATCCAAAATGAAATAATAAATTTACTTGGAAAATCCGTAATAACTGATCTAATTAGTAAAATCAACGCGTGCCCATTTTATTCAATAATTATTGATACTACACGGGACATTTCTTAAACTGATCAGCTTAGTTTAGTATTTAGATATGTTGAAATTATTAAAACCGATAATATGGTTTCAAACATTTTAATTAAGGAATCATTTTTAGGATTTATTTCAGTAGAAAATCAGATTGCAAATACTTTATATGATAAAATAATTACAGCAATCGCGAATTTCAATCTTTTTAATTGTATTAGAAACAAAAATTTTGCAGCCCGAAACTATAGGCAATTCAGCCAAATTATTTAAAAACACCTTAAATACTATGGTAGAAACACGAGAAAAGTACAAAGAGATCAAAGAAGAAGCTCGCATGTTAGCAAAAAAAATGGGGAATACCCACTGAATTTTCAAAAAAACGACAGTTTCGTCCAAAAATATTTTTTGATGACACTAAAAATCATCATCAAATTGAAACCCGATAAGATCATTTCAGAATTAATGTTTTTTTAAAAGTGATGGATATAATTATTTTTCAGTTGGACAAGAGGTTTGCAAGTGTTTGTACAATAAACGAAACATTCAAAATATTAACTTCTGAAATAATTTTGAATAGCTCACATGATGAACTCTTTGACATGGGTCAAAGGTTACATAAAATTTATGAAAATGATATTTCTGAAGAGATTTCTCGACAAGTCTTATCATTTCGACAATGTTTTCGTGAGGAATTAGGTGCTATTAAATCGGCTGAAGCACTCCTAAATTTTATTATGATCAAAAATTTTTCGTCTTGTAGCAGTTTTTCAGAAATTATAACAGCTTGCATATTGTTTTTAACGGTGCCTGTTACAGTAGCCACAGCAGAAAGATCTTTCTCAAAATTGAAACTAATAAAAAATTATTTGCGAAACACAATGTCACAAGAAAGACTTACTAATTTAGCGGGCCCGTTAACCTGTCAGTACGCCACTGTCTTTATATATGTAGAACTGATGTAAATTCTAAATGTAATGATTAATCAGCCCAAATTCTAAATTTAATGAATAATTAAATTTTGAATTTACATCAGTTCTACATGTATAAAGACAAAATTTACATCGATTGGGGCTTGTACTTCGATAGCGCAGTTGGTTAGCGCGGTACACTAGCAAAGTACAGGTCGTAGGTCCAAATCCTACTCGAGGTAAACTTTTTATTTATGTAAGTAAAAATTATTATTAATTTTATTAAATACATAAATAAAAAGTTTACCTCGAGTAGGATTTGAACCTACGACCTGTACTTTGCTAGAGTACCGCGCTAACCAACTGCGCCATCAAGGTTGAAGCCCCAATCGATGTAAATTTTGTCTTTAAGTATGTAGAACTGATGTAAATTCTAAATATAATGAGATTACAATCAAATTACTTATATTAATGGAATGTGAGCCTGCAATATCGTAAGGATTCACACATACCAAAGCAACTTGACTAATATTAAATTATTATAATAATTTTTATTTATGTATTTAGTAAAATTAATAATACTAATTTTTAATTAAATACTATTGTTCGTTCATTGTGCAAAATATGGCAGAAAATCAAAATTTTGGAAATTTTGAAAAATATGTTACGCTGATTTGCTTTGGTCAGCGTAATGAAAACGCCGACGCTGCGACAAATTTTGTATTTTAACAGGTAAATGTAATTTCCTTGGTATTAATATTGATTATTAAGTAACTTTACATCTATGTAGGTTTCCAGAACCTAGTAAAATCACGTTTTATAGATTAAAAAGAAATTTAATTAATTATGGATCATTTTCTAAACCCAGGTCAAAAAATATAATAAAGAAAATCGAGAGAATTATGAGGTTACCGTTATAGCTAGTGTGAAGGCTAATTCTATAAGTTCTTGCAGAACTATAGAATGTAGTATTGGGGTTTCGAAAACAAAAATCCAAAGAATACTTCCCCACCATAAATATAAACCATATCAATTTAGACTTGTTCAACATTTACATCCTCGCGAAGCTAAACATAGGTTAATATTTTGGAATTGATACTTAAACATGTTAAATATGGTACCCAACTTGGGAAGAAAAGTCATATGGCCATTTTAGCAATTCAGGTGTTTGAAACAGGCACAATAACAGATTCTGGTCTCAACAAAATCAACACCAAATATTCCCCCAAAACCAACAAGGACGATTTGGACTAAACGTTTTCTGCTTTATATTAGGATCAAAAATAAAATTTTACATTTTCGAAGGGAACTTATTCGCTCCTATAGTGAAAGTCACACTGAGAATGCAGTGTGGAGTCTTATGGAGCACACCGTTGCCAGTTGTCGTTATGCTGGGATCGGTTAAACCTCAAGTCCAGTCTCAGGCAAATTTCGCCGCTCTCACAGATTCGCTAAAAACTTGTTGGAAGTTGTTTGATGATGTTTATACCTTCGCCTTTGTTTAAATGTTTTCAATAATTAATAATAATAAACAATAAATTTCAAAATTACAAAAGAATTATTTCAGGCAAAGTTAATATAAGAAAAAATAAACAGAGAATTAATTGTACATTTATAAACAAATAAAATATTTACACTTTTTACACCTGCACGTCGTCGACACAGTCATCATCGAGGTCTGAAATCTCATTCTCAGAACTGTCGCTAAAATTTACACTTATTATGAGTTCATCCACGTTGTCTTGGAGGTTATCATCTGCCCACATTTCTTTTTCCGTTTTTTCTCTGACATGTGCAAGCAATTACTCCAATTTTGTGCAGTGACATGTCCAAATGCTTCAGTTATCAATAAACGGACGTGCTCTGTCTTGAAATCGGAGTTCTTTGTTGCAATATAGTGCTTAATCTGATCCCACATCATCTCGATCGGGTTAAGCTCACAATTATATGGTGGTAAACGCAAAACAGTTATGTCGTATTTTGCAACTATTTCTTCAATTTTATACTTGTCGTATTGGTCTCTATATGCGTTGACAACTTCAAGCAGCTCAGATTTTAAATCGGAGTCGTCAAAGAAAATGTTTCTTTCGAGCAGACAATCTTTAATTTGGGGGTTTGTTCCATGAAGTAGTTGGAAAACTAAATTTACGCGAATGATACGAAGCGTTATCCATAACAACACCGTTTTTCCGTCCGTTTTTGGGTAAGGCAGGAATCAGCGACTCTTCAGACCATTGCTCAAAATAGTCGGCGTTCATCTCGTCGTGATAATCGCCATCGTTTTTCTTTGCCAAGAAAACACGTGCGGCGCCAAATAAAAATCCACTTTCATATCCTGCATGAAGAATAACGAAACGTGGACCTCTTTGTGTAGGTGCTTTGAGGCCTGTGGTTAAACCCTTTATAAAAGCATCTCGACGATTTGTTATGGTATTATCACACCATGCATAGTTCACCGTTTGACCCACGTTGACCCAAGTCTCATCTAAGTAGATAGTGTTGCAATTTTCTTGGCGATAGTTTTTGATGGCTCTTAAATATCTGTGCCTCCAATTAATGATGTCGTTTCGCTCTAACATTATGCTTTTACGACCACGCTTCATATATTCAAAACCAATATCTTTAATCAATCTACCTAGGGTACTTAAAGAGAACGATGGCGAATTCTCATTCCCTCGAGTAACATTATATACAGCTTTCAAAGTTGGAGGAATGTTTTAAAAAAAAAGTCATTGTGCACAATTCTTCTTAATAAGCTCTTAAAACCCTCATCGTATGCATATTCGCGAGAGTTTCACTGACTTACCCGCTTTTTTCTTGCTGCAGGAGATTTTAGTTCACCATTGTTTTGCTCTTCCTTTTTCTTCATGGTAAAAATTGTTCACTGACCCCACTCATTTTGGAAGTACGACTCACCGCTGCAGTCAAACTCAATTTTTCATCATTCACTAAATGACAAATGATATTGAAAATATAATTTTCGCACTCGCATGGAGCATTTGTCCGCGTTTGAATTTCTTAAATTCCATATTACCGGTAATAAGTCACAAACAAGACTGAAAATCAGTATTATATTTAGGGTTGTTTGTTTACTTTTCAGTTACATTAAAAACTCATTAAGATATCTTCCCGCATAAGCTTGATTTGAAATGACGTAAATGCATTGTAAGGAACTTTCTAATTATAATTCTAATTATAGATATTTGGTTATTTTATAAATGGTTGTGCTTGAATTATTAGATGACATTCATTTAGTTCGCTTGAACCAATTTCTATTCCAACAGGATGAAGCCCGATCTCACAATGCGCCCGTTTTTGGAAAACAATTTTGGTGATAGATCAATTGGCACTAATGGGCCGATAAGAATAAGATGGCCTCCTGGGTCTCCGGACTCGTCAGTCTTACATTTCTTTTTATGGGGTTACTTGCAAAATAAAATATACTAAACTCAATATGATAACATTGAATGTTTGACACATGCAGTTAGAGAAGCTTTCAGACATTTAGAAGATCACCTTATTATTGTGCTTAATGCTACAGAACGAATTGGAAGATTGTGCGAACCATGTATAAGATAAAATGGTTATCAGTTCGAATATCTCTTTTAGTAATTTACATTAGGCTTGTAAAGTTGTAGGTATTACGTTTAGTTTTTAATCTTGTGTTTTTGCATAAAACTTCCTACCCCTCAATCTTGTTTTTAAATAGCCAACTACATAATCAAAATGTTAAATTAACGTAATATTAATTTTTGAGGTTAATAATGCAAAAGAAGTGACACATAATATATATGAGTAAGCTCTATTATATAATAAAAAAATACAGAAGGTATTTCATTTAAAAAAACAAAACTTTGGTTAGTGCGAAGAAACTGACTGGGAAAACTATGCATAGGTACCACTAAATTCTACGGAAAATTTTGTATAAAATCCACTGTTCACCATTTCGATCAATTACAAGGCAAAGCAGTTACGAGGGGTGCTTAAATTTTGTGCAAATTTTGAATTTCGCCCTGTATCATAAATACTGTTTGTGGCATCTTTCGTTTCACGAAAAAGTAGAACAGGGTCGCGCATTTTCTATCTTTCCTCGCGCTACAATTTCAACCACAATGGGACACCCCGTACATATGCAGACAAAGGTTTCCATAAAGATGTTTGTAATATACAAACATACTTTTTTATTTGTATTTAAAGATGTTGTTTTGTATTGACACACCCACACCCGGAACACTCCGTAACTCCGCCCATGCAGTGCACAGTTAAGCGCGCTGCATTTTTACTAGCCCCGGGCGTCAAATGTCCTATATCCGACACTGGGTCACAGTATATTTTAATTAGGTTAATTTATTTTTGGCAGATATAATTTTTACTCAATATTGAAACTTATGAATCATTTTGTCCAACATTGCCTAGTTGGTCGTATTTCAATAGATCTTAAAATTTTTAAATAAACATAAAGTACTTTATGAGTCAACTTAAACGTCTACATTCGTCCCAAAAAGCCTTAACAGGCCATTTTTTGTTAATTCAAATAAAAAAAAATTATTCTGACACTGATACTTCACACGCTATATTAAAAATGTACCTTTATTAAACATTTTGTACCAAAAATCGAACACATCGTTGCGAGAAGCTAAACGTGTTTCAAAATGTACGTCTCTGATATATTTTGCCCAAAAGATGTACAATGGATTACGTATTATTTGAATATATAGAGACATATAAAGACTATAACGGGCCACATTTTAGTATAATTCTACAAATTTAAAGTAAATGTACGGCAACCATCAAACGCCATATTGAAAACTTGTTTTTATACAACTGCCCACAAAATGTCAGTTTGCACTACACGCGACGACATGGACAATGGACGCAAAATAGATTCCTGTACGCTGGCATGGGGAGCAGACGCAAAATACCTTTTTGTCCGCACAATTACTTCTAGCAGTGTATGATAGATGGCACTAATTGCATAATCCAATTTGATAATTAATGTTGTTTGCTAGATGGCGTATTCGCGTTGCAAGACAAATTTTATTCTGTCCTCAGTAGCATATTGAGAATTTTAGTACCGGTTGTGCACATAAATAACTTGAATTTAATTGTGTATTCATATTGATTTAACGGTTGGACACAAAATTTTGTGTATTCTATGGATGCAAAATATCTTTGCCGGTATCGGCCGCAAGCGCTTTCACCCGCCAATTTTCCTTTCGGCCAAATAGCGTTTTGCGTTCTTGACATACAAATAACTATTATGGGTAATCTAATACGCAACATTGCAGCGCAATACAACAAAACTCAGGGCAACTTTATAAATCGACTATATTTCAATTGAACGCATCAAAATATAAATATAGGGTTGGGTAAAAATCTAGATTCTAGAATATAGTTAATAATTTCTGAACTTCTGTCCAGAATTTAATGAAACCTAGTATTTTTGTATTTGGTATTGTCACCCACACCTAGACGTATCTCAGTGATTTTTTTTCGTGATCAGGGGAAGTCGTACAATTTTTAAATGGAAGCCTATGTCGAGTTATACCTCATTTTAAAGGTCTTTTTTAATAGAACACAACGGTGCAAACGGTTGACGCAGTCAAAAGTTATATCTTCTCAAAGTTTTCAATATTTTATTGGTGCAAAACAGATGCCTTTCAGGTTTAATTTCAAACACGTGTTTCATTGTTGTCCTGGTTTATGTAAACATGAATTTTCATTCCATACAGAGGACGTGTATACCGCTTAAACATCCTGTTATTGTTTACACATTTTAAAGAAAATTAAATTAACAATTTATACGCCATTAATTATGTGAAGTACCTATTTATTTTACTTGTATACTGTAGTACATACTGACATTATCATGGCATCGTTAACTACTAAACAGTGCATTGACATTTTAATTATTTACGGCTATGGGGACAAAAAGCGAACACAAGACCGCGAGCAATTTTACAAGTTTGTGAAGACCAGGACATTAATTTTAATAACCTCTGATACCAACAAAATGGTGCTTCCCTCACTACCATAGGGATGTACGAAATTATTTAAATGCAACATTCCCAAACAGATGGATTGGGAGAAGGGCTTTTATTGAGTGGCTCCCAATATCGCCCGATCTGAACCCCTTAGATTTTTTTGTTTGAGGGTATTTAAAGATGAAGGTTTATACTAATAATTTAAACGATTTAAGAGCCAGGATTGAACAACATATTATGGAAATTCCTGGTGAAATGAAAAGAAATGTTACAAATGCAGTTTACATACGTCTTGGAGCATGTCAAGACACATTCGGCACACAGTTTGAACAACTGGGGTATAATGAGTAAAACCAGAGAAATGATTTCAATCTGTAGTATTAGTGTTCCTCAACCAGTTTATATTAGCATTAATCAATGTCTTACTAGATAAGTTAGATAAGTTTGTGAATTTTATAATAAAAATTTAACAGAAACGACAATAATTATTTTTTTTTACTTTTAAAAATATTTAGTTGATTAAAAATTTAATTTGCACCAAGAAAATATTGAAAAGTTTGAGAAGCTATAACTTTTGACTGGGTCAACCCTTTGCAACTAGAGTTACACAGTTGTGTTCTATTAAAAAGACTTTTAAAATGAGGTATAACTCGACATAGGCTTCTATTTAAAACTTCCTCCGTCTAAATGTGAGTAACAATACCAAATACAAAAATTACATTACATTAAATTCTGGACAGTAGTTCAGGAGTTATTAACTATATTCCAGACTTTTGCCCAACCACGATTGGACTATATCGACCTTCTTGAAACTCTTGTTTTAGCAAATTGAACATGTATATTAATGAACAAATGTCAAAAAAAATGTAGACTAACTACATGTTACTTAAATTTAATTCAAATTTCTGATGGCGCACATGCTTCGTATGGCATACGAGACATGTATAACTTCTTATCGCTTTGCCCAAACAATCTGTTTGATTTTAGTGCAAAATTTACTTTGAGGAATATTTCGTACAAAACGTATATTAAAAATTTATGTTTATGGACATTTGCCGAAGTATCAAAACTTAAAGTAAATCACTTTTGGTAGAAATTGGTTGAAACATATTGCAATTCTACATTTATGAACAAATGTCAAAAGAAAGCGGAATCGAGTCGTGTGTATTGAATTCGATAAAATATAAAGAAACGGTAATTACTAATTAGTCATGGGTATTTTGTACGTCATTCTTAATCTTAGACAAAAAACCCAAGGAATCTGATTTACCAAACACTTGCCCACCAAAGATTACCTACTCCTTTACACAATTTTACAGTAAGTGTATGTGAAGAAAATTATATTTTGATACACATCCTTTAAGAACATTGAAAATCTATGTATATTCTCCTTATAAAAGGACAGCATAAGACAAAGCTCACAAAGTTAATTGAGCAATAGTGTGATCCCTCGTTACAATTCCTTCTTTTAAGACATACTCGTGTTAATGAGACGAGATACCTTGTTTTAATGACAATAGAGCTATACCATTGATTAATAAGTTTATTAATCAATGGCTATACTAAACACCAACAGCAAAAAGACATCTATCCCAAACAAATACCTCACATGCTGTCGTGAAATTATGTAAAGTACCTTGAAACTCCATTAATGTAAATTTACCGGATTATACAAAAAACTATTCGGTAATAGCTACCCACGGAACTAATTTAGTAATCAAGAAGTTTTTAAGTGTATATGACGTTTTTTATATGAGATATTTCTTAATTCAATGTTTAAAACTAATAAAAATAACAGACGTTTCCTAAATTACGTTATGAAACACATAACAATGTAAACTCTCACGATTATCATACATACATAATTAAAATACTTATCTCGTTTCGGTAACAATTACAGTGAACGTTTTTAGTAAATCAAAAAAGCTTTAAGAACTAATTAAAACGTGAAAATAAATGTATGATATATGAAAGCGTAAATATATGTAAGCTTGTACTTGCGTTTTCAAATTTGATAAATTTATTTTCACATCTTGATTAGTAGTAGTACCATTTACTGAGGACGATAACTGTAATTGTTATCGAAACGTATAAATTTATATAAAAGATACACGATTCAATACTCAAAAGATAAGTATTTTAATTGCGTTATCAAACAATTTCTGTGGGTGATACAACTTGTTATAAAAATGTTCGTGCATGTTCCCTGCATAAGGTACGCAACTGCTCTGTAATTACATTTTTGTATTAATTTATTATATCCAGTGGGAAAAACCCTCCCTTGTGTTAAGAAAAAGGCTACCTTGCGTTAAGAAAACCCTCCTTTGAGTTAAGAAATTTTGTATCGTTTGTAATTGAGGATACATGGATTTATTTCATATTGAAGGAAGCGTAGCCGAACAACGCAATGAGAAAAATAGCGTACATGATCATGCAAATTTCGTTATCTTGCAGAAAGATTTAATTGGAGAAACGTTTTGTTTTTGTGTCATTAATTATGGAAAGATGCAATGTTACGCCGATTTTTAGTTACGCATGCTGTTAGTAGCCACAATTTTTCTGTGCTAGTTCCCCTGACACGAGCATTATTCAAAACAACTAGAAATTGCTTTATCTTACCTGATAAAAACATTTGAGTGCACAATTATTAATAATTATTATTAATTTTATTAAATACATAAATAAAAAGTTTACCTCGAGTAGGATTTGAATCTACGACCTGTACTTGCCTAGAATACCGCGCTAACCATCTGCGCCATCGAGATTCAAGCCCCAATCGATGTAAACTTTCTCTTTATGTATGTAGAACTGATGTAAATTCTACATATAATGAGATTACAACCAAATTACTTATATTAATGGAATGTGAGCCTGCAATATCGCAAGGATTCACACATACCAAAGCAACTTTACTAATCAATTTATTATAAGTTTTGTTATGAACGAATAAGTTCAAAGGTAAACATGTAATTAAAAATTATTACTAATTTTATTAAATACATAAATAAAAAGTTTACCTCGAGTAGGATTTGAACCTACGACCTGTACTTTGCTAGAGTACCGCGCTAACCATCTGCGCCATCGAGATTCAAGCTCCAACCGATATAAATTTTGTCTTTATGTATGTAGAACTGATGTAAATTCTAAATATAATGAGATAATTAATAATAATGTTTAATTACATATTTACTTTTGCACTTATTCGTTCATAACAAAACTTATAATAAATTACTTCAATTATATTTGTTAATATAGGTCAAACTAAACTTTGTTATTACATTGAAGTTATACAGTTACAATTATTTTTCATTTTGAAATAATTCTACGTAAAGATAGGTTATACGTTATATATAGTTTAGTTAAGTACTGTTTTATTTGCTTTTATGCTGAAATTAATCAGCAGATATTATTTTGTTTTATTAAATATACAAGTAGATACAGCTGTGGTATTGTTTATTAAGTTCTTAAAAAATTGAGTGGATCCTGACATATGCTTAACTGGTTATAGCTATGGAATTATCTCTGCCTCCCTTACGACCTGATAAAGAAAAGAGTTCTTAATCTACAGTAAGTTTCGTAGGTAATGTACCTTGCTGAGCTAGACCGTGGTGCAACTTACCTTTTCATACAAATGAAAATTTCTCTTTGTTTAAATTGACTTGCAAGAGGAATTAATATACTATAATATTGTTTTATTTGTTGTCTCGTCCATTGGTACGTTAGTGAATAATGATACTACATGAAAGCTGACCAATAGAGCATTACGCTGTACCGCCGGCTCCTTTAGTATCTCGATAAAGTGGTTCAAGTTTTTCACAAAAAATTCTGTTTTTCCCATATGTGATTGTAGCCATTTTGCCAGATGTCTTGCTAATTGTTATATTTTATGTTTTTATGATGATTTTATGTAGTCCATAGAACTTGGAGCACCTGGACGACTTCTCCCGTGGAATTATTGCGGTTTATGTATCTTTCTCAATATTGCTCTCCACGACCCTTTTCTTTGTAGTTTTTTCTAAATACGTTGTTGGATCGGTGTTGGCAGGCACATAAACTGGATCTCTTAACAGTTCTTCTGTATTCATCACGTAGTCATATTTGTGCATAACCTTTACCGGTCGCCAGTTGTTACACGTCAAAACCGCACTAGGCGTCGTGTATGCTATGTAAGCGGGTTGCCAAGCCAGCTAACAGGGAGATGGGCGTGGTCGAAATAATAAGTAAAATGAATGATTAGTACGCTCAAACACTTTACACCTAAATTCAAACAGCTCAGTCCGGGAAAATATGTCTCTAGGCGCCACCACAATCGAAACTTTGCTAAAATAATTGTCTTAAGCTGGGTGTTAATTAACCCTACTTGATTGTGGAAAGTAGGATTGTGCTTACTCAGTAAACTCTCACACGAGGGTTCTAAAACAACCACTCGTCCCAAACAATTCAACTCAAACTCAAATATATTTAGTACTACCCAGGGTATTAGAAACTTTTTGAATACACCTCGTATACATATAAAGTTAAATCTCTACTTATTAATGAATAAATTATTTCTTCATTCAATGTATCTCATAACTAGTTAAATAAACAACAGAATAAAAAGTTAACGATAAATGTATATTGTCCTATATAAAATAATAAACAAATGTGTACATACACAACAGCGTGGTTGAAAAACCACTCCACCACGTTACTGTCAATACAAACTTGCGTTTCTACAAAAATTCTTACTGCTAAAACAACCAATACAACATAACTCGAGACCGATTATCTTTTTCCTTCAACAATAATTAATTAAATTACCCAACAATATGCAAATCACAACTAAACAAAAAGATAATCGTGCTTATCTGAGTTTTTAAAATCCTTAAATGTAATTCTTACTTAAAATTGTCCATTAATCCTACGCTTTTCTTTCTTCTTTCTTCCCGTAGATCAATTATTTGTAGTCCATTTGTATTCCTTAGATTGCCTGAAGGCACATAACAAATACTTCACAATTCCACAACCACTTATTCCTTTCTGCACTCGCGATTAGTCCAACTATGCGAGGTTATTACTCCAATAACGTAATAATCTATACACGTTTGGTTGCCTCTATAAAGTTTCTCGCAACCTTTAGGACAGTTTAGTCCTTCCTTAACACAAATAAACTTTTAATGTCATATAAAATTACCTTAACATTGGCTCAATTTATTACGAAAATTTCGTTTACTTAAAGGTGGTCCCATAAATAATTTTAACTAAATATCGTTACAAGAACACGCACCGAACTCAACACTCTAACGTAATAACTGTTATCTTTTATAAATCTGCATACGCACTTTTTACTTTCTTGAAAATAAACAAACTGATTTTATCTTCAATCTCAATTTTATTAATTGTTTTATTTATGAATGTCTTATACGATTCATCCCCTTTCGGGTTACGTAGTTGCTTAAACAATGACTGCCTTCAATATTATTCACAAATATAACTCCAACTCAACCCATTCTAATTTCACACATCACCTGGCGCGCGTCTCTCACCGAGCTCTCACCAAAACCCAAAAGCTAAAAGCTAACTAGCCCACATCAATCTCTGACTTTCCTATTTATACCTTAAGCCCTGCATCTTTAAACAATGGTATTCATTCAAACTTTCTTAGTGCCGACAGATGCTACCATCTGTACAACCACGCTCATAACTACAATACATCGCCATGTTGGTTCTTACTTACAAATTTTACAATCACTTTATGGAGAAACCAGTTCTCGCCATCACATTCATTCAGTGGCCACTCTGGACCATTACACAACTTTCAACGTTTATCTCCCACATGCGCTCGATCTCCTTCCGCAACATTTGCAAAAATAAGTACTGTCTAAGGTCTCAAATCCCATATACATACACGTATTCTTAAAACAAATTGCACATTACGAGAACTTTCTATAATTAGCAATTAACATACCAAATCCTTCTCTACATATTTTCTAAAACATTCTACACTTATACACTCACATCTTCCGGCCAAAATTACTCCTCTATCCACCAACATTCCATTCTTTATCAAGTAGCTCAACAGTAGCAACCATTATCGTTCCATCGACAAATTTCTCTTCACATTTACATTCATCGGAATCTATTTATTCCAACACCAATGTCTCTATAATATTCAAATACACGTATCTACATACTGAATAATATTTCTCCTAAATTTCCAGTGGCGTATCACCCACCCACATACATTATGCATATACGCAAAAAAAAAATTTTTTTTGTCGTTCAAACTCAATATACCCGTACTCAAAACAGGTAATACACGTCATTATAACATCCTACATACAGGGTGCGTCAACGCAACCTGACACAGTGTAATAATTTCGATGTTGCCTTTAGTTTCTTTAGAGCCAGTTGTTCTTGTGTTATTTTCCTTTTGGGTGGTTGTGCTCCTCTGATAATTCTTACTACCTCTTGTCGTATAGTTTCTGCAACGTCTTGGGGTAAGTGGGTTATTACAGCATCCACGTTGCAAATGATGCCTTCCGTTAATATACGCGATAGTACCACTGCATAATTAAATCCTTTAGCTTGTAGGCTTTTCGTTGCATCGTCCAATTCTATAGTATGTACTAGTTTGTCTATGTTTAGTGGTTCCATCTGGTTCTCACTTGTTTTGCTGTTGTTTTAATTTCTCGAACTTTCGTTTTTGTTTATTTGTGGTCAACTTTCTCAGTTTCTGTACGAAATTCTGTTAGCTTGTCTGTAATATCCCATAAACTTTGGTGAATTTTGTTGCTTAACTCGACATGCAAACAGAGTAACAACTCTGTGTTTATGTTACTTAGTGTTCTCCTGGTGTCTTGAATTGATTTTCGTAGTAAGTATGTGCTTGCTTTCCTCAAAATATTTCTTGATTTGTTGTAGAAGTTATTCAGGTGCCCCGAGTTCTATGGACTACCTAAAATACAGAAGGAAGGAATTCTACTAAGGCCAATAGTGAGTTCAATCGACTCTGCCTTACAACAATTAGCAATTGGCCGAACCACTTTATCGAGATACTAAAGGAACAAATGGTACAACCTCATGATCTACTGGTTAGCTTTGATGTAGTATCATTATTCACTAACGTATCAATGGAATCAGTTAAGCAACAGTCAGGCGCCACTCATTTTTTGTAGGTTAAGTAATTAAAAAATAATTAAATTAGGTAGCAAGTCTTAGGTATTATCAGGTATTTTGCAGGCACCATTTGATACCAGTTGTTCGAGGAATCCTAATCGCTCTATAATAAGATCCTGCTGTACCTTCATTTGCAACAATAACTCTCAGATGTCATCAAAATTGTTTTCGTTTACAATTGTTACTTCGGCATTGTTAATACTCTCTGCAAAATTGGATGCTCTAACGTCATTGCTGTTTTCTTTTAGAAACCTGGTGAATATTAACGTTTTGCATAGTACACAAACAAATTAATGTAATTACTGCACTACTCTATACAACTGTTTCACAATTATAAATATATAATATTAATCGAAGTTGAAGAAATCGAAGAAAATAACGGTGCATAGTAAAACTAGGAAACGAAATTGGTAAAAGCATAAAGCGGAAAAGGGGTTCCGCAAAGGTTTTACATGATTGACAGTAAATAAGCCAACGGCTTAAATTGTAGTAAAGCATTCGGGATGTTAAGTTAACCTTGAATATAAATGAGCTTGCATTTTTTCGTAGAATATGGCAATTGAGGGTAGATATGTAAATTATGTGTTTTTGTTGTATTATTGACTAGTTGCATCAGATGAAAAAAACATTCACGGAACAATTAAAAAATCATCATATTTGATAGAAGGGAAATAGCAGTAAACAACATGTTTTTTAAAAATCACACTTATTGCAGATTATTATCTTACCCAAAGTTTTTACATTTTGCTGAAATAAATTTAAATAACTCTACTTAATTAACTTTACTTAAATCCACAAGGTCGTGCTAAACTTATCTTTGTTTGACTGGAATTTCTAATCCCTCTATTTGTTTCACTTCGCAATAAGATAAACAATTACGGAATTTACTTAGAATTGGATATCACGTTTATGTTTAAAATGCAATTATCAAAAGGAAGCATAATTAAAATTATTTATAATAGTTGTATAATAGTACAATTCTCCTGAAGTAACGCTACAAAATACAAATTTCAGAATTAAATACCTACAACATTATGATAATTCAATTATTCAAAAAACGTAAAAACCTTGTATGCAGTGTGTATCAAAATTACACAATTTTTTTAAGTACACTAAACGATTGCTTGCGCTAAACAATAGGAACAAAAATGAGAAAGATTATTATAGGTATATGAATTATCTTTACGACGTACACGCAGTACTAATGTTGAAAATAAACATTGTTTACATTTCCTTTATATACAGAAATATTTATAAAGTTATATTATAAAATCCAAATATTTTCCCAGACGAACTACCGAGCTGAAAATTTATGAAAATACAATAAAGCTCCACTAATCCGAAAATCCACTAATCCGGATGTCCTTGTAATCCGGACAAAATTAAAAAATGTATAGTGTATATTATCTACCTTGGTTTTAGAGTGTAGATAAATATTAGATATTTTTAGATTAGTGAGACAACAAAAAAACGTAGTAGTACACGCAACTAGGATGGTAAACACAGTTTGGGCGCCACGAACTTTTAACTAGAGAAAATTATAACTTTATGAGAGAAAACCCCGCAAAGCTCGAACTGGGGAGAAGAGACAGTATAAAATAAAGTAAACGCCAGTTCCCAGAATAATCTCGTTTTATTTAAGTTTCTCCAAACACAAAAAAAACAATCAAGTTGGTATAAAATATATACGATATCTCGATCACAAACAGCTATCACAGTCGGATACTTATATTCTTAGACTAATTTGTTTTCCCCCCAAAGGCTAGACACATTATATTAGTTAAAATTATATTTCCTACACAAATAGTTTGAATATGTACATTTTCCCCAATGACTAGCCGAATTGTGCATACAATGCAATTTACCACAGACAAATTCCCGATAACAAATTAATTTTAGTCTAGAACGTTATAGTTTTTCCCAATGAAATTTTAACCTTTAGCACGTAAACAAATATATAAGTAGTTATGTGGACGAGAGCCAGTCGCTATCTTATCTTCAACAAAATAAGATAGTTTAATTGATTAATTATTGAAATAAAATAATACCCCTCTCTGGTTTGTTGAAAGATCTTTCAAAGTGCTTCACCTGAAAAGGAAGATTCATATGCAAACAGCAAATCTCAATTTAGAAAAGGTATCAATTCAACTTGCCCATGTTTACAATGTAATAAGCCCTATAATAAGCAAAACTTCATTTACATATAAAGTACTTAAATCTATGAGACATAATTAAAAAAAGCAATACCCCGCGCTAAAGTGTGACGTAACAACGTTAATAAACAACGAATACAACCGGTAGGACACAATAATTTAGTTCATGCTACTGCGCAAGTTTGTAGATAATCAAAATGGACGTTAAACGCTAACGCTAATGAAGGATATACAAATGCTAATAATTATTCCAGCAAAAAACTGTAGAAGACTGCTCATCACTACAGGTAAATAGTTGTATTATAAGTGTTTTGTAACTGGTTTCCTCCGCTCAGGGGAATACTCACCAAAACCAAACCATACCATGAAGATCAGAATTCCAAGAATTGTGTATACAGCCTACCATGCGAATGCGGCAGAGCATACATAGGACAGAGCAGTAGACCACTCAAAGTGAGAACGCAGGAACATAAGAATAACGCCCGCAAGGGCGAAACAGAAAGCTCAAGAATCGCCGAACATGTCTGGAACGAAGACCACCGCGTCCAATGGGATAACACACAAATAGTAGCAAAAGACGAGAACACAACTCGTCGAAAACTCAAAGAAGCCACATACATCGCACTAGCACAAAATCCAATTAGGCAAGCTAGTGTAGAAATGAAACCCATATGGATTCCAATAATGCGCGAAGAGCTTAAGCGCAATACACCTGCGCAAGAAGTTACGGCGCAACATGCGCAATAAACTTCTGCGCAACCACCAAAAAGTTTAATACACATATAAGTTCTAAAAGACATTTATTGGATTACTCAGTGGCACTGCGGTAAAGGTGTCAGACTAGTAAGTGAAAGGTACCAAGTTCGAATCTGAGAGTAGTCAAGTGCTTGGGAAAAAATTATATATAACATATGAATTCGACTCAGGTGCGAAAACAGTCCTTTTCAGGACTAAACCTGATGACGGAAGCAGAGTCCGCTTCTGAAACGTCGTGCTCCAAAAGCAAAAACTGTTTAACTAAGCCGATAATAGGAAACCACAGTTACAAAACACTTATAATACAGAATTAGTAACTCGGTACGGCCCTGAAGTCAAACAACTTTTCAGAAAGCTTGAAACACCAATGAACAAGCTAGCACTAGAGGAGAACCACCTAAGCTTCCTCTGCAAAGCCCGTGATAACAACGTAATACCCACCAGGCTCAACATCAAAACTCCGATACACAGTCGGAAAATATCACTAATTGCAAAGAGAGCTAACGAAGCGTTAGTCAAAGAACGAATCAGTCATCACCGTTTCAGAAAGTACCAGCTCGAACAACAGTCCAACGGGATTAGAGAAACCGTTCGAAATCGAGTAAACGAATAAGACTTTGATAGGATAAATACGGCTACCAGAAGTAAATATTCGAAGACCAAGGCAATGCACAAGGAAATTCGGCAGAAGGAAGGAGAAGAATGAACCAACCAACATCAATCGAAAAAACACTGTCATAAACATCTCTAAACGACAGTTGAACGAAAACGAAATGCAGGTTCTGGACAAAGGCTTGAACTATGCTATAACACCGGGTATATTCCGAAAGTAGATTTAATAACCGCAGTCGAAGAAACAGCTATGAAATTAGACCCTGAAAAATCCGAAGAATACAGAAGTAAGGTTAGATCAGTCCTAGATTCATCTAGGCAAACTAAACCTAACCTTTCTAACCTAGAAAGGAGAGCGGTCATTTCCCTTAAGAATGACCCAACGATCAAAATTCTCCCGACAGACAAAGGAAACGCGACTGTGGTAATGGATATGGACACTTACAACAGTAAGATCCAAGAACTACTAGTCGGGGGCGAGTACAAACAAATACCAAAAGACCCCACACCATCAATCGAAAGACCTGACACTGGCAAAACATAAGGGGGAGTTCTCCGATTACCAAAGAACTAGACTTATCCCACACTCCAGCAAACCTTCGCATCTTTACGGCCTACCAAAGATTCACAAGGAAGGAATTCCTCTGAGACCTATTGTGAGCTCGAGAAATTCACCTTGTCACCCATTATCACACTATCTGCTAGGTATTATCACACCCTTATCGGGAAAAACCGAGTCTATGGTCAAGAACACGCAATACTTCGTGGAAACCTTCAGAAACTTCCAACCAAACCACGAAGAAATACTGGTAAGCTTTGACATTGTGAGTCTATTCACAAATGTGCCTACCGATAATGCACTAACTATCACAAGGGACAAGCTGGGAAAGGATGAAACGTTAGACGAACGCAGGCAACTCTCGGTAAACACAATAATGGAACTTCTGACAATATCGATTAGAACTACATACTTCCAGGTAGAAGACAAATTCTACCGACAAGAGTTTCGGATGGCAATGGGTTCCCCACTATCACCCATAGTGAGCAATATATATATATATATATATATATATATATATATATATATATATATATATATATATATATATATATAGACTTTGAAGACCAAGCGATAACCGAATTCACAGAGCAACCAAGGATGTGGCTTAGATACGTGGACGATACTTTCGTAGTTTGGCAACACGGCAAGCATAAGCTAGATGAATTCCTAGATCATCTAAATATCCGCGCACCCTCCATAAAATTCACAATGGAATTGGAGTCGGAACAAAAACTGCCATTCCTGGATATAGTTGTACACAGGAATGACAACACTTTCACGACAAGTGTGTACAGGAAACCTACCCACACGGGGAGGTACATACACTACAACTCCAATCACCACAAAAACGTGAAGTTAGGCGTGGCAAAATGCTTGTACGATAGAGCAAAAATAATATGCTCAAAACATGAGGACCTGAACAAAGAAAAAAGAAAATATCGCTAGAACACTCGAAGAAAATGGCTACCCCTATCTAACACCTAACCTAAACAGGGAAAGGGTAACCGAAAAAGAAGAATCTAAATATACAGCGATAATACCATATATACAAGGTACCTCATACAAAATACGAAGGATACGCAGCAAATACAAGATACTCCCTGACTTCAAATCGACCAGAACGCTCAGGGGAATACTCACCAAAACCAAACCATACAATGAAGATCAGAATTCCAAGAATTGTGTATACAACTTACCATGTGAATGCGGCAGAGCATACATAGGAGAGAGCTGTAGACCACTCAAAGTGAGAACGCAGGAACATAAGAACAACGTCCACAAGGGCGAAACCGAAATACCAAGAATCGCCGAACATGTCTGAAACGAAGACCACCGCGTCCAATGGGATAACATACAGATAGTGGCAAAAGAGGAGAACACAACTAGTCGAAAACTCAAAGAAGCCACATCGCACTAGCAAAAAATCCAATAAGCCAAGCTAGTATAGAATGGAAACCCATATGGATTCCAATAACGCGCGAAGAGCTTAAGCGCAATACACCTGCGCAAGAACTTACGGTGCAACATGCGCAATAAACTTCTGCGCAACCACGAAAAAGTTTAATATATATAAGTTCTAAAAAATATATATTGGATTACTCAGTGGCTCAGCGGTAAAGGTGTCAGACTAGTAAGTGAAAGGTACCAAGTTCGAATCAGAGTAGTCAAGTGCTTGGGAAAAAATTATATATAACATATGAATTCGACTCAAGTGCGAAAACAGTCCTTCTCAGGACTAAGCCTGATGATGGAAGCAGAGCCCGCTTCCAAAACGTCGCGCTCCAAAAGCAAAAACTGTGCAAATAGGCCGATCGAATAGGTAAATAGTTCATTAAAAATTCGGTGGTGTTATTAAGGTACAGCCAGTTTTTGGTTTATTTTTAGTAAAAATGGTGTCAATCACTGCTGAAGGCAGCTTCCGACATAAGTTAGCTATCATTAATTTACATCGTTTTTACGCATGTAGCAGTTGTGTACTCACACGAATAAACGAAATAGAAGTGCAGTCACCAGTAATAGAGTCATTGCCATTACAGTGTTCCCTAAAAGAAGAAGAAATTCAAAAGTAAAACAAAGTAATAAATCAAAAATCATAACCCGTTGGCGGTTGGTGCCCAATTTTCATATTAAGCAAGAGAAAATTTTTAAGTTAACCTAAATTTTATCGTACACCAAAACTCGAGACCAGAACGTTGGTCGCAAGATTTTTGTGTAACAGTTTAGTCGCAGAGCACTTGGTTAGCGTGGGTAGTTTTGGAGCGTAGATAAATATTAAATATTTGTAGGTTAGTGAGGCAACAAAAAAAATCGAATTTAACCAGAGAAAATTATGACTGTATGAGACAGAACCCCGTAAGGCTCGAACCGGGCAGAAGAAACAGTATAAAATAAAGTAAACACCAGTTCCCTGAATAATCTCGTTTTATTTATGTTTCCCGAAACACAATAAAAACCAATCAAGTTCGCATAAAATATATACGATATCTCGATCACAAGCAGCTATCACAGTCGGAGATTTATAATCCTAAGCTAATTTAATTTTCCCCAAAAGATTAGACAGATTATATTAGTTAAAATTATATGTACTATACAAATAATTTGAATATGTAAATTTTCCCCAATGACTAGCCGAATTGTGCATACATATGAAG
Source organism: Vesta saturnalis (assembly GCA_036346205.1). Classification (NCBI taxonomy): domain Eukaryota; kingdom Metazoa; phylum Arthropoda; class Insecta; order Coleoptera; family Lampyridae; genus Vesta; species Vesta saturnalis. The sequence goes on along the minus strand of JARFJB010000603.1, from coordinate 3,467,981 downwards.
CATGCAATTTATCACAGACAAATTCCCAATAACTAATTAATTTTAGTCTAGTACATATAAAGTACTTAAATTTAAAAAAAACAATATCCCTCGCTAAAGTGTGACGTAATAACATTAATTAAATAACGCACAATAATTTATAATAACGTTTGTACATAACCAAAATGGACGTTAAACGCTAACGCAGCACTGGGTGTTTTTCATGGAATTTCGGTTATAAACAACCTAATTTAGATTATTTTAATTACGCAGAGTGATAACTAACGATTTTATCAAATCGGTATCAGTAACCCAGTAATTCAATATTTATGAAGGATGTACAAATGCTAATAATTCTTCCAACAAAGAAACTGTAGAAGGCACCTCCATCACTACAGATAAATTCGGTGGTATTATTAATGTACAAACACTCTTTGGTTTATTTTTAGTAGAAATAGAGCCGGTCACTGCTGAAGGCAGCTTCCGATATATGATAGTCTATAACGTAAATTCAAAGGTAAAATTTACTAACACGTGCAATAATGGAATATTCTGACCTGGTGTTGACGAATAGTGTACTCTAAACCCTGGTTAGTGTAGGTGAGAAGGTTTCAAGTCATCAGTAGCGAACAAACAGCAAGATCCAATCATAGTAAATCCCAGTAACATAAACCAAGTATGGAGAGTAAATCGTTAACTTCCACACAGCATAAAGTTATTTCCAGCCAAACGAAGCATCAACAGCACAAAAGAAATTGAAGTAAAGCTACAAGTCCACTCGAAGAGAAAATTGTAGCAAAAAATGGAGAGCGAATGGAATGAGCTAAATCGGAAGAGCTCTCTAGATTGAAGGCGAGCTCTGCGTGGTTTACTCACAAAATATGGTTAAGTTTCAGTCGTGCGAATAGCGATTTAGTAATTTGTGGTAGCTCGATACCTTTTTGTGAAAACACAATTCTCACATATCCGCCAAAAATGCGATTAGTACCTCTTGCAAGATATAGAAATACATTATATTCGAAAATTTCTCTTATAGAAACGACAATGCTATCGATTAAATTAGAAAAAGAGAATTTCGTAAGAACACTTCATTTTCACGCAAGATGGATAACCAATGCACGTTCTTAAAAAGGAATTTTTCAGATCCTTTTTTATCAAATTATTGTTAAAAATTGTTTAAAGGTGTTGGAAATAAAGATTTCTCTGATATCTTATTTATTTACAGTACCGCCTTTTAGCGGTAAACAACCCAAAGAACCAGTTAACATTAAATAGGAGATGTAGATATCGGCTGAAATGTTGTAAAAGCCCTATCGGTGGAACTACTATGCCCATTTAAACTTTTAAAGGTAATTGTAATACAGTCCTTATAGAAAATTCAAAAATCAGTACTATTGACATATACATAGATTAAACCATTAAATGTAAATTCCAAACTATTAATACACAGAGAATTTTTAATACAGCGGCTACAGAAATTATAAAATCGACCCTATTGAATCGGATATCGATTTTTGCACGTTACAAATTATTTTAATAGGTTTAGTGTTGTTTAGCTTCCCTTGAAAATATATACATTATCAGTTATAATAAATGTTTCATTTATTACGCCTTTGCTCTAGTAATCCTGATTTTTCGCTAATCCGGATTGAGTCAGTTATAATTGACCCGGATTAGCGGAGCTTTACTGTAATATGGTTTTGTTTCCAATAAATTTTAATTGTTTCAATTCGTTAAAAGAAAGAAATTATATGATGCCATCACCTATTTTTAAATTAAAATTATAATGTAATCTGAACTAATATTTCCTTTTATTTTTAAAACTCCTTATCATTCTTTCATTTATCATATATTCTACTACATTCAGTCAAATTTTACGCGGTCTACCAGGCCCGGCCGTACCTCTAACCTCACCCACATATATTTGCTTCGTTAATCGCGTTGTTCACTATCTCAATGTGACCAAACCAAAAAAAAAAGGAAAAGGCCACGTGTTTCATTCCCCCTCCCATGGAGGAGGACGGGCTGCTTTAGTTTTCTAAGCTCCTTCAGCCACAATTTAGGTCCATACTCTCACAGACTATATCAAACTTTCTCAGAGCAGTTTGAAGCTCATCCACATTGTCACTTAATAAGACTGTGTTATCTGCATACACCAAAACTCGTACATTTATGTCATCAGCCATTACACCATTTGTATGAGTATATGCTTGACTAACACATTTACCCATGTATACATTGACCAACCACGGTGACATCACACAGCCTTGTCGCACTCCTTGCTCAATATTAAAGTGTTTACTCACACCTCCTCTCACCCACATGCTCGGCTACCGTTGTATACTGCCCTTATTCCGTTTATTAGACCTTTATTTACGCCACATTCATTTAATTTTTCCCACAGCTTCTCCCTGCTCGTTCTGTCGTATTTTCTCTCCAGGTAGATGATAGAGTGAATTATTAATTAACGCATTATGCATATACTCAGTATGTGATAATCGTAAATTAATATCTCAAAGCTCAAAAACTAAAAACTAGTTAATGACAGCAGAGGGGAGACACCTGGGCCACCATGTTGTTTTCGTGACGTCACAAAGCCGCCCACGTGGCTGATCTGGGGTTTGACCTTGGGAATTTTCGATGAGGTGATTTGAACTTGGGGATGACCTCGGGTCTTGCCATTGACCATTGGCCTTGGGCCTGCTCCTGGAGTTGAACTTGGGCTAGCCAAGGTCAGAACCAAATTTGTTCAGCGGGAAATTTGAATTGGAATAAGCGGGCCTAAAGCTAACTTGTAAGACATGTGTAAGAACTTGTCTTAGGGTCTGCACCCTTAACGGTAAATAGTATTCCAATCAGGGGGCCCTAATGCTAACTTGTAAGACAGGTATAGGGGCTTGCTCTTGGGCCTTCGCCGCCCTTGCCGTGGCCCCCATGGGTGGAAATAGTATTCTAATAAGGGGCCCTAATACTATCCCACAAGGCAGTTATAGGAACTTGTGTTAGGGTCTGCGCCTGCGCCTTGGCTGGAAATAGTATTCTAATAAGGGGGCCATAATACTAACTTCTAAGGCGCCCTCCTGTCATGGCCTCCTTGGCGCGAGATTTAAATTTGTTTGTAGCTGCATCTAGTTGTGTATGGACTAATGAATATTTTATGTAATAAAGGTGGCACCACCTAGTGGTATATTTTAAGAAAGTACATAGCTAAAACTTGAAATAGTGTTTCTGTAATAGAATTCGATTATCGATAATAAAAAGATTTTTTGTAGTACGAGTCAAAAATGATTTTATTTATTAAGTCAATCTCATCACAACATAACATAATAATTATAAAATCGTTTTTCTAAATGAAATTAAATTAGACAGACAGACAGACATACAACAGAGAAATAATAGTAATGATCTCTCTCTCTTCTCCTCTCTCTTTCTTTCCTCTCCTCTCTCTTCTTCTCCCTCTTTTCTTTTCTCTCTTCTTCTTTTCTCTCTCTTCTTCTCTCCTCTCTCTTCTCCTCTCCTCTCCCTCTCTCCTTTCTCCCTCTCCTCTCCTCTTCTTTTCTCCCTCTCCCTCTTTTTTTTCTCCTTCTCTCTCTCTCCTCTCCCTCTCCCTCTTCTCCTCTCCTCTCCCTCTTCTCCTCTCCCTCTCCTCTCCCTCTTCTCTCTTCTTCCTCTCCCTCTCCTCTTCCCTCTCCCTCTCCTCTTTCTCTCCTCTCCCTCTCCTCTTTCTCCCTCTTTTTCTCCTCTCTCTCTCTTCCCTCTCCTCTCTTCTCTTTTCCCTCTCCTCTCCTCTCCCTCTCCTCTTCCCTCTCCTCTCCCTCTCTTCTTCTCCTTTCTTCCTTCTTCTCCTCTCCCTCTCCCTCTTCTTCTCTTTCTCCTCTCTCTTTTCTCCTCTTCTCCCTCTCCCTCTTCTCCTCTCCTCTTCTTTCTCCTCTCTCCTCTCCCTCTCCCTCTCTCTCTCCTCTTTTTTCTTCTTCCTTCTTCTTCTCTCTCTTTCTCCCTCTTTTCCTCTCTTTCTTCTTTCTTCTCCCTCTCCCTCTTCTTCTCTTTTCTTTCTTCTTTTCTTCTCCTCTCTTCTTCTTCTCTTCTTCTTCTCCTCTCTCTCTTCTTCTCTCCTCTTTTCTCTTCTCTCCTTCTTTTTCTCTCTCCTTTCTTTCTTCTTTTTTTTTCTTCTTTCTCTTTCTTTCTTTTTTTCTTCTTCTTCTTCTCTCTCTCCTCTTTTTACTGTATAGTGAAGGTTGCCTACACGAGGAACACCAGTAGTATTCGTGCGACAGGTGGTATCACGCAGTCCAGCGTTCCATGTGCATATGATGGTCAATTACCCGGTAATGAGATGGTTTCAATCGGGCGAAACAGCAATGACACAAATGCATGTAGTCCAACAGATGGTAGCGAACATATATTGATACAATGTGGGCATATGCTGTTACACTGCTTTCCGAAAAATGCTCGCGTATTACCTTGCTCAATTTGGCAAACCACGCTGAATTCCACTGAACCAGTTCATATTTATTTCGTAGCACTTTAGTTATGGAAGCCGGTAGTATTCCTTTCTTTTCAAAATTTACCCAGTTCGGAGTTAATTGTCCGTCGCGCACTAATTTGAAATAGGGTTTGTGGTTGGTAAACTTCAGGAGTCTCCCAATCGTCTTGCACTGAAGTCACTGACATAGTGAAGATCGTTAACTATGGCATATGTAAAACCCCTCCTTTTAAATATATGAAGAAAATGAGAAGGTATGTAACCTTGTGTAGTGACCTCGTTGTGGCAAAGTGGAACGAACAACCTTGGAAATAAGTATGCCTAGGAATCCTTGAAGTAGTGGTGATACAAGGTTGGAAAAAACAAAATGAGTAACAGCCTTGAACGAAAAGAAAACCTTGAAAAGGTGGCACTGCTAGTTAAACAATGTGTGGTATAATCGTGAAGGTCACGTAAGTAGCCTTGAGGAGGACACATAGTGGGAGAGTGTCATATATAAAAGAGAGGGAATGTATGTAAAGCCAGTATCGTATATAATGAATAACATATTACGTCAAGCCATAGAAAAGGCGAAGATTATCGGTGCTATAAGTTTAAGTAAATATTGTGATATTTTGCTTAATAATGTGCATTATTTCTAAATAAAAGTCAAACAAAGTTTGTTAGTGTCGGTCTATCACCCAAATTTGGATTTGAGCCAGTCGTCAAACTCGGTGGATCGAAGAGTACTGGAGTGGTGTTTGACAAGCGGGAATGGCGTATACTTATGGATAATCAAGGGGTAATTACTAATTATTTCTACAGTCCTGAAGGAATATGGCTACCTACCAAACTGGGATCGAAGACTGTCTCGTACGAAAATATTAACAAGAAAAAAATTATACGCCTCTGTGAAAGTGAAGAAGCTAAATTACCGATTGGAGTTGGCAGATACTGTGAACTTTCCAGAGTTTTATATAAACCTAATAAAGTCGGCAGGGGCAATTCCTGAATGTAACATTCACCAAGTTATAGTTCCATTGCATGATGTATTTGAGGTCAACATAGCCTGCCTTCTGGAAATGGAGGAATTTGCCAAGGAGAAACTATATATGGATATGGATCTTGCCAAACCTATAACTGAAAGGGGGGGATAACGCGCTTGTAGTCAATAGGGATAGTATTAGATGTTAGTCAATATGTAGATGTGTTATAGTGCGGAGTCGTGGCCTAAAGCTGTAGATTGTGTTAGTGCAGTCCAAAGACTAATATGTCAGTTACAATCATTAGAATTCGATGCTGATCATGAAAAAGTGTATGGAATGGGTAGATTTAGTGATGACTATTTAGATAATCTAGTTAATAAGTATGGGGGAGGAATACGACTTTGTGAGAAATACTTAAAATCGCATGTAGATGGTATAGAGTGTATTTGTTGTATAAAGCGATTAATAGAAGACCTTAAAGAAATATCATTGGAACAATTTATACACGAAATAGAAAGATATTTACCGAATTTTGAGCCATCAGATGACGACTCACCCAGTGAAGAAGGTGTGCATTAATGAGTCCAAAAACGTAGTTCACTACATAGTAGTATGGGAGTTGGCTCACAGGCATGCGCGAAAAGGAGAATGGGAACAATTAGCTAGAGATTCTGCACGATTTAAAAAAAGAATAGATGACTGTGGTAATATAATTTCACCAATCCTCGAAAAGCAGCATCGTGAGTGTGTGTTTGTCAGACGCTTTAGTAGTATGTAGTGATATATATTATATATATATATATATATATAATATATAATAAATATATATTAATAAAATAAAGATCTATTTATTGCATATAATATTACAATATATAATTAGGGTTATTAGCGTATTACACAATGTCTTTGGTAGAAATCCAGGATTTGTGAGAAGTATCAAAACCCAACCAATTAACGAGAGCTTTATTCCCTTGACGTCGGATTACACGTTCAACTAGATGAATGTCTGGATGTTTAACACTTTGTAGTTCTGGCTCATAGAACCGACCTTGAATCTCTTCATCTCGACTATCACGTAATGTGTAGGTGAGTGGGCTTGAACGTTTAACTGTTGATATTCGAAAGACTTCGTAACTCCAATTAGGTGTGTACCCTTAGAGAATATGCTTCTATGTTTGCTAATGCGTACATGTTCCCCACTTTAAATTTAGGTGTTTTACGGTCAAGAATTTTTGACATTTTAAATGTTTCGAAATAGATGCACTATTTTTTCCGATACATCTACCGGTTTGTATCCAGTTGTTCTATGCTTTCTTGAATTATACTCGACAATGTGCGGCAATATTGATAGCCACTTATGGATTTGCATGCTGAAGGTTTTCCACATTATTGCTTTAAGGGTGCGATTTACCGTTCGACTATGCTACTTTTCAAGGTGGAATAACTACTGTAATGATTGATATTAAATTTTTCATTACTTTTTGAATTCAGCATTATAAACTCAGTTCCCATATCAGTTTGTATATGTGTACCTTTTAAACCAGACAAAATCCATTACATCCGCGACTAGTTTACCATTCTTGCGTTTGATGGGAAAGCCCAGACATATTTAGAGAAGGCATTAATTATTACTAAAATGTATCGAAATCCTTTATTCACCCGAGCATAAGGTATCATTTCCACTAAATCAGCTTGAAAGAGATCATTTAAACCTTTTAGTACTACACAACGCCGGGAAAATTTTCCTTGCTGGTTTGTGCAGTTCTTCAACAACATCGGACTCATTTTTGCTTTGGATTGTAGTAGAATCTCTAGGATGAATTTGTTCTTTTCGTAAATTCTTCTGGAATTAAGGTTGAATCACCTTCCTTATGAATAGTTTTACTAATTAGAAACAGCGGTGTCGTATATAGTAGTATCCACTTGAATTGAATAACTAGAGGTAACGCAATATATTACCCTCTGTACAAGGAAACAAAATTTACCATCGATACCCAATGGAATATCTATTGTTTTCTTATGCAATAAACCTTAAGGTAAAATAAGTTTTGTAATATATATCACTTTGTTTCGGCATCAGTTCACTGAGATGATGGTAATATGTTTCCAAATTTATCCACTGTCATTTGATGATGAAGATGTCCCAAATTTATCTATTGGCATCACTGCTGGACATTAGTACTATCTTTAGTGATAGTCGTCGTAACAATGAAAAAATGACTATAGTGGTAGGTTTATAACAAGATCTGTTACTTTATTACCGTTACGTAGTTCATCAATTTATATATTATTTCGTTGTGATTGCAGTATTTCCTGCGACATTGATCCTAATAATTTCTTAACCAATCGACTAACTTATTCGGATTATTCCACGGTACAAACTAAATAGGTTTAAATGCGCTGCAGTCACCACCTCTTTTGGATATAAAGTTGTTCGAGATCTGGTGGCTGGGGTGCAATAGATGATGTGGCAGAACGTTTTCTAGGTTGAAGTAATGGTTTAATGATTTCAAAGTACCTTACTATTAGTTCCTCGGATTTGATCATCAGGGTTATAATTACGTCGGCAGCATGCGTACGACGCAAAATTCATTGTATTGCTGTAGATCCTTTTTGTATCCCGTAGGAACTTTTTAAAAAGTAGTTCATATAATCCCGGTGTTCCTCATAGTCTAGGGATGATCCATCAGGAAGAGCGATTCGCAAATTTTCTTCCAAAATCTAGTTCAGCATCGCCAATAAAAATTTCTCTTCTTTAGGAATAAAAGCACACCGTACGTTAAGTCATATTCATCTTCGGTATCTCTAAAATACCTTCGACGTAGTATTTCGCTAATCCTTGTATTGATTAAGATACTCTTCAAAGGCCGGTTGAGATCCAACAGCTAGTAGTTCCGATTTCAATTGTTGTAAAGTAGGAATTTCCACCTCGTCGTCATGTGTGACATCAGCAATTACAGATTCCTGTACAGGTCTGGGAATGGTGTAAGGAACAATAGTACGCGGCTCCTTACGTATTCCAGTGGTTTTCGGTGTATAATGTAAAAATACTTCATTTTCATGTGCAATGGACTCCTTTTTTCCAACTTCTGGCGTAAGGGGTTCAGCTTTGATGAGAGAACCATCATTTTTAGTAATTAATTGTTTTAATGGTTGTGTGATAGGTTTAAAGTGTGCCTCCACGTTCTGTAAGTGCAGTATCTTCTTTCAAACTAGCACATTTCTGTTGCACACTCTTGCGAGCACGCAAAATGACTTGTTCTAAGCACTCCTCTATTACGACTGTACGTTGACAGTCCTAGTAAATTATTTATACTGCAATGAAACAGTCAAATCTCTTACGGTAACGACCGTTATTAACATCACTTTCTTTATCAATCACAAGAAATCCGAATTTATCACGCCAGCAACAGCAACACAAGTCTTTAAATATATCAAATGACATATCAACATTAACATGATCATCATATACCTGCTTGATATTAGTGTGATCTTGTTGAAAAAGAAAAAGTAAATTCGCATTATCTCGTATAAGCTGTTTTGGAATTGAATAATACGTTTGACACAGATAGAAACAATCATTATTTCGATGTCTGCCAAAACAAAAATGATCTCTAATTTCATTTTGTTAATGACATGCTACATCATCAAAAATCATTATTGAATTTTTACGGGATTCACTAGGAGGTATAACATCACTATTATCACTGTATTCGAAATTCCTAATTTCCTTTATGGGCGCCAGTCACTCCCACAGGTACGGGTATTTAGGTTGATATAAAGATTTGCAATATATATTGACATTTTCAAAACGTAAGCCATTTGGATGTTCTAATAAGCTAATCATAACATTGGTTTTTCCACAGCCGGATGGTCCGACGATTATACCTCGTTTATCCCCCTTTTAGTAAACCGCGGTGTTTAGAGTAGTGCTCCTTGTTAGGAGTAATGTCATAATTTTTGATAGGTAATTCTGTATCTTGCGGAATGAAACGGATGTCACCCATTATGGTACTAAACCACGACTTGTATGGCGTTTCTATATATACACACCACGTGCTGAAAGTAGTTTAGTGGTGAAGTGTCAGTCAGTGTGGTATGAAGTATACATCCCAGCGTGAGAGGAAAAAAAAGGTTCAGGATTAATTAATACTTTAATAAATAAATTACACCCGGAGTTGCATATACCCGGATATCGATATTGTGGACCGATTGGCTCGTGGCGACAAAGGTATTAACGCATTGGACGAAGCGTGTAAAGAACACGATATTGCATACTCCCAGTCAAACGATCTAGGACAACGACACATAGCCGATAAGACTTTACAACAAAAAGTTTGGAATAGATTTCGTTTTACCGACGCTACCTTTGGAGAAAGGGCAGCTGCATTAACCATAGCTGGTATAATGAAAGGAAAACGGGCAATGGGAATGGGTGGCAAATCACGGAAAGGACAAAAGAAATTGGGAATGGGAAACAAATCACGACGAAGGAAGCATTCTCGCAGAGCAATTTCGTTTAACAAAGCAGTCATTCTAGCCCGACGTCGTGTTGGTGGTAAACTTCGATCATCTTTAAAATCGACAATACAGCAAGCCTTGAGCGCTCTAAAACACAAAAAAATTATGTCACCCAAGAGCAGAATATTAGCAATACCAAAACGTGGGGGATTCATACCTCTTATTCCCCTCTTTGCAACATTAGGAGATTTAGGGCCTCTAGGTGGCGGTGCTGCGGCAGTCTCAAAAGCAGTAACTGACGCAAAAGCTGCGACAAAAACGTTTGAAGAAACCAAACGACACAACCAAGCAATGGAAGCAGCTTAATTAGGAAAAGGTTCATACATAAAGCCATATAAACAAGGGTTAGGTATATATTTACAACCGTATTCAAAAAATTCCCACTGAAGCTACCACGTCACGCCTTAAGTAATGTTGAGCTATCAAAATTTGTGGAGCAATTACAGATTCCCTATTTTAGAGGGATATTTTATATATATATATATATATATGGATAACTACCTACACGAATCCATGCGAATGAATGTGGTATTGTAAATCTGGATGATCAAAATAACAAGGGTACACACTGGACAGCTTACATTAAGCGTAACAGGCATATTACATATTTTGATAGCATAGGACATATTAAACCACCCTTTGAATTACTCCACTATTTTAAAAGTGATGGTAGCAGAAACACAATTGAGTATCACTTTAACAAGGTTCAAGATTTTGATACATACAACTGCGGTCATTTAGTCTTACACTTTTTATATGACTGCTCGTACTGATTTTCATTAGTCGCGTGATCGTAATGTCGTACACATTTACATTTACCGGTAAAAATTGTATCTTGCAAGCAACCTTTAATCCACCGATTTTTTTTGAGAATGGGTCGGAATATGTAATGGGGTTGACTAGTTTTGAATCTTTCAATACTATGCAGAATGTTACTTCAAAGAATAACCAACTCGTGTTTGGAAACGATAAAATTGCAATACCACCAGGATCATACGAAATCGCGGATGTGAATAAATATATTAATGAGTCAATGAAGGGATCGAGAGCATTTATGCATTTACAAGCGAATAATAATACTACGAAAGCAAGTATGAAAGCAACCCATGACATTAACTTCAATGTGGAAAATTCGATAGGACCTATGCTGGGATTTAATAAAACTGTTTACCAGGCTCAGAAAGTGCATACCTCTGATAATCCTATTAACATTATCAAAATTAACTCATTAATTATCGAGTGCAATATAACAAGTGGTAGTTTAAGAATGGTGAAACATCACACATAATTCATCAGTTCTTTTCCAGTGTACCCGCGGGGTATAAAATAATAAAGTCCCCTCAACATGTCATCTATCTACCTATCAATACATCTACCATTTCGACAATAACACTTAAAATAGTAGACCAAGACGGAGATCTCGTCAATTTTAACGGGGAAGTCATAACGATAGGACTACATTTAAAGAAAATATGGTGACGCGCTATAACACATGTGCATGTAACCAGAGCAAATCAAACTATAAAAGATCAAAGTGTGGAAAGGTGAGAGTCAGTAAGCGTTCAGCGCCCAAAGCATTGACACCGCAGAACAAAGCATTATTGGATTAATAATTAATTCCGAACTGCACACCCATCAGCCATATACTACCAGATTTGGAAACAATGATAAAATCAGGATACCCATTCAGGAAGACATGTGCACTCTACCATCCGAATGCTATGTCTACGTAGAGGGACGATTATTACGTCAGGATGGTACTGTCTCTAACACCGCAAGGTTCGTTAATAACGGTATCGCATTTTTATTCAGTGAAATTAGATATGAAATGAATGGAATAGTGGTAGATTCCGTAACGAAAGTAGGATTAACGTCGACAATAAAAGGATTGGTTTCATTGACGTCCAATGATCTCGCCCGTCATGAAAATGCAGGTTGGTTTCCTACATCAAACAGTACACTAACAAATGCTCAAAGATACTTTAATGTTTGTATACCTTTGCGAATGCTACTTAGCTTTGCCGATGATTACAATAAAGTGATTTTGAACATTAGACAAGAACTGGTATTAATTCGTAGTAACATTGATACCGACGCAGTAATTTTAACTGTAGAAGAAGCATTAAAAGTTAACATAGATAAGATATATTGGAAAGTTCCACACATCATTCCAGAATTAGCAGAGGAGTTGGCGTTAACGAAATACATTGATAAAAATGTAAATAAGCCAGTAGTATTTAGAAGTTGGGAAACCCACATATATCCCGCCGTTTCAGCAACAGATAAGCATACATGGGCAATCAAAACATCTACTAGTATAGAAAGACCTTGATACATTATTAAAGGATTTCAAACTGGGCGAGAGAATAATGTTATGCAAGATACGAGCAGATTCGATTAATGTGCACTAAATAATATTCGCGTGTTCCTGAACACAGATCGTTATCCGTATGACAATTTCAACGTTAATTATGATAACAATTGCTTTGCTACGTTGTATGAAATGTTTCCTAAATTCCAAATGTATTACCAAAGAGATGGGCAACCATTACTCACCCCTACGCAATTTACCACAGCTGCACCGTTGATTGTCGTAGATTGCTCAAATCAAAAAGAAGCATTGCACTATAAAGTAGTAGTTCTTCGTGTAGAGTTTGAAACAGCGGCAAACATAGCTACCAATACGACAGCACACTGTGTTATACTCCACGATCGTTTATTTACATACAACGCGTTAACCAAAGCAGTACAACAGTTGTAATACAATGTCTGTCATAGTCGATGTACAAGAGTTTAAAATTTCAAAATCTTTTATACCAAAAGAACTCGCCATTTATAATGGGAAACAAATTGCCCATTTTATTTTTAAATCACTGTATCCCTGGCATACGTTAGATGCAGATAGTCGTCGTCAAGCTACTTGTTTAATGCAGAACCAGCACTGTATTAAATGGGAATAAGGGTATACACCACCACACCACTTTCGAAGAATGCTCGAGAGATTGATTCAGCCAACAGATTCCGTCTATGTCAAGTGCAGAGAGAAAGCAGATTACATCAGATAATGTGTGACCCAGCCTATTATTAAGCTTGAGAAAAGTTCACCTCTTCCTGCTATGCAACCCGTTTGTTACTTTCATTGTGAATCATTATGTCACTGTGCTTTGTCTAATGTGTACTATTTGTATGATACATATATAATGCAATAAGTCTTGTACACATTTTTTTAATAAAAATAGTAAATAGTCATTCTGTATTTTTTATTTATATCACACAGTATTTGTATAGCATATATTCTCTTAATAACGAATTAGTACATAATATTAATATATGTCAAGCAACTAAAAGAACAATACAAATTAATATTAATATTAGTTTCATTATGGAGAGAATATAGGAAAGAAACTAGCAAGTGTCAGTACCCAAATTATTCTCCTTTCCTTCCGGTTAATATAAATTCATTTGCTTAGCAACCTGCAATAGTTCGCTCAAAGGATCAGCATTCTCCAATTCCGGTATTCGCCAATGGCCCCACGCCAATGTGCCTAAACGCAATTTTGTTTAACATTTCGGTATATATTTCATGTAAGGTTGAGCGAAACACAAGCATTTTACACATTACTGTTTTATCAGACCCCTCCGCAACCGCTTTGTAGTCTACTTCCGTCAACACTTTCTGAATAACAACTTTCTTAACACCTTTCGGTTTCTTAACAACTTCATTATCAGCAAGCTTCAGACAGTATGACTTCGATCCAGCACCATAAAAATAATGAATCGCTTTCCCTGCGTACTCATCTTTCATTCGTCCAACGACAGAAGCAGTCGTAGGAATACCATGCAACTCATTTTGATAGTTGGATGTATCATATTCGTCTAAATTATTTCGCATGTGTGCATACATATCATCAGTTACTATCTCAACAATCAAAGAATCCGTGTCAGTATAGAGCAATGTGACATTCTTGCCATAATGAGCTGGTAAGATATCATAAAAAAACCGATACATTATAATTTTGGAAAGATCTAAAATACTGAATCCGACACAGACGGGTTTGTCATACGTAACTACCTGTTTCGACAATTCCACCGCATACAATTTGTCAGTGAATTGAATAAAATTTTTAAATTGCGGTTTTGCAACGTGCCCTGCTAGACCTACCCGACGACCGTTATTTTCCCAATGCGTTAACAGTTTAACAACTCTTCGTTTATCGACATTTTCCATTGTTTTACCAAACACGCCATTATTCATAATCTTATAGAAATCCTTTTCGAATTTGTTCTGTGCTGTGTTGCGGAGAGCTGTATTAAGGTCTACGTATGGTATTAGCCACGGACTCTGACGAAAGCGTAAAACCCTATGAATACGAGTAACGATTAAGCCATGCTCTATACATTGTTTTAAATAGCGGTAATGTATAACGTAGTTGGTCTTATCACACAGGTTAGGGATTAACTTCTCCTCCTGGGAATGTGGTGCGCAGATCATTTCAGGACAAAACGGATAATCGTTGTGTTCGTCATGCAGCTGGTGGGGATAATGTATATCAACCTCCAGCACAAATCCAACATCGGCGTCATCATCAATCTTCAATACGTCAAAGTGATCTATTTCCTCTTGAGGTAACCACATAAACCCGTCGTGCGGCAGGTATTGCCGCGCATACTCCAGCCATATAAGTTCGTAGCGTCCAAATACTGTAAAACACTTTAGGTTGTTTAGGATCATGGTTTGGAACAAACTCGTTATTAGCGATGCTTCTCCGCTTGATACAAGTACACTCCACCATGAATTGTCAGGTTGCGTTGACGCACCCTGTATGTAGGATATTATAATGACGTGTATGTCGTGTTTTGAGTGCGAGTGTATTGAGTTTGAACGAAAAAAAAAATTTTTGTGTGTATGCATAATGTATGTGGGTATATGATACGCCACTGGAAATTTACGAGAAATATAATTCTGTATGTAGATACGTGTATTTGAATGTTATAGAGACTTTAGTGTTGGAATAATTAGATTCTGATGAATGTAAATGTGAAGAGAAATTTGTCGACGGGACGATAATGGATTGCTACTGTTAGAAATGGAATGCTTGAAGATAAGATGAGTAATCTTGGTCAGAAAATGTGAAGAATAAGTGTAAAATGTTTTAGAAAATATGTAGGGAAAGATTTGGTATGTTTAAGTGTTAATTTCCGAAGGGTTTTGTAATGTTGTGCAATTGTTTTGAGAATATGTGTATGTATATGGAATTTGAGACCTTAGACGGTACTTATTTTTGCAAATGTTGCGGAACGAGGTCGAGCGCAGGTTGGAGATAACTGTTAAAAGTTGTGTAATGGTCCAGAGTGGCTACTGAATGAATGTGGTGACGAAAAATGATTTCTTCATGAAGTAATTGTAAAATTTGTAAGTAAGAACAAATATGGCGATGTATTGTAATTACACGCGTGCTTGTATAGAGGGTAGCATCTGTTGGACCTATGAATGTTTGAATGAATACTATTGGAGAATATAACGCGGAAGGAAGACATGTTTAAAGATGGATGACTGAAGTTATAAATAGGAAAGTCAGGGATTGACAGCAGGTCAGTTAAGCTGTTTCGTTTTTGGCTGTTGCCTGTGGTGAAGGTTGGCGGAAGACGCGCGCGAAGGTTGTGTGATAGAATGGGATTATGTTGGAGTATATTTGTGAATTTTAATGAG
The DNA here is from genome assembly GCA_036346205.1 of Vesta saturnalis. NCBI lineage: Eukaryota > Metazoa > Arthropoda > Insecta > Coleoptera > Lampyridae > Vesta > Vesta saturnalis. Next base: position 3,452,323 of record JARFJB010000603.1, on the reverse strand, counting down.
GCAGTAATTGTTTAAACAACTGCGTAACCGAACCGGATGAATCGTAAAGACATTCATAAATAAAACAATAATAAAATTGAGATTGAAGATAAAATTAGTTTGTGTTTTTCTTCAAGAAAATAATAAGTGCGTAAGCAGATTTATAAAAGATAACAGCTGTTATGTTAAAGTGTTAAGTGCAGCGCGTGTTCTTGTAACGAGATTCAGCTAAAAGTATTTATGAGACCACCTGTTAAGTGACGAAGTGTTCGTTGTATATTAAGCCAATGTTTAAGTAACGTTATATGACATTGAAAGTTTATTTGTATAAGGGACTAGATTGGTGTAAAGGTTGCTAGAATTTTTCTTTTAAGAGGCAACCAAAGGTTTACCGTTATTACATGTTTGTGGGAGTAATAACCTCGCATAGTGAACTATTCGCGAGTGCACAGAGGAATAAGTTTTGTTGAGCATTTGTAATGTGCTTCAGGCAATTTTAAGGATTACAATGGATTACAAATAATTGATTTATGGAAGAAAGAAAATCCAAGGATTTATGGACAATTTTTAAGTAAGAAATTAGATTTAAGAATTTTTATGAACTCATTTAAGCCCGATTATCTTTTTGGTTAGTTTACTTGCGTATTGTTGTTTAAATTATCATGTAGTTTTGAAAGGAAGAGATAATCGTTCTTGAGTCTTATTGTAGGGTTTGTTTTAGTAGTAGGAAGGCAAAGTGATATTTGGTGGTTTAATTTCAACCACGCTGATGTAATTTATGTAAATATTTGTGTTTTTGTTTTATTTTGTACAGGACAATATATGTATTTATCGTTAAATTTGTTATTCTGTTGTTTATTTAACCAGGTATGAAACACAGTTGTAACATTTACTTAATTGGTGATCTTGTTTTGACAATTTTAAAAGTAAGCTTTGCATATTTTAATTTTTTTTTGGATTTTCAGATTTAAGGAACAACTTGAAAGTTCATATTTGCCAAGTTGATTGCAAAATTTTTATGTCAGTTTCATTAGAGCAATGCACAATTAACGGATCAGCTGTTAGTTCACATTTCATTAAGTATAATAAAAAGTTGGAGTTTTGAAATCTTAAATTTTTACGAATGTCAATACGATTCAGAAGTGTTTTAAAAAGTAAATTAAATTTAAAAGATATCGTTCATGTTAAGAATTTTAAAAATTAATTACCGTTCATTGAATGAATTTGAGTGATAAATTTTATTTTGGAAGTTTTGGTATACGAGGTGTATTCAAAAAGTTTTTAATAACCTGGGTAGTACTAAATTTATTTGAGTTTGAGTTGAATTGTTTTGGACGAGTGTTTGTTTTAGAACCTTCGTATATGAGTTTACCGAGTAAGCACAATCCTACTTTCCACAATCAAGTAGGGTTAATTAACATCCAGCTTAAGACAATTATATTAGCAAAGTTTCGATTGTGGTGGCGCCTAGAGACATATTTTCCCGGACTGAGCTGTTTGAATGTAGGTGTAAGGTGTTTGAGCATATTAATCATACATTTTACTTATTATTTCGACCACGCCCATCTCCCTGTTAGCTGGCTTGGCAACCCGCTTACATTAGTGAGCATGCACGACGCCTAGTGCGGTTTGGACGTGTAACAGAATACCGTGTTTAAAAAAGTGGTACATATCCATATCCGTCAGTAATTGTAGCTCTACTTTCGTACATTTCAACATGGCATCCCACGCCAATCCAGGCAAGGTGACATACTGTGCAGGTTCTAACCCATACACACCCATACATAATCGTCTAAAATTTTCAAACACGTCAGCCAATAACAACACATCTGATTTTAAATAAATATCAGCATAATCACCTAGTGTATTACACTTAAAGTGATCCCATACCAGTAGAACGCGACAGTATTCGTCATCGGAAATATTTGCATCACGCATTTTATCGTAGAATTTATCATATGATGGCACCGTGACGTCGTTCAATTTACTAAAGCTGTCTACGTACGCATACGGTAAACTACCTTTCTTTCTCACTAAGTTGAAGTCGCTGTCATTACTAAAATATTTCCGTACCTCCATACATTGATCATTCAATAAATTCTGAGATAGAGTATCTAAGGATGCAGCCATGAATCTATCGACGAAACGTAAATTAATGTATTTCTTTTCCCTGATACCATAACTGTTTACATATTCATCCACAAAAATGTGTTTACCGAACGTTATATATTTTTCACTGTTAACAGGAAGTACGGTAATTTCTTCCGTTTCACTCGCTAACTGTTTAATGAACAGGTGAACATCATAACCACTGAGATTATGTAGAAAAACGGGGAGAAATGTTGGTACCTGATAGTTTAAGTTACACGTCGAATGTGCTGCACCACGATACTTACCAGTAACGTGACAGTGATCTCGTACTTTCGGATTTGTCGGATCGTCCGTAAAGTGCTTACCGCATATGTAACAACATACACTGCATTCATACGTAACCTGCTGTTCATCCGTTAATGGTGTCATTGGGACAATAGCTTTGAAATGTTCATTATATATCCGTTTTACATCACTTTCCAGTCGTCTTATAAATATCTCTTCTGCATTACTCCCCCTATACAGCTCTAACTTAGACCACCCATCGTTTACACTACACTTAATATAATAACTAAACGAGTATGGTTCGTGTTTACACGTTTTTATCGTGATCGGTTTTTCGGGATGTGGTCCAGCCGTATCTACAAGTACTAAGAGCGCTTCAAAATCTGCATATATTACGAATGGTAGAACCATTTGTTTCTGATAGTTCCGAAACGCAAGTATATTTTCCGCGTAAAATTCCCCGGTTATGTCTTTTTTTTGTTTCACGTCCGGTAATTTTGTATATACGAAGTTACAGTCATGTGACACGTGTCGGGTTAATTGCTCCTCGGATCTAAAGTAATACAAGCATGCATCACAAAAATACATTGCTCCGTTCCGCCGGGATATTTGGTTGCTAAGTAAACGAGAAAAATGTTTTATCCATACGTAATGCTGAGTATCTGTTTGGTTACTGACTAATAATAATGAATTAACATGGACTGTCTGTTTGGCTTTGGTGCAGTATAGAGGCCCCACTACCTCCGTGACACGCTGACCATTACGATACGTATCGTCTAACCCATAAACATTGATGAAAATGTTGTTATTGGTCTCAAACGTTGAAATATTCGTCAGCTTAACAGGGAACTGTACACCATTCCAGTTGAATAACGTCTGGAAATCAGGGTAAGACCCTTTGGTGTCACTATTGCCGATACAACAGCCCATGCAAAGCAGCAATTATCATTATTTTTTACATTGACTATGGCGTGTTTATGTGCGATTTCGGCGGGGATAGCCATATATGATGAACCCGTGGTGGGAGAAAATTTCAGCAGGTTTACCTCTATATACACGAATTGCACCAGGGACCACCCTAAAACAGTTGTTACTAATCGATTACACCAATAGTCATAACTCACACTTACCAGAATCCGTATGCTGAAATTCGGATTGCTTTGCATCCAATATTTCACTTATTCTTTGAAAATACTCTTGTAACACCGTCCCTACACTTAGAATATCATACTTGGCCTGAAAGGATTTCAGTTCTGTGCTTTCCCTAATGTTCAAAAAGTATAAACCAAACAGCTCAACATTATATTTTAAGGAGTAGTGTTTCTGCAACTGATTTTGTACTACCTTCAATACGTTCCCTTTAACGTCTGCCATAAAGGTGGACAAGCAGTATGCGTATTGCATGGTGACAGTCGGTACGACACAATGCGTTGTTTAAACGCATTTCGAATCACTTCAACCCCAGTATCGACAAGCAAACATACATTTGCTTTATGCCTATTGCTTCTGAGGTGTCCTTGTAACGCATACCGAGGTACATCTATTGAGTAATCAGTGCAGTACACACTCTCAACACTTTTACTATTTTTCTTTTGTGCCGGTTCATGGTCAGCCTTCCGCTTCCTTGAGTTGCTCAATCCTGATGGTCCGGGTTTCGCATTATCCTTCGCATAGTTTACCCCAGATGGTCCTGGTTGCGGAAAGGAATCAGTACCATGCCTGTGTACTACTTTGTTGTCGTCGGAAGTGCTTCCTTGCACCACATTGCCCCTGTGGTTTGGTTTTGCAACGAAACCTCCTGCATGCGAGATGGTGGGGGCAGATACTGACATCCAGCACGCAGTTTTTTGATGTCGAAGTAGGGAATCCTTTCGAGAAAATTTCTTGAGACATTCACATTGGAACATTTTATTGGGAGCTGCAACAAAGAAAGAATAATAACTACATGTATAGCTGAAGTGTTTGCGTTACGTGTTTTGTTATTATTCCTTTTTTAACATAATATTCTACTTCCTACTATAGTTTTATTGACAACTGTTAAAGAAAGAATCATATCCAGCGATGCGAATAAGGACGAAACGTAACCTATCGCCAGGAATAGGATAGGTTAAGATGGACAGCTCAGGTTGATGTGAGTAGGGGTACTATACGTGTTGGATAGGAAGGGTAGTCGCCTTGAACACCTCCTTCGTGGAGTATCTCTCTCGCTTCCTGCACGTGATCCGTAAGAGGTTCAACTCTCAGCAACCCCCTCAGGATGGGACAATTCTCTTGTGGCACTAGTGTTATGTGGCTTATGATGTTAACTCTTCCATTCCCTACTATGGGAGTATCATAAGCCACATACGAGCGTGACATACCTAAGAAGGCACACACCATACATTAGTTATCTGCTACAGTAATGAATGAGAGTGCGTTCTTACTTGTACTTGTTGTCGGTACGGTTATGTTACTCACTCCAGCCGCAGGGAGAAGTCGGTTTTGCATATTCTAAACGCAAATACTATTATTAGTATATCATTATACAAACATTATAACTTATTCTAAGTCCCTAAAAGATTTTATTAAAATTATACTATGTTGTATATGAATTTATTGCAATATGAGAATATTGCAAATAAAAATAGTGCAAACACTTTTTAATGAATAAAGTACAAATCCTAAACGAATTTATCTGAAAATATTCAAAGTGCAAACACTTTTTAATGAATAAAATACAAGTCCTAAATGAATTTCTCTGGTAATATTCCAAGTGCAAACACTTTTTAATGAATAAAATACAAGTCCTAAATGAATTTATCTGAAAATATTCTAAGTGCAAACACTTTTTAATGAATAAAATACAAGTCCTAAATGAATTTATCTGAAAATATTGTAATTGTTAAAAAGAATTTTTTGAAATAATTTTCTAAGTCCTACAAAGATTTTATTGAAATTATTCCAAGTCCCCAAATATTTTTTTGTAACAAAATATAAAGTAAAATGACAAAAAATTATTCTAAGTATCAAAGACTCATGAAATAATAAAAATAATCACTTACCATTTTTGGAAGACATGTAACACCACTTTATAACGATATTAACTTCATTTACTGCCGTATGAAGACGGAATGACTCTCTAGTGGAACCGCTCCCTCTTAAATACAAAATTTAAAGTGGTGGGGAGAGTGGGTGAAAGTTGAATGGGGGCAAAAGTAGGAAAGTAGGTCAGTAGGTCAAATCCTCATATATATATATATTGGGGGGGGGTGTAGGGACAGAAAACCCTGAAAAATGTCTGAAAAAATGCATGAAAAACGTTGTTTTTGTGGGGGAAACATCTATATTTAGCGAAACGAATACAGTAGAAATCATTCGTACAACTGATTGTACAGTAGATTACAACAAAAAAACAAACATGAATTCTCCAGCAACGTCCTCAGCATCTTCTTCATCTGGCAACGATGAGTTGCGGATCCCGAAACATGTGATCTGCGCTAGGTTGGGGGGGCGGGTAAGGTCACCCCAGAAAACCCTGAAAAAATGTCCTCTAAAAATGCATGAAAAACGTTGTTTTTGTGGGGGAAACATCTATATTTAGCGAAACGAATACAGTAGAAATAATTTCGTACAATACAGTAGATTACAAAAAAAAAACAAACATGAATTCTCCAGCAACGTCCTCAGCATCTTCTTCATCTGGCAACGATGAGTTGCCTCAGGTAAGCCTCGTTTTTACGTTTTTACATTTTTTTTGTTTTTTTTTCCTGCTTTTGCTGCATTTCTAATTTTTTTTTCTTTTTAGGTTGATATCCCAAGCATCCGCTCGTTATCGCCTGAGGCAATGTTGTCCTCCTTTAATACCGACATCCCCCCAACTCCAACGCTCGAACTTTCCTCCAATTCCTTACCACCATTATCTGAAGACGTGAGTTTTCCATCCGAATTTTCCCCCTCGCTTCATCTACACCAATCCCCAGCCCCCCCTTAACTCCTACACCTCAGGTCTTTTCCGCCTATTCTCCTGATATTGTGTGCATCCCTCCATCCTTTTTCAGTCCCATCCCAGTGGGTAGCTCATCCAGTGACGACTCCATATAAAAGATGACGACCGTAGTCCTGGACTCTCAACAGGACCTCGACCGTGATGGAAAAGCAGAGACAATAGTACTCGACCTGACTAACGCTGATGTCATCATTATCAGTGACGATGATGACGATGTCCTACCTTACGACGATGCTGACAATGCTAGTGATGACTAGCGAAGCGTCTTCCAGTGTTGAGGCGGTTTGTTCCTCATGTGCTGGGAACGAGTACCTCTACACTGGTGACTACGACTCTGACGTAATAATGGACCCTGCCTACAACTCCGATTCGGACGACTATGACAATGACGCTTTACGACAACAACGTATACTGAGACGTAGAGTTCTGCAATGAAGTCGTCATTTAAGCAAGCAGTGATGAAGACGACTTCATGAACGCTCTGACAGCTGACATGCAAAGCCTTCAACAAATAGCTCAAGACCTCGAGGCTATTATACAACAAAACCGTGCACAGGAACTGCTACATGACGACGTACAGGACGAGAACGCTGGCAGCGTCCCAACTGCCGACGACTTACAGGACATAAGAGACAACGACGAGACTGCCAGGGTTCCAACTGACGATGACAATGCATAGGAGATTCAGGACAACGGGGATGACGCTGACAACGACTAAGATGACGCAGCTGCCACTGATGACGATGATGACAGCTGGTTTTGGGCAAACCACATTCCTATGACCATAAGCCGCACTATGCTTCCCCCCGTCTACAACATCATGTGTGCGATGGCGTCAGGGGACAATACCGCCCAAGGCAATTCCGCATTCCTCATTATTACCGGGTGGTACTGGCTCTTTTACGCGCATCGCCTCATAACCTGGGACCGTCTCGCATTCACTGTATGTATTCCACTTTGTACTAATGTAGTACTAACGCTTCTGTTTTTTTGTTGCTGTTGTCCACTCTAATACCATTCATCCGGAATTATAATCTCGTGATTACGCAAAGCTCCCTTGAGGAGCAGCTCGACCGGGCCCACACTAGGCTTCTCACATTATACCTAGACTGGAATAATGTGATAAGCCTAGCTGTACTCAGTGGGTACGATCACGCCATTATACATCTGGAGATGATATTGGAAACTGTCGAAGAGATTGCAGGAATCTACGAACTCATCCGAGTTCGTAATGTAAATCTTCGACAGATGGTCTTTACAAGTGATCGAGAAAGGCATAGTAAGTATACCTACTGCCAAGCATCTATACATACTAATACTACTTTTTTTTCAGAAAAACGGCCCCCTCAATAGTGCGGTCGCAGACTGGACAGGCGACTAACTGAGCGCACCGACTTATAACTGACTACGACTGACTGACTGACTGACTGACAAACTGACACTGACTGATGACAGTCAGACAGACAGACAAACAGACAGACAGACAGACAGACAGACAGACAGACAGACAGACAGACAGACAAACAGACAGACAGACATACTAGACACCACACTTTGTATATGCTCAACTACATCTCTATGGTGCTCACCATGAACAGCTGATGGATATCTACTACAGCAGAGTTCGTTTCCACATCTGCAGACGACACGGTTGGATGTTTCATGTGTGGGGTTAGAATAAACCGATGGCAGCCAGATGTCAATCCGTTACAAAAACATCTACGATGTGCGCCACACTGCACGTATGCTCAACTCTTCGCACCACGACCACGCAGATGTAATGAAACGGAAGTGGAGAGGACCTTCTGCACTTGTGCTAAATCAAAATGTTTTATTCCTAAAGAAAATCATATATCTGAGCAATACATTTGTACACGTTTCTATGAATTAAATATAATTTGAACATGTCTTTATTTCTACATGAATTAAATATAATTTGTACATGTCTTTATTTCTACATGAATTAAATATATTAACGTATCGTTTTCTTTTATTTTGGTAAAAAGTGTGGGCCAGCAAAAAACATACAAGTGGGCAAAAAACATACAAGTGAGGTGGCCTTGGGCTACAGTAGCAACCAGGTTGTTAAGGATAACGTAGGTGACACGGATGGCCTTGTAATTGTGGAACAGGAAAGCGGGGTTTGTGACCTTGGGTTTGTGGTAATGATATGTAATTAGGTCAAACATTGCGCTTTTTTGACCTTGGTACGGTGGTGACCTTGGTATTGTGGCGACCTTAGAATTGTGGTGTGTGCCAGAAGTCTCCAATCTTACCTACTTAGTTGAATAATGCATCTGTATCATTCTCACCCATAGTAGTCACATAAGAATTTCAAAAAATTGCGATAGGCAGGTATGTATTGGTTAGCACTGAAGTTCAAATGCATTGCTTCATAGGAATAATACTCGGAATTCAGATGTACTTTAAGGTTTCGGATGTTAATGTGATCAAAATTTTTGGCTCTTGCAGACTTTGTGTACCTTTTACCTTGTTTGAATGCAACAATTATCCGACATGTTTTTTCCAGTTGCGTTGACGTTTTTATTGGCCATATGTCAGAGGTTGCTTGTTTTAAAGCAGGTAATTCACATAACACCCATTGACGAAATGGAACAGTAATAATAGAATTCTTATTGATTCCTTCAAACAAGTCCAGTTTCGCGACATCACTAAGTGTTGTGTGGTACTTTCCATTGAATTTTACTTAGGGTTATTTCCGCATCAACGTCACCATAGTAGTAGCTTGTATCACTTCTAGATCGAATTAAAATCAGCATTCACAATTACTTGGCGATAATCCTCCATTATTCAAACTACGCATACTGTAAAGGATTTTTCACCATTTCGCTCATCGAATTATGCTTGTAATGGTTCCTTATTCTTTGGTTATATTCTTTAAGTGTAGATGTTATGCTCGGATTTCGGCCAACGTCCACTCTTGACCACCTAACTTATAACGAATTTCTTCGAAAAGAAAGTTGAGGAAAGTATTGGTTAAGTTGCATGGTTTTCCTTCATCCTCTTTTTTCAGTTTACCTTCTATGTACAGAAAACTATCATAAGTAGCTGTAATTAGATCCTGACTTTGAATTAAGATGCGTATTTCTTCGGAACAGCCATACTTAGAAGATCCATAGGGAAGATAGATGTGAATATCTGATTTAATTATAACATCATCAAAATCTACGTTTTGAAAGACGTTTAATGATTCGGTCATCGTTAAACCAATTGATGTCTGTGTAGATCTTAACCACAATGAGGGTTGATGACTAATTTAAAGACTTACTGTAGGGATGATGTCTTTTATATGAATTTATTCTCAAACCTGTGTTCCCATTCATCACCTTTCAAATGAATTGTTATATTACTAATTATGCCGTGTAGTTTTGAAAAGCTTAAATGTTACATTTTAAAACATGATTACCCTCTACGTACATATCACATTGAAGTCATTGCATTTTTTACATTCCTGCAAATTACATTTACATTTCGTTGCCATAAATAATTTCTATGTAACAGTTTATACAAAACAAATATATTGTAATGCATCAATTTTAACGCTTTATGTTAGAGAGCACACACACACGCACACACACACGCACACACACACGCACGCACGCACGCACACACACACACGCACGCACGCACACACACACACACACACTACAAACACACACACACACATCCACACACACACACACAACACACACACACACACCACAACAAACACACACACACTATCACACTCACATCCACATCACATCACTATCACACCACACCACACTCACATCACACACCACATACACCACACACACACACACAGCACGACACACTACACACACACACCACCACACACAACACACACACACACACACACACACACACACACACACACACACACACTCACACACAACACACACACACACACACACACACACACACACACACAAACACACACACACACACACACACTCACACACACACACACATCATTCACTACTCACTCCTCTCACACACACACACACACACACACACACAACACACACCGACACACACACACACATCAACACACAGCCATCACGCAGCAGCAAAGCAGCACGCACACACACACACACACTCTAACGTTATATTTACTCTTGCTATAATTAAATCATGACTTTGAATTAAGATGTGTATTTCCTCGTAAGGTGTGAATATCTCATTTAATTATAGTATCATCAAAATGTACGTTTTGAAGCACGTTTAATAATTCCACCATTGTCATCGAGAACTTTTAATCCAATTGATGTTAAAAAGTATATCTCTGCAGATGTTAACCACAATGAGGGTTGATGATGATAGGGATCAAGTCTTTTGTACGAAGATGGAATTGTCCCTTGTTTAATTCGCAGACCCATGTTCTTGTAGTTCTAAGCGTACCGTGAATGGTTCACTTTCACCAATGTCTATTAATTCTCCCTTTTGATTTGTTAATTTAATTGTTATATTCCTAATTATGTCGGTGTGTACCTCCAAATATTGAGTATTGCTTGGAGTTTTATCTAGGCGATAACCCGGTGGGACGGAAACGTCAATTTCATATATTACTTTTGGAGGTTTCCCGTTTCGAGAAGATCTTTTTATAATGTTGCACTCCACGTGCAGATTAGTGTGTTTTATTATTTGGATGTGTAACGCAGACGTATGCAAAATACTTGCTTCTAATATTTTAGGCTCAAAACCTAGCATGCGACCAATGCTATTCTTTTTAGTAAAATCGATCTCAAATGAACTGTTTATCTCACACTTAAGTGTATTGTTGTTTCCTCCGATGAAAAATTTTTCAGTGGATATCTTTGATTTCAGATAATCACTAATTTCATCTAACTCATACACACCGTGTAGAATATTAATCACTCGCAAATGAGATAAATTTGTTCTAAAATAAAATCTATCGTTGCCCGGATAAATGTTTCTAATACTGTGGCAGCCGTAAGATCCCGCCAATCCAATAACGTATTTCTTCTCCAAATCCAGCTCTATCGGTGGATAGAAGTTGTAGCTATCTATGTTACCAAAACCTTCTAAACTGAACGTTATAGACATAACTGAGAAAATTGGACGTTGTATCGATTATTTATATAAAAATTGTAGGCATAGGTGCCCCCAAATAATGTTATTAAATTCTTGATCTTGGTAATTATGATAAATTTTACATCCCCGAAAGTAGTTAATCACTTCGATTGGTGGTCGAAAATTACCAAAACTATCGAAGTACCACACCGTTTTACCACGCTTTTTGTAGCAAACCCAATGTGTACCCGGTCCGCTTTGACTACCTAAGTTGATGATTCCAGATTCATTTTTCCATGGTAATTTAGATATGCTATCTCTCATAAAAATGCCCCTAACATAGGGTACATTTTTGTATATTTCTTTAATTTAATATCTGTTAACGGTCTTTCGGGTAATCTATTTAGTTTTTTGGAAACGGTTTTATGTATAACGCACCACCATCAGATTTGTATGGTTTTAGATAAAGTCCACCACCTTTATTATTCACGGAGCCTATAGCGATCGATTCCATTATACGACTATGGCACGATGTCTCTTCTTGCAATTTTTTGTCATTTTTAGCTTCATTGTTTTTTCCCCCTAAACTTTTTACCACACGTTTTGCCGTTGAAAGGGCTGACTTTATTGTGTCTGTGAAATTTCCATTAGGTTTCATTATTTTAGCTATTGTTTTTCGTAAATGCAATAAATTTCCACCATTGAATTAGATCGACGTTTCCACCTCATTCCTAATTTTCTCTTTGCTTTCATGGTGGTACTGACTGTTAAAGCTGCAGTTCGTCCACCTAACGTTGCGTCTGATGATTTAAAGCGTTCCCAAGCTTTTTTTTTGTAAAGTTTTATCTGCTAATCTCTGTAACTGATATCATGAAGTTCGCATTGAACATCTAATTGATTAATACCGGGGTCACCGTGTGCGAGCCGTTTCTCTAATTTTGTACCAGGACCACAATACTGGTAACCAGGTAAGTGCAATTCAAACTGAAGTTTATTGATTAGAGCATTCACTAAACCGCCACCACCTGCACTCTTTCGCTTCTTACCTGACATTGTTTAACTAGATGGATAAAACAGGGTATTTATACCTAAATTGATATCACAAAAACAAAGCATAGTTTTTAATATTTCTTTATTTAGTAAATGCTATACATTAGATAAGCAGGACGATAATACAATATTTCCATTAAGCATACAGTGTCATGTGAATTAATATTATACTTAGTATTTAGAACATGTTGAATGTCTTTATAAATGTTTCTCACGAAAACGACGGTAGTCAACAACTTGTATGAACTTTTCATAGAAACACACCAGATTGTAAGATTCAAGAAAGTCCAATCTATAGCTTATTATATCCTTTAAATTGAAAAGTTCTTCTGCACTATGGGCATTGAATGTGCACGAATAGCAGTTGTAGTTTTCTATCATAACAGTTTTCAAACTTCTGTCATATCCTTTAATCAATTCCTAATTGTAATAAATACCAAGAATGCTAGATAGAGATTCATAATGTTGATTATAGATTATATCTTCTTCCTCGTTTACATTTGACCAACTAATTTTATTTTCAATTTCTAGGGATCGGATAAATTGTAATTCTACATATGAATGCCATCGTAGAAGTTCATTCCATTCCTTCGCGTCTAATACCACATTATCACAGTTGCCACACCCCACACGCACTACTGGTGCAATGTTAGTTTATAAGAAGCACAATCGATGAAGTATGCATTAGCTGCCTGTTTATACACTTCATAGTTACGTTGAGACCGGTCAGAATAACCTTCATCATTACTATTTTGACAACATGAACAAGAAAATGTTAAATTATTATTCATATTGTTACTACAACGGTATGAGGTATCCGTCGGTGAACTTCTGAGTTTGGATCCTTCCAGAAATAATTTTATTGCCGCTTGCATGACTTTACTTGCTCACAATTGCATTACGACTAAACACTGTTTACGAAATGATTCTAGTTAAAGCATGTTTATATATGATTGCTCACCCACACATGCGCAAAGCCTTGAAAATTGATATCAATACATTTTAGTAATTGACCTACACATGACCTTGACTCGAGCGAATGGTTTGGTGACCTTGAAAATTCTATTTTTAGATTTATCAGAGGTGTGAAATGGTGGGGGTCCTGCGCAAGCCAGGAGCTTATTTTTGACCTGAGCCACTTGACTGAACAGAGGTCAATGAACTAATCGGGTGACCTTGAAAAGATCAGTGACCTTGAACATTTCCTGCCACGTGGCCTTGAAATGTCCCGCCAAATTAACCCATGACTCAGCCAACTTACAAGAATTGCTTAGTGCCCTTGATAATTTCCCCATACGTAACCCTGAAGAATATACGCAGGGGGCGTGTACAGTGGTGCCTTTGAAAACATACGTAATGTCTATGTGACCGTGTATTTGAACGCAGCAAATGTGATGACCTTGAAACCTTCGATGTGAACAATCTGTACGAGACCTTCAATGGCCTAGTGACTTTCAAATGTAGTTATTTCCTTGAGGAATATACTTCGACGCATGGAACGTGTGACCTTGAAACGGAGGGCGCGTAGGTGCACGGATGACCTTGAAGAATACACAGGCAATGTGAGCGCCCTTGAAACCTTTGATGTAAACAAGCTGTTCGAGAGCTTTAATGACCTTGAAAAACCAATCTATTAACTTTTCTAGTGATTTAAGTGACCTTGACCTTGAGAAATATACTTCGATGTAAGCACAATGTACGGTGTACGATGACCTTAACCTTGAAAACCATTGACCTTGATATGGATAATCTAGTAACTTTTCTAGTAACTTTTTTCAAATCTAGTTACTTTTCTAATAACAAAAGTGAGTTAGTACCCCCATAGCACACCTACTTACATCAACATAAACTTAGCGGTCTTTGCAGCAGACTCCAACGTTGCCGGACTTATTTAGTGAGTGTATGGAATGGTAAGAATCCTCATAAATGCGGTTTTGCATTTTTTCCTACCTCTAAATCAGAAAAACCCATCCGTCATTTTTGTTACATGTCAAAGAGCACGGCGGACTCGAAAAAACTCACGAAAGACTTCATTTTTGTCTTTTACGACTTAGAGTGCCGCCAAGATACACCTACTAACACTGCTAACACCTTCATGTACACTCCTACGTTGTGCGTTGTCCTGTCTGAAGGCAGACTTAATCAACACATCGGTAACGCGCATGAAGTACGGTTAAGGGAAGGTACCCTGGTTGCTTTTTCACGACACAAGCACTGTATACCAGTTTCACGATTGCTATTTCCACGGTTGTGAAAGGTGTTACCCAATCAAGCTGGTAATAGTAAACGCGAGCCTAATACAGTGTTTTTGCGTCGTAAGAACACTTTGGCAACATCACACAGGATACGTATGATTTAATTGAAATTTGGTAATGTGAGTAGGTAAGATTGGAGACTTTTGAAACACACAATTCCAGGGTCCCACATATCCAAGGTTACCACAATTTCAAGGCCCCACTGGCTCAAGGTCGCGAAATAAATAGCCATGTTTATACACAACTTTCCCAAAGTCGCACATTTCTAAGATTACCACAGCTCCAAGGTGAAACAACATGCGTAACTAACATTCAACACATTCTCAAGGCTATTTGCGCACCCTACCTACTCAGACATCCATCTCACTTTTTCAAGGCATGCTCATGTAATTTTTTACACTTCTCGGATGCCACACTTAGAACCAAACTAAAAAAAGAATGATATAAAGTGAATTATTCATATATATTATTTTCTCTAGGAATAAAACATTTTGATTTAGTACAAGTGCAAAAGGTCCTTTCCACTTCTGTATCATCACACCTGCGTAGACGTGGTGCAAGTAATTGAGCGTACGTGCAGTGTGGTGCCCATAGGAGATGCTCCTGTAGCGGAGTGTCAGATTACCGCCATTGGTTTATTCGAACTCCACACATGAACCATTCAACCGTATCATCTGAAGATATGCAAATGAACCCTGCTACTGCAAGCGATGAAGGTGAGTGAACTCCAGACCATGTTCGATACGTAAGTAAACGTTTATCGATACAATTGTAATACTGAGGATAACAAAAGGTTGGTGTCACATCGCACATCTTCTCACCGTAGAACACAGTAAGATACTAACGGGAAATAATTTCTTATATACAATATATACAGTATAAAAAAAACTAATTGTCGAAATAATACACTTCACCGCAGAGAATGCATGAATCATCTTCATATACCTCGTGCAGCATTGTTAGGGGCGCTCTACACGATGAGCACCAGTATTCTTGATGTGACATGTGGTAAATTGCGACCCATCCATCCATATGTGTATGGTGGTCAATAACTCGGTAATCACTTGGTTGCAATGCTTTGTAGCAGTCATAGCATAAATGCATATGGTCAGCAAGATGATAACGAGTATGAAGGGCAAATATGTGTGAATAATATCCCAAATTACCCATGAAGGCATGATGGTGGAAGTAGCGAATTCTAGGTTGGCGAACCATTCAGTATTCCACTGCACATCTTCATATGTATTCTTTAGCGCTTCTAATGTCGTAGAAGGCAGTATTCCCTTTTTTTTCTAATTGCACCCAGTTTGGAATTATTTCACATGCTCCCCGCACATTCAGATTAAAAAGTGATAATGGTTGGTAGCACTCCCTATCATCCCAATTGTTTTGTACTGGGCTAGCAGACATACTGACACTGTTGGAAATAACACGATACTATAAGTGTAGTTACCCCTACTGTTAAAGAAAGAAGTGATCTTGTAAAAACATATGTATAGTTAACCTTGAAGAATGACATGATTGATATCGGTATTGTGTAACCTTGGAAAATTTGTAAACGTGAGAGGGGAAGGACATTATAAGTATGGGAACCTTGAGGTTGTGGCAACCTTGAGGGGACGTGAACCTTGAAAATGATAACCTTGGAGTAGTGGTAAACATGCGAAGGGGAGAGCATTGTGATAACCTTGGAATAGTGGTAAACGTGAGAAGGGGATGACATTTTAATTGAGTGAACCTGGATAATACCTTGAAAATGTGGGGGCCGGAAAGGTCAAGGTGACATCCTTGAAGTGATTGGTGAGATCCCGCCAACCTTGCAGAAACGCCGTGAATGAAGGTCTTGAAACGGTAGGATTGTTGAAGTAACGTGCAGTGTGGCGGTCAAGGTGAAGCAGGTAACCTTGACGGTAAAAATAGTGGGAAAAGTAGGATATAAATGCAGAGGGAGTACATGTGAAACCAGTATTGTATGTAATGGAGAACATATTACATCAAGCGGTAGAAAAGGCGAAGATTGTGAGTGTGTGTATTTAAGTGGATGTCGTGATATTTTAATTAACAATGTGCAGTATTTTTTAAATAAAAGTAAATCGAAGTATGTTAGTGTCGGTCTATCACCCCAATTCAATTTTGAACCAATCGTGAAACTTGGTGGATCTAAGTGTAATGGAGTGGTGTTTGATAAGCAGGAATAGCACATACTTATGGACAATCAAGGGATAATTACAAATTATTTCTACACACCTGAAGGGACATGGTTACCTACAAAGTCGAAAAGAAGAAAATTATACGCATCTTTGATTGTGAAGAATCAGAAATCTATTTAGGATGGGAGTCTGTAGAACAGTTATAGAGACTTCTTAAGATAGTCAGTTACCGATTGGATTTAGTACCTACTATGGAATTTCCTGCATTTTATAATAAAATAATACATGCGGCAGCGGAAATGCCTGATGTTGACATACACAGGTTAATAGTTCCATTACATGGAAATTGTAGAATTTGCTAAGGAGAAAATTGATATTGACGTAGAAGTTGCGAAAGCCGTTAAGTAATAAGTGGGGGTAACGAACATATCGAAAATAGGGATAATAATAAATGTCAATATGTGGATGTGTTATAGTGCAGAGTCGTGGCCTAACGCTGTGGATTGTGTTAGTACAGTGCAAAGACTAATATGCCAATTTCAATCACTAGAATTTGATACTGAACATGAAAAAGTGTATAGGCGGGGTAAGTTTAGTGATGACTATTTAGATAATCTAGTTTATAAGTATGGTAGTGGAGTACGTCTGTGTCAGAAATATTTTCTATCGCATGATGATGGTGTAGAGTGCATTTGTAGTATTAAGCTATTAATAGAAGACCTTAAAGAAATATCTTTGGAACAATTTGTACATGAAATAGAATGTCATTTACCGAATTATATTTCAACAGATGACAACACACGTGAAGGGAGTCTGTAGTAGAATGGGAGCGAAAAGGAGAATGGGAACAGTTAGCTAAAGACTGCACGCTTTAGGAAAAGAGTGTAGTAAAATAATTTCCGCTGTCCTGGAAAAGCACATTACGTATTTATAAAATGCTTTAGTAGTGTATAATATTGCATGTATTAATAATAAATAAAAAAAATTTTAAATAAAAAAAGTTATTTATTACATAATAATATTACAATATATGAAAGGAATCGTACAGAGCGTATTATATAATGTCTTTGTTAGAAATCCATGAATTTTTAGAATTATCAAACCCTAACCATTTAACGAGAGACATATTTCCTCGACGTCGTATTACATGTTCAACTAGGTGAATGTCAGAATGTTTAACACTTTGAAGTTCTGGCTCATAGAAACGTCCTTGTATCTATTCATCTCGACTATCACGTAATGTGTAGGTAATTGGACTGGAACGTTTCACTGCTGTTATTCGAAAGACTTCATAACTCCAATTAGGCGTGTATCCACTTTAAATTTAGGCGTGTTACGGTCAAGAACTTTATGACATTTTAAATGTTTTAAAATAGAGGTAGCATTCTTTTCGGTTACATCTATAGGTTTATATCCGGTGGTTCTATGCTCTCTTGAATTATAATCCGCAACAATTTGAGGTAATATTGATAGCCATTTATAGGAACCTTGCATACTGAATGTTTTCCACATTATTGCTTTAAGAGTGCAATTTACACGTTCAACTAAGCTACTCTTCAAGTTTCATTACTTTTTTTAATTCATCATTACAAAACTCCGTTCCCATGTAAGTTTGTATATGTGTAGGCATCATTTGCAAACCAGACAAAAGTTTATTCATTACATCTAGTTTGCCATTCTTGCGCTTGATGGGATAAGCCCATACATATTTAGAAAATTCATTTATTACTACTAAAATGTATCGAAATCCTTTATTTACCCGATCATAAGGTATCATTTCTACTAAATCAGCTTGAAACAGATCATTTAAACCTTTAAGTACCACATAACGCCGCGGAAAATTTCTTCTTGCTGGCTTGTGCAGTTCTTCCACAACATCAGCTTTACTCATTTTATCACTTTAATTGCGGCATTACTAGTTACGTGGTGACCATTACATCGCTATGTTTATGTTTAGCTCGAGACCCGGATAACTCCACTTGCAATACACTACGGTACCCTCGTTACAGGGTAAGGTATAGGTGTCAACTATACCAGTAGGAGTACTAATTCTCTTATTAATGGCTATTCCACAGAAAGAAATGAAATTTTCATAATGAAGATCACCAGAATGCTGAACAATATGTTTACCAAATTTGTCTATTGTCATTTCATGATGAAGGTGTCCGCCTAATTTATCTATCGACATCAATGCTGCATATGTAGTAGTATCTATAGTGATGGCCATTGTAATAATGAAATTAAATGAATATAGTAATAGGTTTATAACAAGAGATCCTACTTTATTATATTCACTTTACGTAATTCGTCAATTATATATATTGTTTCGTTGTGATTGCTAGTATTTCCTGCAACCAATCCACTAATTTATTCGGATCATTTCAAGGTACAAATTCAATCGCTTTGTTATTATGTCGTAACAGTTGTATTCCACCCCCTCTTTTGGAGACAGAAGTTGTGCGAGATCTTGTGGCAGGAGGTGCAGTAGCTGATGTAGTGGGTCGTTTTTAAGGTTGAAGTAATGGTTTAATGATCTCGATGTATTTCCTACTATTAGTGCCTTGGATTTGGTCATTTGGATTATAATTACGTCGAGCAGCATTTGTGCGGCGCAAAATATCATTGTATTGCTGCAGATCACTCTTTTTGTATCCTGTAGGAGTTTTTTTAAATAGTAGTTCATATAATCCCGGAGCTCCATCATAATCTAATTATGATCCATCAGGAAGAGCGATACGAAAATTCTCTCCAACAAAGTCTAGTTCACCACCACCAATAAAAAGTTTCTCTTTTTCAGGAAGAAAGTGTACACCGTATGTTAAATCATACTCGTCTTCGGAATCTCTAAATATACCTTCCACATAATATTTCTCTAATCCTTCATACTGGCTAAGGTACTCTTCAAAGGCCGGTTGAGATGTAGCAGCTAACAGTTCTGATTTCAATTGTTGCAAAGTAGGAATCTCCCTCTCGCCATCATGTGTGGTAGCAGCAATCACACTTTCCTCTAAAACTTGTGGAATGGCGTCAGGAACAAGAATATGTGGTGCCTTCCGAGTTCCAGATGTTTTAGGCTCAGTTTTTCCGAATTCTGATGTAAAGGGTTCAGTTTTGACAAGATAACCATCTTGTTTAGTAATCAATTGTTTCAATGGTTGTGTTATAGGTTTAAAGTGCGCCTCTATTGCACGCTCTGTAAGTGCAGTATCTTCCTTTACACGCAAAATGTCTTGTACTAAGCGCTCCTCCATTACTGTTTGCATAACAGGTGCAGTATTTATAATGCAATGTAACAGTCAAATCTTGTTGAAACTAGTAAATTCCCATTATCACGTATAAGCGGTTCTGGAATAGAAGAATACGTTTGGCATAGATAGAAACAATCATTGTTTTGGTGTCTACCAAAACAGAAATGATCCCTTATTCCATTCTGTTTATGGCATGCTACATCATCAAAAATCATTATTGAATTTTTACGTGAATCACTAGGGGATGTAACGTCACTGTTATCACTGTATTCGAAGCACCCGATATTTTTTAAAGGTGCAAATAATTTCGTAGGTACTGGTATTTGGGTTGATATAAAGATTTGCAGTATACATAAAAATTTTCAAAACGTAAACCATTTGGATGTTCTAATAAAATAATCATAACATATGTTTTTTCGCAATCTGATGGACCGACGATTATACCTCGTTTACAACCTCCTTTTAGTAGAACACTATGTTTTGAGTAGAGATTATTGTTAAAAGTGATGTCATAATTTTTTATAGGTAATTCTGTATCTTGTGGAATGAAACGGACGCCACCCATTGTAGTACTGAACTATAACTTGTATGGTGGGTATATATATATATATATATATATATATATATATATATATTTATTATTTAAATTTCACAGTAGTATTATTCAATAAAGACATTATTCGGAACAACTTGTGTTTATTAACGTGAAAATATATATTCAACGTTTCGGGACTTGCTATGTCCCCTTTGCCATAATAAGTCCCCGAAACGTTGAATATTATATATTTACACAAGTTGTTCCGAATGATGTCTTTAATATATATATATATATATATATATATATATATATATATATATATACACATACACGTGTTCAGCGAGGAATGGGACAGTGCGATATCTCGAGAGCGGATGAAGATTTTTAAATTATGAAAATATTTTTGTAAATATCTTCCAAGGGCGCACATTTGTTGGCACAAAGATTTGAATCAACGCCCATCACCGCCAGGTGGCGCTATCTCACTTCAATTTTTAAACGCAATGCCCTATTTTTATTTCATTTTGGATTCTATGACATATTTGTGATGACTTTTATTAAGACTCCTACCAACCTATCTTTTGTAGTTTCTGAGAAAAAAAATAATTTTTGGAATTTTATTAATTGAAAGCATACAAATTAAATTAAATGTTCAAATGTTTCTCCATCATTTTATACACACGTTTGATAACGCCTAATTAATGTAACACTAGTTGCCGCTCTTAAAGTTTCTCGTGGTATGTTTGCACAAGCAATTATAATTTTGTTTTGAAACTCCTCTACATCTCTAGAAGGTGTTTCATACACTACACTATTTAAATGTCCCCAAAGAAAGTAGTCTAAGTGACTAAGGTCAGGAGAACGAGCTGGCCACATAATGGGACCATTTGTACCTATCCATCGTTGCGGAAACACTCTACTTAGATAATTTCTCACTATTGCGCTATTGTGCGCCGGTGCGCCATCCTGTTGAAAGTACATCACTTGCCGCAGATTTACATTTACATCTTCAAGCAAAGGAGGCAGTTGATTTTCAAGAAAATCCAAATAGCGTTGGCCTGTTAAGGTACCATTAAAAAAATATGGGCCAGTCAATTTGTGATCTATCATTCCGCACCATACATTTATGTTCCATCTCACTTGGAAATTGGTTGCTCTTACCCAATGAGGATTTTCTGGCGACCAGTAATGGGAATTGTGGCGATTAACGATTCCATTGTTTGAAAAATTACTTTCATCAGACCACACGATACGACCTAGAAAATTAGGGTCTTGCGCATAATGTTCCATAAAAACTCCGGTGATAAAATTAAGTCTGCGATCTTGATCTCCTGCATGCAGTCCATGTACCAAATGAATTTTAAATGGTTTGTATTTATTAGATTTTAATATTTTATGGACAGAACCAACTGATACGGCACACTCTTCAGAAATTGATCTCACAGACACATGAGGATTATAAGCTACACATGCTAATATATCGACGGTGTGTGCTTCATCTGTTGCTGTCTTTGTGCGATTCTCGCACTTACGGTGAGGAAAATGACCGGTTCCTCAAAATATTTGCTACACGAACAAATGTATTTTTTCCGGGATGGCGTCGATCGGGAAACCTGGCAGCATACAATACTTGTGTAGCCCTTGCATTTTTTCTACATTCACCATAAATTATTACCATATCAAAATACTCTTCGTTAGAAAACGTAAACATAATTATGGAATTTGAAGTTGCACAGACGATTTTCAAAACTGAAACTGTAAACTGACAGAAACTTGACAGACACTTCAGTACGCGTTTGTTTTCATGGCATGATAAATGTTTCACATGATTCTTAATCAACGACTGTGATAAGTTGGTCCCCCTTACAATTTAGTGTACAGCGTATCGCATTATTTCGGCGTTATCTGCATTATTTTTGTGGAAGAACAATCTTTTATCTTTCATTTGGTATAAAATTTGCTATTTTGTCTGTATCACTCAAATGTTATGAGCACTTCCTGAAATTACGTCTTTGTGCTAAAATTCCAAGGATTATTTTTTTCTCAGAAACTACAAAAGGTAGGTAGGAGTCTTAATAAAAGTCATCACAAATATGTCATAGAATCCAAAAATGAAATAAAAAATAGGGCATTGCATTTAAAAAATTGAAGTGAGATACCGCCACCGGGCCGTGATGGGCGTTGATTCAAATCTTTGTGCCAACAAATGTGCGCCCTTGGAAGATATTTACAAAATATTTTCATAATTTAAAAATCTTCATCCGCTCGAGATATTGCACTGTCCATTCTCGCTGAACACTGTATATATATATATATATATATATATAATATTATATATATATATATATATATATATATATATATATATATTAGTATATATATAGAGTTATCGAGCTCAAATATATATATATGTGAGTTCAAATAAAGTCGAAGAAGTTATACACTTCGTTATGAGAAAATATAGAATAGGTATCAAAATATGATTGTGATACAACAAAGTTTTCGGGTTTGCACAATGATGTATATTCATAAAAGCAATGAGCTATAGCAGTAATAAAATGTCAACGATACATATTAGTGTACGTTCAGTTTCGTTTAAGAAAATAAATTTCACTTTAAATCAATTTAATTAGAATTTGAATACATAACAGAGATTGATTACATGAGTAAAATATTCTAATGTGTAGAACATGTAGTAATAGGTACAATGCATAAAACTGTCGAACTATAAATTATGGTACGAAATCAGTATATTGGTAATTCACAAACTAAGTGTTTAAAAAGTGCATTAAAGTTATAGTGACTTAGAACATAGCTAAGAACTTGAACAACATTTGTGAATGTGATATTTACAATATAAATACATTGAAACTTACTAAATATGCTAACATTGTGAAAGTAGACAATTAGACTCTACAGTACAGAAAACAGTGTTAGAGACATATAGGAACATATTATATAAACATTACAAGCGATATAGACGTCTAAAAAGCAAGTTAAAATTAAATGATATAAAGTTAGGTTAAGTACAATAGTTAAGAATTTTTCAAATTTATAGTTTATATAGGATAAGAAAAGTTTAGAATAAATTATAAAGGCATATAATAATAGGTTTCCTTTATTTTCACATAGAATTTAACACTAAATATGTAATTTAAACATAAATTTAGAAAAATTGGGTTATGTACCTAAAATTAAGCTATTGAAGTAGAAATTTTGTTAAAACTATGAAAAATGGGTAGAAATAAGTGTATTCTTATACAGTTTTTTATGCAGAAGCTGAATATGTCTTCAGTTTAAATGTAAAATATATAATTTGTTAGATTTTAGTAATTTTAGGTATTAAATTGTCAAAATGTAAATTCATGCGAAGTATAGCATGTGAGATGTCTATTTATGCAAAATTATGCCCCGATTTCAAAAGTGTATTTAAAAAGCAAATCTGAATTGATTTGACTAAGTTATGGCATAATTTATGTTTTAGTTAATTTAATTTTTTTGTTTAGACCAATCAATTACAATGATCTTTTGTATGTAATGTAAAAAAAAAATTGAAAGCTTTGGTATCCATGAGAAAAGTATATAACGAATTGCTCCTGATTTCTCACTCTCTTACAACTCTTACTTTTTTATAATTTTAAATTTGTGTGACTAAAAAGTCATAGTGCTTATAGTGCATTCGTTACATGTAAGTTAAAAATTTTCGTTAACATTATCGGAAGTGAACCGCTATCAACGTAGAGTTTGAGATTTCAGAAACAATTGATGTAACAAATAACAAATCTTATAATTTTCGACATTATTGTATTGTTTCATTTCGTAATCTTGTTTCAACATCGGCTGATGTGCATTTTTTTTATATAAATAAAATTCTTCTGATGTCCTGGATGTGATGTTTATTTTTTTTCGAAAGTGATGGAGATTATAAAATAAATGTAACTTCAAATCGGCATCTAAAATAAAAGTGATAGTAAATATAAAACTTTATGAAAGACTAAATTATAAGTCTAATCCGATAATTTAATAAACATTTAAATCAAAATTTAAATATTCAAAGCAAATAAAGTGCAACTACAAAAGTAAATGAGCATATTACCTAAGTGCAACGTATTTACCAAGAAAGAAGATTTATCACAAGTTAGTGAAGCTGGATGAAGTTATGGAAATTAAGCAGTACCATTTTCAACAGAAAGGCAGTATCATCGTTAGATGGAACGAAGTTTACATCCAATGGTAACATGGAGCATGCTTGAGGTGACCATTTATTGGAGATTACAACAACACATGTGAGTTTATTTTGCTATCATAACCCGACATGTTGCACTGATTATTCTTTTAATGTCCTGTATTTATGTTTTGTTTTCTGAATTTGTATATGTTGTTTGTGCAACGACGTGTATCAATATCTGGAAAGGTAATGAACAGGTGTAACCATAAATATTTTAATTTTAAAATAAAGAAAATCAAAATTGTACTCCTAAATGATAGATCGTTGGTGAAATTTTTAACAGGCAGCACATATTTTAATTGAGCAATGACGCAACGCATGCGTACATTTTGCCAATTCCGTAGAGGCCTGTTACACAGTGAAACTAATAATTGCAAATTATTATTAAATTATTAACATGAACATTCCCGGGTGTGAAACAAAAATTTTATGATTTTACGAAAACACATTAATTTATTTATAATTAGAAAGTTAAATAGTTATATTTTGATTTGCCAACGAAAATTCTAAATAGAACTCTATCCCCTGATAAACATTAATAATAATTAAAAAAGGCCATGATATATCCATATTTAGAAAAATAGTAATAGGTAGGGCAATTGAAGAATAAAATATTTTAGTCATTACATTCAAAAATATATTCATTCTTAAATTGGGGAATTTGCGGTGGTTATAAATAGGTATAATAGATGGGGTAGGGTTTTATCGAGCTCAAATAGTATATAGTATGTGAGTTCAAATAAAGTCGAAGAAATATATATATATATATATATATATATATATATATATATATATATATATTGTACTGGCTTAAAATTGAATTGATATTTAAATGGCGACTTACTTTAATTAAAGAGGGGAAAATGCACCAATAAATTGTAATGTTGACGACTTATAAATTTTGAGGGGTAAAATTATAATATTATAGTTTGTTTGAGGTAATTTAAATTTTTATTGTTGATAAAATGATTGAAGTGATAATATTTAACTTTAATGCACCGGACTAGCTCAGATCTCAAATGGGGATAGAGTTCAGGGAATTTAGTTTGAAGTTAAAATTGGAATCTGGAAATGTGTATATGAAATACCCTTTATATAATTATATTGAAAGTATAAAAATTATTCTGAATGTAATTTGCTATCAACGCATGCGTTGTAATGAACTTAAATGAAATTAAAAAGCTGTCAAAGATGTCAAATAAATAATTTAGAAAATTAATGTTTATATCCAAAATGAAAATTTAGAAAAAGAAAATAAATTAATACCTTTACAGGTGTTTACACAAGTAAATATTTAAAATTCTTAACCAAAAACATATATGTAACAAATATTAATTTGCAGGAAATTTTGTCAATGAATGTTTATAACAAGTAGGGTTATTAAAGTTTGTGACTCACATATACTGTCCTCACTGTAGATTGATGTCTTCGGATACTCCAACTGGATGTAGGCAATGTCCACTCGATTACAGTTGTTACCATCACCCAATACTGCTAACTCGATTCTTGGTTGTCGAAGACACCAACTTCCAAAAACTTAAAGATGTTTTCTCCAAACTCGGCAAACTCCAACCACTTGTTTTATTATGGTAACTTTTTTATTTAAATAATTTTAAAACTTGAAGAATGATATCGTTTTAAAGAAATGTTTAATTATCCAAAATTTTTGTTGATGAACACTTTTATTTTTAGCTACCGATTAAAATTTTGTTTAAAAGAAATTGTCCGAAGAAATAAAACAACATTTACCAAATAAAATGGGTTTTAATTTGGTATAACGGAATTAATTTAAGTTGGATAACACAAAAGCAAATCTTTACAAAATCGTGACACAAATTAACACGAACAAAATAATTTTCCAAAAACGACAGGTATCGGAGACCGAACTATTTATTTTAAACCGTCGATATAAAAACAAATGCTCTCGAACGTATTCTTCGTAAAGTAAAACTTCTTGACGAAAATTTAAATTAGGTTATGAACTTACTTTTTTACACAAATTTCACAACACTGTTTTAATCTTTTACACTTTTGAACAAATTCTAGAGAGAGAGTGATTTCCAGAGCACTTGCTTTTATATGTTTCTGGTTGTTACCAAAAATTCAATTTTTTTCCAGCCATATTTCATAAGTAACTAAGGCTATGATTGGTGGACCTATATTACAAATTGGACTCAAATGGAAATTTGGCCGTAACTTTCTTATACATAATCGGAATTGAAAATTAATAACAAAAATGAAAACTACGTAAAATTTTGAACAAAAAGACACCTAACAAGCTATGGTTCCTAAAATTAATATACGAAGTAACCTAATCTAACTTAAATAAGCTTATAACTATTTACACTTACAAGCTATACTAAATCTAATTGCAAAAATGGAATTTTGAGAACATTTTACACCAGAATACATACTTTTTGTGTTAGAAATATTTAATTTAAAGAAATTTTACGCTTTTGTAATTTTATCTTAAATTCACCTCAGATTTAGCACAATTTTGCGGTGAAAAGCGATGTATCCTTTTAAAAGCTATGCTATATTAAGAAAGAACATTTATTATTTGCTTTAAGAGCAAAATCTAAGCCTAATAATGTGAGAAAAGTATAAAATTATGTAAAAAACCTAAAAATTATGACCTAACCAAACTTAAATCTAAAATTGAAATTAATTCATATTTAAAAATGTTTTTAACACTTGAAATGTTATTTTAAAGGTTTGTACTTCTTGTCTTTATTATTTTCACTATTTGCAATGCATAATGTCATATTATGTTTCATTGAAAAAGTCTCATCGTCTAACACTCTTATGAAATATTTCACTATATAAATGTACACCACTATAAATGTCTGTATGCCAAAATGTTCTAAGTGTTGTTCTTATTGTTAAACTTGTAACATAATTTTTGTCACTAATTCGCTTCCAAAAATATGTGCGAAAAATGTCTCTTTTATTAAATTTTTCTATTTCCTGCATTCAAAAACTAATCATACATTATCCCTAACATAATCCTAACTATATGGTTCATGTTTAAACACCTGTAAAGTGTTCACTTGCCAAATTACCCTTGAAAAATTGATTTTTATTGCAATAATTGAAATACTAAAATGACTTTACGAAACTGGTTATATTTAACATTCTTGACAATTTTGTTAGCAGCAAATTGCTTTTTATGAGTAAATAATATTCAGACTAATTTATATCAAACAAATTTATTTTAATCACATCGAGAACCAGATTTATATAAAATAGTGTCTTGCACATGTATCGAGCTAGAAATGACCCCTTTTTATTACCCAAATGTCATGTAAGCTGTCCGATACTTCTATTACATCTTTCTGAACATCTCAATATATATATATATATATATATATATATATATATATATATTCTCGGTGCAATAGCAATAAAAAAGGTTGTGGATTAATTAACACTTAATAAATAAATTCCCGTGGAGTTACATATACCTGGGAACAGATATTGTGGCCCGGGTACCCGTTTACGTAAACGATTAGTTCGCAGTGACAGAGGTATTAACGAACTGGACGAAGCGTGTAAAGAGCACGATATTGCATACTCCCAGTCAAACGATCTAAGGCATCGCCACATAGCTCATAAGGCTTTGCAACAAAAAGCTTGGAATAGATTTCGTTCCTCAAACGCCACCTTTGTTGAAAGAGCAGCTGCATTAAACATAGCCGGTATAATGAAAGGAAAAGAACAATGGCAATGGGAAGCAAATCACGATGTAGGAAGCGTTCTCACAGAAACAGACCAATTTCATTCAACAAAGCAGTCCTTCTAGCGCTACGTCGTGTTGGTGGTAAACTTCGGTCATTGTTAAAATCTACGGTACAACAAGCCTTAAACGTTTTAAAACATAAAAAAATCTTGACACCCAAGAGAAGAATATTACCAATACCGAAACGTGGGGAATTCATACCTCTCATTTCCCTATTTGCAGCAAAACGTTAGAAGAAACCAAACGACACAATCAAGCAATGGAAGCAGAGACCCTTAGGAAAAGGCTTATGTATAGAACCATATAAGCGAGGTTTAGGCCCATATCTACAACCGTATTCAAAAAACTCCCACTGAAGCTACCACGTCACGCCTTAAGCAACGTTGAGTTATCAAAATTTGTTAAGAAATTAAAAATCCTACTTTAAAGGGATATATATGCGAGATAAATTACCTACACGAATCCATACGAATGAATGCGGTATTGTGAATCTGGATGATCAAAATAATAGGAGAAAATGCATATTTTGATAGCATAGGGCATATTATACCACCATTAGAATTAATTCACTATTTTAAAAGTGAGGATTGACTATAACTATACCAAGGTTCAAAACATACAATTGCGGTCATTTAGTCTTACGATTCTTATATGACGGTTCGTTTTGCTTCTCAGTAGTCGTTGCTTGATCGTAATGTCGTACACATTTAAATTTACCGGTACAAGCAGTATCTTGCAAGCCAACCTTAACCTACCGATTTATTTTGATAATGAGCCGGAATATGTAATGGGGTTGACTAGTTTTGAATCTTTCAACACTATACAAAACGTTACTTCCAAGAATAACCAGTGCGGTATTTGAAGGAACTAGAATTACAATACTACCAGGATCACACGAAATTGCGGATGTGAGTAAACATATAAATTTTTAATTTACGGGCGAACAATACACTATGAAAGCAATTATGAACGCAACACATGATATTAACTTTAATATAGAAAATTCTATAGGACCTATGCTGGGATTTAACAAAGAAGTTTACAAATGTCATAAATTGCATACCTCTGAAAGTCCTATTAACATTATTAAGATTAATTAGTTAATTATCGAATGCAATACAACAATTGGCAATTTTAAAAATGGAGAGGCGTCACATATTATTCATCATTTTTCCCAGTGTACCAGCGGGATACAGAATAATTGAATCTCCTCTACATGTCATCTATTTACTTATAAATACGTCCACCACTTCAACCATAACACTTAAAATAGTAGACCAAGACGGGACCTCCCTCGCCAATTTTAACAGTGAAGTCATAACGATAGGATTACATTTGAAGAAAAGATGGTGACGCGGTATAACACATGTGCGTGTAACCACAACAAGGTGAACTATAAAAGATCGAAGTGTGGAAATGCGAGAGTCAGTAACCGGTCAATCCCCAAAGCATTGACAGCGCAGAATAGAGCATATTTGCAAAGTCTTGGTTTCGTATTAATACAATGAGTATATTAAACGTAAACGAAAAGTTATTGCTGATAATGCTGTAGGAAATTTCGAACTCCATACCCACCAACCATATACTACGAGATTTGGAAGCAATGATGAAATCAGAATACCCATTCAGGAAGACATGTGCATTGTGCACTTTACCATCAGAAAGTTATGTCTACGTAGCGGGAAGATTGCTGAGGGAGGATGTTGCCGTCTCTAACACCGCGCAGTTTGTTAATAACGGCATTGCATTTTTATTCAGTGAAATTAGATACGAAAGAATGTAATAGTGATAAATTCCGTGACGAAGGTTGGATTAACGTCTACAATGAAAGGATTGGTATCATTGACACCCAACGACCTCGCCAGTCATGAAAATGCGTTGGTTTCCTACCTCAAATAGCACACTAACAAATGCGTTAGGGTATTTTAATGTTTGTGTCCCTTTGTGAATGCTACTTGACTCTGCAGAAGACTACAATAAAGTGATTTTGAACATCAGACAAGAATTGGTTTTAATTCGCAGTAACATTGATACCGATGCAGTAATTTCAACTGTTGCAGATGAATCACAAAAAGTTAACATAGATAAAATACATTGGAAAGTTCCGCACATCATTCCAGCATTAGCGGAGGAATTGGCGTTAACGAAGTACATTGATAAAAATGTAAATACTCCAGTAGCATCTAGAAGTTGGGAAACTCACATATACCCAGCAGTTCCAACAACAGATAACCATACATGGGCAATCAAAACATCGACTAGTATAGAAACACCTAGATACATTATTATCGGATTTCAAATACGGCGAGAAAATAATGTTTCTCAACATATAAGCAGATTCGATAAATCTGCACTAAATAATATTAGGGTATTCCTTAACACGGATCGTTATCCGTATGACAATTTAAACGTAAATTACGATAATAATTGCTTTGCTACATTGTATGAAATGTTTGCTAAATTCCAAATGTCATATTATCAGAGATGGTCAACCATTACTCACACCTAATCAATTTACGGCAGTTGCACCATTGATGGTGGTAGACTGTTCGAATCAAAAAGAGACATTACACTCTAAAGCAGTAGTACTTCGTGTAGAAGTCGAAACAGCAGTCAGCATACCCGCGAATACGACAGCATACTGCGTTATACTCCATGATTGCTTAGTTACGTACAACGCGTTAACCAAAGCAGTAAGACAGCTGTAATACGATTCCCGTCATAGTCGACGTACAAGGCTTTAAAATTTCAAAAGTTTTTATACCGAAAGAACTCGCAATTTTTAATGGTACATAAGTCGCCCACTCCATGTTTGAATAGCCGTATCCATGGCATACGTTAGATGCGGAGAGTCGCCGTCAAACTACTTGGTTAATGCATAATTAACACTGTATAAAATATGAAGAGAGGCATACACCACCACGTCGCTTGATTCAACCTACAGATACTATCTACGTCAAGGGTAGAGAGAAAGCGGATTACATCAGGAACATCATACTCTTCCTGCTTTGCGACCAGTTTGTTATTATCATTGTAAATCATTATGTCACTGCCCTCTTTCTAAAGTATACCATCTGTCTTATGTAATGCAGTAAAGCTTGTACACTTTTTTAATAAAAATTGTAAATATATATTTTGTTTATTTCTTCTATATACCACACAATATGAGTACGTTTTGTATATATTTCCTCGATAATGAATTATGACATAATATTAGTTTACATTCCACTAAAAAGTTACTACATGAAGTATCCGACCTGGAATGCTTTATCGATATTATACATATTAACATCTATAGTTATGTATATTCATAGCTTCATTATGGCTCCAGTAGACCGCTCAAAGGATCGACGTTCTCCAATTCCGGAATTCGCCACTGCCTCCACGCCAATGTTGTACACGTGTCACGCAATCGATACCGTTTGTCATCCTGAGACCTAAAGGCTATTTTCTTTAACATCTCGGTATATATATATATATACTCCATCAGCACTTTTTGAATAACGATTTTCTTAACACCTTTCGCTTTCTTAACCACTAGATCATCAGCAAGCTTTAGACAATAAGATCTTGATCCTGCTCTATAAAAATTTTGAATAGCTTTCCCTGTATACTCATCTTTCATTCTTCCGACGACAGATGTATTCGTTGTAATACCATGCAGACCGTTTTGATAGTGGATGTGTCATATTCATCAACATTATGGCGCATATGCGCATACACATCATCAGTTGTTATCTCGACAATTAAAGAATCTGTGTCTGTATAGAGCAACGTTACATTATTACCGTAATGACTGCGCAAGATATGGTAAAAAAATGGATACATTATAATTTTGGAAAGATCTAAAATACTTGATCCAACATATACGGTTTTGTCATAAGTAACCACCTGTTTGGACAATTCCACTGCAAATAATTTATCAGTAAATTGAATAAAATTCTTAAATTGCGGTTTTGCGACGTACCGTGCTAGACCCAAGCGACGTCCGTTATTTTCCCAATATGTTAATAACTTTATTACTCTTCTTTTGTTGACATTCTCCATTGTTTTACCAAATACACCATCCTTTTCGAATTTATTCTTGGCTTGTTTTCGAAGAGTTGTATTAAGGTCTATGTTTGGTACTAGCCAAGGAATTTGACGAAACCGTAAAACTCTATGAATATGAGTAACAATCAATCCATGCTGTATACATTGTTTTAAATATTGGTAATGTATAATATAGTTGGTCTTATCACATAAGTTAGGAATTAGTTTTTCCTCCTTGGAATGTGGTGCGCAGATCATTTCGGGACAAAAAGGATAATCGTTGTGTTCATCATGCAGGTGGTGTGGATGGTGCACATACCCAATATCAGCATCATCATTAATCTTCAGTACATCAAAGTTTTGAATTTCCTCTTCAGTTTACCACACAAACCCTTCATGAGGTAGGTGTTGCCGCATACGCAATCCGTATAAGTTCGTGGCATCTAAATACTGTAAAAAGACTTTTGGGCGATTAGGGTCATATTTTGGGACAAACTCGTTGTTAGCAATACTTCACTTAACACAAGTACTCAATCCACCACGAATACCTTTCTTAAAAAGTGGCACATATCCATATCAGTCAATAATTCTAACTCTACTTTAGTACATTTCAACATGGTATCCCACGCCAATTCAGGTATTTTAACATACTGCGCTGGTTCTAATCCATACATGTCTATACATAGCCGCCTAAAGTTTTCGAACACGTCTGATTTTAAATATATGTCAGCATAATCCCCGAGTAAATTACACTTAAAGCGATCCCACACCAGTAGGACGCGACAGTATTCTTCATCGGATATATTTTCATCACGCATTTTATCGTAGAATTTGTCATAGAAAGGTGCAGTCACATAGTCTCATTTATTAAAATTGTCTACATCCCCGTAGGGGAAATTACCTTTCTTTCTAATTAAGTTAAAGTCATTATCATCAACAAAATATTTCCTTACCTCTCTACATTGATCATCTGATAAATTATGATATAGAATATCTAAGGATGCCGCCATGAACCTACAGCTATCGACGAATCGCAAATTTATGTACTTCTTTCCCTAAGGCCGCGACCGTTAATGAATTCGTCTACATAAATATGCTAACCGAACGTTATATATTTTTCACTATTAACAGGGAGTACGGTGATTTCTTCAGTTTCAATCGCTAACTGTTTGATGAACAGGTGGACATCATAACCACTGAGATTATGGACAAAACTGGGATAAATGTAGGTAATTGATAGTTTAAATTGCAATTTGAATGTGCCGCACCACGATATATACCAGTGGCATGGCAGTGATCTCGTACTTTGGAATTTGTAAGATCGTCCGTAAAAAGCTTGCCGCATATATAACAATTACGACTTTGTTCATCTAGAACCAGTTGTTCATCAGCTAGTGGTAACATTGGAACAACAATTTTCAAATGCTCGTTATATATCCGTTTCACATCACTCTCGATTCGTGTAATAAATACCTCCGCGGCATTAACCACCCTGTAAAGTTCTAATTTGGACCAAGCATCGTTTACACCGCACTTAATATAATAACTGAATGATTATGGTTCATGTTTACACGTTTTTATCGTGAACGGTTGTTCGGGATCGGGTTCAGCCGTATTTACCGGTACTAATAGCGCTTCAAAATCTGCATATATTACGAACGGTAGAAGCATCTGTTTTTGATAGTTTCGAAACGTAAGTATATTTTCCGCATAGAACTCCCCGGTTCCGTCTTTTCTTTGCATTATGCCAGGTAATATAGTGTATACGAAATTACAGTCATGAGACACGTGTCGAGTTAATTGCTCCTGCGTTCTAAAGTAATGAATACATTAATCACAAAAATATTTTGCCCCATTACGTCGGCTTATTTGGTTACGCTGGTTATGCTGATTATCCGTTTGGTTACTGACTAATAAGTAATAAATTAACATGAATAGTTTGTTTAGCTCTGGTATAGTAGAGAGGACCCACTACCTCAGGAATACCCACAATTTCAACACTTTTGTTACTTTTCTTTTGTACTGGTTCGCTGCTTTAGGACCCGATGGTCCTGGTTCTGCAAAGGAATCATCAGGATGCCTGTGTTGCGCATTATTCTTTAATTTGTTTAACCCTGATGGTCCAGGTTGTGCAAGACGCTGAGCAATATGACTATATTCCGTTCTGTTCGCACCGAAAGTACTTGGTTGTGCCACATTCCTAAGTGCGGTACGGTTTTGCGGTACAGCCTGCGACATCTCTGAAGGTGGGGTAGTGGGAATACTTATCCAACACACAGTTTTTTGATGTCGCAGTAGAGAGTCTTTTGTTGAAAATTTCTTCAGACATTAAACGTTTTATTGCGATCTGTAACAGAGAGAATGTATAAACAATGTATAAATAAGCGGGTAGAGTTACGTGTTTTGTTATAATTCCTTTTTTAACTCCTTATTGAAATTTATTGGTATGGAGCGTTTATTACTATCATGTATTACAACTGTTAAAATGGATATATCAGGTTGAAGGGTAGAGTAGTGTACGGGTAAGGAAACAATAACAATAGTATTCGGGATAGAGTGTTACTGTGCACACATATTCTACCCAGCATTGTATCTCACCCTGCCATGTGTTTTAGGATGGAAGCAAGGTATTACCCTCACCTGTTTTCCAGAAACTCCGTCGCGCATGTAGGGTTCAATACACTCTGGGTGGAAGATACTGCGTTTTCCACTATATCCCTCACCCGTGATTGCGCAGGTAAGTATTGCATGGGTGCTGCAGGACTCCCAGATACTGCTAAGTCATTTAGCGACCATTCATTATCTATAAAATCAGCAGCACACACAGGACTGAGGATGCCCTCTGATGACTCATCCATTTGCTCCACCTGTATCGAAGAGTTCATAGGACTCCACTCTTCAGCGAACTCTGCGATACAGGTAGGGACCAGGACAATATCAGAAATGTGCTCCCTGATCACTCCTCCTGCCGTAGAACTACTGTACGACCACTCCTCCATAAAGTCTACGGTAGAAGCAGGGCTCAGCAAACCTTCAACTGAATTCCCTATTATTCTGCCCTCTGCATATGTTGCAGATGTGGACGATTGCTCATCTACAACGCATGCAGGTGTCAGAGTAATAGAAGATTCGTCTCTCCCCAGTACCGGCTGCGCTACACAGCTTGACGATGAACAATCTTCCGCAAGTGGAGACCAATCAATCCCAAACTCTGCAATACAGCCAGGACTTAAGAAATGGTGCAATACTAACTGATCTTCACTCACGGGTGACTGCATCCTATCATACGGCTCACGTACAGGTTGTAGGGTGAACAGTATTTCGTCCAAACCTGCCTGCTCGTACGTGCGTGATAATACCATATCCAAATCATTCGCTGGAGGTGGTGTATCAAAAAACCGCAACGCTATTTCACAGTCATCCTGGTCGAAATACTACCCGCTGTCCATCAGGTCACCGGCAGCAACGCTATCCTGGAGTAGCTTTATCATATCCTGTGCGTGATTCGTATGAGGTCGGTCTGCCAGCAACCTCCTCAGGATGGGAGTGTCATCCCGCGGTAGTATCACAAAGTGGCTTATGATGTTAACTCGTCCACCCACCGTTACGGGACGATCATAAGCCACGTATGCTCGTAACCTACCTAAAAACAAAAGAACGTAAATTACTGTGGCAGTAATACATGAAAGCGCTTTCTTACCTCTGTTTACGGTTGACGTAGTATTCTCCACTACGGCGGCGGCTACACTTGGGTTTACGGAATCTAAAAGTGATTATTATTATTAGTATACAAAAGATGAAAGCCTGCAAAATAACTTTTGTAAATGTTAGATTTTATTAAACCTCTAAAAACACCTATATTTAGCGAAACGAAAACAGTACAAATTATTCGTACAACTGATTCTATAATTGACACTACTGAACATTCAAAGACTTCAAGAGCAAGTTCTCCCCAGGTAAGAACCAACAAGTCTTATGTTTTATTTTTAATTTTAATTTTTTTCCATTCTTAATACATTTCTAACGTTTTATTTCTTTTTTACAGGTCGCTGTTGTTACTCCTCCTTCTACATCGCCTGGGGAACTCCTGTATCCCTTCGACTTCATCTCGTTAGCCTCAACGTCCCGCCAACTCCTACACCTCAGGTTTCCTATGCACTTGACGTTGACCTCCCTGCAACTCCCATACCTCTGCATTCCTCACCCTCTTCACCTAAGGTTCTGTATATCCCGCCCTCTGCATCCTTTCCTATTACCGTGGACGCATAATCCAGCGACGACGAAATTTATGAACTGACGACCGTAGTCCTGGACTCTACAAGATTACAATCTGGATGCGGGTGCAGTAATACTTGACATGACCAATGCCGAAATCATTACTGTCAGTGACGAGGACACGCTACTACCTATTGACATAGACGAACATAACGATGATAGTGATGACTTCGTCAGCATATCACCCAGTGTTGAGGGTGTATGTTCTTCCTGCGCTGGGAACAATTACCTCAACACTGGTGACTACGACTCAGACGTAGACATGTACCCTGCCTACAGCTATGACTCTGACGACTACGACAATGACGCGTTACGACAACAGCGACTACTTCGCGAAACACGTACTGACTTTTGTAACAAAATTATCGTTGAATTAGCGATGAGGATAACATTATGGATACTCTCACTAACAACATGCAACAACTGGAACGTAGCGCTCAAGAACTGTCAGACGTAGTACATCAACTAAGTGCACAGGAACAGTTACATAGCAGCATACAGGACGAGGCTCCAGACGCCGCTCCGCAGGTCCAAAATCACGAACAAAATCACGAAAATAACGAAAACAGTAACGACGATATGCACAATGACGACGAAGAACTTCAGGATGGCTGGTTTTGGGCTACACAACCCTATGGCGATTGGTCGCACTATGCTGCCACCATTATACAACGTGATGGGTGCGATGGAGTCGGGAGGCAGTACCTCTCAACGCAATTCTGCGTTCCTTATTATCGCTGGGTGGTACTGGCTATTCTACGCATATCGCATCATCACATGGGACCGTCTCACGTTCACGGTATGTATTGTCTTGATACTACTTTGTTTATATTAATAATTCCTTCTCTCATTACAGCTAACAACCGTAGTGCCATTCGTCCGGAATTATGATGTCGTTATTACAGAGAACTCTCTAGAAGAGCAGCTCAACCGGTTCCACACTAGGCTTGTAACATTATACCTTGACTGGGATAGTGTTATAAGCCTAGCTATACTAAGTGGGTATGATCATGCCATTCTACATCTGGAGATGATACTAGAAACTGTCGAAGAGGTTGCCGGACTTTACGAACTCACCCGAGGTTGTAATGCTGCTCTTCGACAAGTGGTCTTTACAAGTGACCGATGCAGGCATAGTAAGTATAACTGACAGAGCTCTTCTTCTTCTTTTTCTTCAGAAAAAGTCGACTCCAATAGTGCGACCCCAGACCAAATATACCGACACTAACTGACAGCGCAGCGACTACTATACAGGTAGACATACAGACAGGCAGACAGACATACAGACAGATAGACAGACAGACAGACAGGTACACACCACACGGTTTATATGCTCAAATATACCAATGATACTGTGATGGTATAACATCATGTACCGCTGATGATCTGCTAGTCCCCTAGAGGAACATCTTTAGACGATACGGTTGAATTCTTTATGTGTGGAGTTCGAATAAACCAATGGCGATCATCTGACACTCGCTACAGGAGCATCTCCGATGGGCACCACACTGCACGTACGCTCAATTACTTGCACCACGTCCACACAGGTGTGATGATACAGAAGTGGAAAGGACCTTTTGCACTTGAACTGAATCAAAATGTTTTATTCCTAGACAAAATCATATGTCTGAATAATACACTGATTACATTTGTACATACAACAAATAAATATTATATTAGCATATCATTATCTTTTTTTAATTTGGTTCTAACTGTGGTATCAGAGAAGTGTATAAAATTACATGAGCAAGCCTTGAAAAAGTGAGATGGCTATCTGAGTAGGTAGGGTGTGCAAATAGCCTTGAGAATGTGTTGAGTGTTAGTGACCTACGCATGTTGTTTCACCTTGGAGCTACGGTAATCTTAGAAATGTGCGACCTTGGAAAAGTTGTGTATAAACATGGTCTATTTATTTCGCGACCTTGAGCTGGTGGGACCTTGAAATTGTGGTAACCTTGGAAATGTGGGACCTTAGAATTGTGGTGTGTTCCAAAAGTCTCCAATATTATCTACTAAAGTGAATTTAGGTTATTTTTAAAACAAAATCCGAACGCAAGAGATTTGCATCCCCTCGATAGCTTTTTCAGAGGTCGTACTAATGCGGTTAAATTGTATTATAAGGCAGAGAAAGATGTGCAAATCAGGCATTTGGATGTTTGTTCACTACACCCCTACGTGAACAAATATTCCAAGTATTCGGTGAGGCATCCTACACTTCACATTGATGCCGCGTGTTTAAACCTCGACTAGCACGCTGTCGAGGGCCTTGTGAAATGTAGCGTGCTCCCATCTTCAGATTTATACCATCCGGCCCTACCTCTTAAGATTCATGGTAAATTAATGTTCGTGTTGTGTAGAACCTGTGCTGAAACCATGATTACACCCATACACAGGACGAACGTAAATTTACCGGAACTTACGTAGCGGACGAACTTCGAAAGGTTATAGAATTTTAGGGTACCGAGTTTTAGAAGTGTACGAGTATGAAGTTTGTCAATACGACCTAGGTAGTATGAGCGGAGGTCTTTTCTCGGGCTACGTCGATAACTTCCTCAAAATCAAGCAAACGCGTTTGGACTGGCCTTCGTGGTGTAATGACAACGAATCGAAGGATAGATACATCTGCGATTATTTGGAAAGGGAGGGGTCCAATTGTACAAAGACAAAATTTGCGCGAATCCAGGCCTTAGATACATTTCAAAATTATTTGTAGATTCATTTTGGGGTAAATTTGGACAGAGGGACAATTTAACACAAAGAGCAATTATTTCGGATCCTCACGAGTTTTTCAAAATTATGATCGATCCTTCCAAGGAGACCCAGTCCATTTTACCCGTTAACGAGGAGGTTATGGTCGTAAATTGGTTTAGACCCGAGAATGGAGTGAAACTGCTTGATACTGTCAATGTCGTCTTGACAGCTTATACAACCGCCAATGCTTGCCTGGTGCTGTACAGCTTGCAGAAGGGGTACTTATACAGATTCCGTGATTTTTAAGTCCCGGTGAGTGGGTCGCACTTGTCGGTGATTTCCTTGGCGATATGACTGATAAGGTGGAGGCCTACGGAGTCGGTAGTAGAATCACGGAGTTCTTAACCGGAGCCCTAAGAATTACACGTACAAGGTGTTCTCAACAAGGAAAAATGAATACATCGCGGCATATAAAGCCAAGGGAATCGCCCTAAACTATAAAAATTCCCAAGTAGTTAACTTCGACATAGTAAAGTCACTAGTGTTAGATGGTATCGAGCCTGTGTACGCACAAACTGACTGTAAAATTCTTAGAACCCCTGCATACGAAGTTGTATCAAAGCCAGAGGGCAAGATTTAGCAGGTACAGCACAGTAAACGTCGCAGAAGGGAGGAAGTTGATGACACGCTTCCCTACGGTTACGTGTCTCGCACCTAGCTTTACGGTCTAGCCCCTGTTTTAGTTTCTAACTTTTCAAAATCCCGTTCAGTAGGCACGTGACCATCCATTCCCTGTCCTTACCTTTTTATTAATGTTTTAACCCAGTGATTGTAATTTGAGATATATATTTCAGATTGTAATACACCTGTAAAACTCCTTTGTTATATTCCTTTTTTACTAGTTTAAGTTGTATGCAAAACCCGCCGCGCACATTAATTCAGTTTGGCAGTACAATGGATGTTGTGTGTGTGTGTGTGTATGTGTGTGTGTGTGTGTGTATGTGCGTGTGTGTGCGCGCGTCTGTGTGTGTGTGTGTGTGTGTGTATTGTGTGTGTGTGTGTGTGTGTGTGTGTGTGTGTGTGTGTGTGTCTGCGTGTAATCTGAGCGTATCATTAGAAACACATTCAATGTTGCAAAATTGGACCAGCACCATCTCATCAAGGTCTAAACCTGACACACCGTGCAGTGTCAAGGTCGTGTAATGGGGAACAACGGATAAAATAAAACACATCATTGCTTTTACGTTAGTAGCTTTCAACCTGTGAACATAAAATGAACTCGTCGTATTATGAACACACAATCGAAGATATTCGAGATTTTGAGGACTTGAGAGCAAATTATTATTGCATAACAACAGCTGATGATAATGCATTGTGGAGGAAGAAAATAAACGTGACGTCAAAGACACTGAGAATCCCGCTGAGAAGGATACGGTTACTGGAGATCTAGCAGAGGCTGCGATGTATGAGATGTAATCTTAAAAACAGTATTTGTCAATCTTCCAAGATGTCCTTTCAATACAACACTGGTAAGCACTTGTTTATTTAATTACAAGGGTAGATTTTTAATGCTATGTTATAATTACAACTATGGATTTATCAAACCTAAATGCATCACCATGCTTTTTAAAAATGTTAAGGGTTTGGAAACGGGTAGACTATAAGATACTCAAACTTGGATTCATAGCAAGAAAGTACAGTGAGAGGGTAGTTGTGGATCTGGCTGAATTTAAACGCATACTACCTGAGCGTTTCCATAAGTTTTTTAATACTGAGGACCAGCGTATTTAACAAACGGCTGAAGATTAGAGATGTTTCAATGCGTTCTTTAGGATCAACAGGAAAAACAACCAATTTAATATTCAATTAGAGGCTGTAACCCCTTATCTTTTTATTACCGGTAATAAGCAAGGTGATTTGATAGAACTCTATTTCAGACACCTTTAATTTATTTCTCCCTGCCGAAATGGCTTTGAATATGACATCATACAAAATGGCGCAGGACTTTGTCTTATAATTAAAAACAAAATGGTCGCCACCAATCAGAAGCCCGGCGTCTTATGAAACCCTTATTAGGATACTATTTTCAGCCATAACCTACAAAATGGTCGACAGTCCACACTCCACACCAATCAGAAACCAGGTGGCGGCGTCTATAGACCAATCAGAATCCAAGGGGTTTGACCAACACCCAGGCCTACCATTCAGAACACTGCATGCGCGCGCATTAGCCTACTGTTCTGGGGCTACCAAAAAAGTTTTAATTAGAAGTTAAATTGTCACGTGACTATCCCTACACCCCTAAACACTGGGGGTGGACTGGCAAAAAGGCCTTAATTTCGGGTGAAAATACCATCAAAGGGTTGAAAATTCCATCAAGGGGTTGAACATCGCCCCCGCAAGAAAGCCGAACCTACCCTCAAAGGTCACTAATTAAGGTAAAATACCATCAAGGGTTGAAAATTCCGTCTAGGAGTTGAAAAAGGTTCCTGAAAAGAAACCATAGGAATGCTACTTACGGGTAAAAATTAACAGGGTTGAAAATTTCATCTAACGGTTGAAAACGACCCCGAAAAGAAGCCATAGGGGTGGGAAATGGCGACGGTCACGTGGGCGTGACCTTCCCCACAACTGATGACGTCAGGGACCAAGCACCTCTCATTCTACTAGTATTTGAATGCAAACACGGGACAAACTAGTACCTATCAGACAAAAAGGAGGATATCCAAGTAAGAGACACACCTCTCATCCCATAGTTGTCCAAAATTTTTATAAGTTTAGAATTATTCACACTGTCGAATGTCCTACTTAAATCGAAAAAAAATCCTGCCTCTACATATTGCATAAGCGTGTTATAAAAATTGTACTAAGTTGTGGAGGTTGATTTATCTTTCCGGAAACCGTGTTGGTTAGTCTTACAAACTTTGTAAGTCAATCTAAGAAAGCATATTCAAAAACTTTTGATAAACTTTCAAACACTGTTACGGGTCTTTAGTTGACTAATAAGGAGGGATCACTCGTTTTGTAAATAGGCACCATCTTATCTTACCAGTTTTTAATCTCTCCGCAAAATTACCCGTCATAAAGGACCAATTAACCAGATAAGTTAATGGGCGCAATATAAAACAAAGGCTCCTTTTAACAATAAATAACGGGATCTCATCAGAACCTGCTAAACGTTTATTTTTTAATTTTGAATTTAGCAAGTTAAATAATTCGATTTCACTGAAAGGATGCAAAAACAATGTATGCTCATTACACATTTCTTTATGCTCGGAAGGTGCGCATGTAGTATTTATTTTTTTAACACATTAACGGGCATTACTGTAATAGCAGTAAATTAAATTTACTTATCTGGGACACTACTGCAATAGCAGTTCATATTTATCGCCTCTTACTGGACACATCTGCAATAGCAGTGCAAACCGCTATCTAAATATTTATAGTGCACATATTGATGTCCCAATATAGGCCATTAAATATTTGAGCACGACCTTTTGGAGCTACGTACTACCCTGCATACACAATCGGCGCAAATCGGAGTACTCCGGAAAGCGAAAATCTCTTGGAGCGCGTACTACAACAACAGTACATGTGCCAGTGTATCATTGTGCGTCAAAGAATGTGCGTCCCATTGTGAATGATTTTTATTTTACGAATTTAGAATTATTTTTGCATGACTTTCTATTGATAAGGTCAGTTGACTAATATCATATTATTTTGCATCCCTTTGATTCATTGCTTTTTAATTCAGAATAACATGAATCTAAAAGAAGAAGCTCGTGTTCTACGTTTATTCGGTGAACTTTCTACCGACGAATCGGCAGATAGTGATGTAGTGGAACGGGAACCATTTAGTGATGATGGTGAATTTGATGGGGATCCAAGGCTTGAACTGTCCGAATGCGCAGGCGAGGAATCTGACACAGAATTAAAGTCGGATTCTGATATTTCAGAAAATAATATATACATACGAAGCGAACCAAAAATTAACAGTGGTTGTGATAATATTGATAGTGGAAGCAGTACTAGTAGCGACGAAGAATGGGTACAGATTCATTTCGAAGATAACTTAACTCCTATCAATGCATTTAGAAGTTTGTGGAGAACGAAAGTCGCTTAACTCATTTGAGTAGCTTCAAACGAGTATGGCCATAAAATGTCTGCGTTTAAACGTCCTCATAAAAAATATGTACGGCTCAAAACATTACACTTTTAAGAGTCCAATTGGAGGTCCTAAGGTAAGGAAAATGTTTTCATTACATCCTCTTTATTATTTTCCTATAATATCTTCGGTTATGTCAGGAAGACGCTATGAAACTATATTAAGAGTTTTAAGTGTGTATAAACAATCAGATATTACTGAAGACAGGCTGCATAAAATTAATCCATTGCTACATATACTAATAAACCATTTTCAGTATGCATTCAAACCTGAAGAACACGTTTCACTAGATGAGTCTTTTGCTACTTCATAGGGGCAGACTGTCCTTTAGGCAATATATCAAAAATAAAAAAGCGAAATACGGAATTAAATTTTATGAGCTATGTGCTACTAATGGTTATGTTTTTAACATTGAGATTTACAAAGGCAAAATTAATGAGAATAATTAAAATAAAAATGTAGGTCAAACAAAAGGTAAAAAGAAAAACAATAAAATTAATTTGAAAACGACGGCCCTTGTCATGCGGCTGATGAAGTCATATTTGAATAAAGGACACCACCTTGTAATAGAATAATTTCTACAACAGTGTAGATTTGTTAAATAAATTATTAAAGGAGAAAACCCATTCAACTGGAATATTAAGAGCAAACAGAAGAAGGAACCCTACGCTAGTTACATTTCAAAAATTAAAAAGAGGTGAATATATTTGGAAAAGGCGAGGAAATACTTATGTCTCTAAATGGAAAGATAAGGGAGACGTACTGTGCATAACAACTAGATACAATTTAGACAGCTCAAAGTAAAACCCCTTGAAATCTCTGAATATAATAAGTTTATGTGTGTCGTAGATCGTTGTGATCAATTAGTATCGTACTATTCATGTCCAAGGAAAACCGTGCGTTGGCACAAAAAAGTTATATTTCATTCACTCGATATAACTGTTATAAATGTTTACACCATTTATAGACATCAGAACCCACAGGCACATAAAATGACCTTTTTGAAATTTAGGGAAGATTTAATAATGGATGTGACAGGTATACCTAAAGATGTAACGGACGGCAGGATGCTAATAATTAGCAAGAATAAAAATAATGCCACTATTCGTAAGCCTAAAGAAGCAATGAGTTCGCCGCATTTTCCAGAAAA
The DNA here is from genome assembly GCA_036346205.1 of Vesta saturnalis. NCBI lineage: Eukaryota > Metazoa > Arthropoda > Insecta > Coleoptera > Lampyridae > Vesta > Vesta saturnalis. The sequence continues at coordinate 3,407,407 of JARFJB010000603.1, read as the reverse complement.
CATTCCTGCTCCTTTAGAAAATATAATAGGAAAAGGTATTACCTCAATTATATCCAGTGTGCAAAAGAAAAAAAAGAGTCCAAACGTCTTAGCAGTGTATTGGATGCGAAAAACAAACTCCACTGTACCCAGGATGTTTCCAACGTTATCACTAACGCTCGGGAAGTATGCACTGAAAAAATCCTAAAGTATGCATGCAAATATGCACCAAAAACAGTCAAAATATGCTTTTATGCATTTTAGTATACATAATAAAACAATGAAATAAATACTCATTTTACCTTATATTTATGTATTATTTATTGTAACAACTACATATACAAAAAATACATAAAAAATAAGTATAATAAATTATTTTATTTATTTATTACTACTACTTTCAATAATAAAATTGAATATGCAGGTATATATTACAATTCTTGAATCTCAATAGTTAATTTACTAATTAAGTATTTGGTTATTTAAAAAAATAACAATTTTGAAGTTTAGAACTTTAAAATGTTTGGATTGCAAGTTTTTATTATAAAAATTTTACTTTCACTTTTTATTAAACAGTTTAATTTTTTATTATTAATTTTATTATAATTTTTAATTACATATTTACCTTTGAACTTATTCATTCATAACAAAAACTTATAATAGTTTAATTTTTTGATTGAAAATATGGGAATTTAAAATATATTTTTGAAAATTAAAACAATTAGACTTGCCTTTTTATTGCAAACTGTGCAAAAAATATGGTTGTCATCAATGATTTTAAAATCGGTTTTATTATTAATCTACTTCTTCAGAAGAACAGATTTATTGGCACTTTGTTTTGGCATTTTCACACACTTCTGATAAACACTTCAGTGAAGAAAATTCGAACAAAACTAAATAAAGTAAATGCAAGTTTTTTCTTCGAACCTTAAATTTAAATGGAGCTGGCAGCAAATGATTTTATTGGCTAAAATCAATTAGATTTCTCTTCATAAAAATCAAGGAGGATTTTAATAATACAAATTACGAAAATTCCTTTATTAAGGCTCCGGCAACAACCCATAATATTACTTTTACGGCAGCATCCGGCTTATCGCTTAGTAGGATGTACTTCTCACAAAGAAATAAGTACAATTAAATTTTTTTTGCGATTTCATTCCGAAAATCGCTCAAAATATGCACTTTTAATAAATGCATATGCATTTATAAAATTTTATTAAAATATGCTTATATGCACGTTATCTGAATTTTGCATATTTCCCGAGCTCTAGTTATCACATTATAAAAGAAACTTCATTGAACACTTGCTGTTTTCTTGAGTATAGAGTAAAATGGAAATTGTTGTTTTTCAGTGCTCAGTGTTCTAGTTAAAAAGTAAAATGTTTCGTTTGTTATTTTGTGTTAAAAATATTAAATAAATGTTGATTTTCGTATGCAATACCTATCAACTGCCGCAGCAGCAGTGTCCCCAATAAGAGAATTTTGAATATACTGGGACACAACTGCTATAGCAGTAGATACTTTTTTTTCTAAAATGTCTCCTTGTATCATAAGCATCATTTTGCTACAATTTAAAAAAAAATTGACCAGCTCATTCGTTAGATACAGCTTTGCGCTTTTATCATTGAATCATTTACAGACACTGTCCGTCAATGTGTTAACACTCAAGACGAGAGTCGACAAAATATTTATTAAATTCGGATGTTTTATTTTGGCCTGTTGATAAAAGGAAATTAAAGCATTATAAGAATTTTTCAAAATAAATAGGACTAAGAGCTAAACTAGATTTTAAAACTTCGGAATTGATACATCTTTTATTTACGTTTAGGAAAACTGACCTCGAAATTATCCAGCAGAATATCACAAAAAGGATTAAAGCATCTTTAAAATCATTATGACCTTCTACTGCAGTCCATTTCTCGTTTCCAAGAGCATCCTCAAAATGCTTAACGTTAGATGTACAAAAGTTCCTTTTAAACACTTATTTTGTAATTAAAAAAAATTTAATTCAAGCGGCACGTGCCTGTGATCAGATATCTCGTTATCTAAAACACAACGCGTGCTGTCATTCGAGAAATTTATGAAAATTTGATCAATTATAGTCGAGGACGAACATGAGATCCGTGTGGGCACTATCGGATTACAATTGAAACCGACCAACAATTACATAATATTTTCAATTCATTATTTTTTGTAATCAAGATTAAAAGAAAAATAAAAAAAATAAATAAATAAATATTTGTTTTTATACCTGTCGAAATTGAAATCACCGCAAATTAAAATATATAGTTAAAGAAAAACCAGAAAGACGCCTATAACAATTTAGAAGTGTGTAATTCTGATTACTTACTTTAAATGAAACTGCGCAGATTTCAACATGTTTTTCAACATAGTACTTGTTCAAATCAATTGAAGCATTCATAGATTTTTTACTCCAGATTGTAAGGATTTATGTACTTTTCTTATAGCTAGCTAATTTTGTGACTAAAAAAGGTACACTGTCATTTGTTTCCTTCACAATCGTAAATTTTATTTTAGATCATCCATTAGGTACGTATTGTTCAATAATTGAAGTTCTCCAAAAAATTGCTTTTAATAATTATTATTGAAAAAAAACGGTTATAAATAAAATTAATAATTTTAATGTAAACATGTTTTGAAATATTTGTTTGTTTCTAAGGTTATTTCATCTAATTCTTTACATTTTTTGTAAATAAATCTAAATTAATTAAATTTTGAAAAAGCTTGCAAGCTCCGGTCCCAATAATGCAGATTTAATTACCTTGACTTGCTGAACAATAGTAACCATGAAAAAGTTGGGAAACAATTAGATAAGAGTGTTTATTACTTTTTGTTGGCATATTTAAACCGATTATAAAAGGCGTCGCAGTGATCATTTTCAGTTCACAGTTAGCATCAGTGACTTAAACGCAATAATAACCTTGTCACATATTAATAATTTTAAATTGTTATTTTAAAACAGACTAGACAGTCAATATATTTATTTTTTTATGCAAATAGTTAACTAAATGGCTGAGTTTGTGTCAAACCCTGTTAACAATTACATTAAAAAGCTACTCGAACAAATTAAAATAAAAAATTATTCAATTAGTTTTACAAACGAGAATGGAAGTGGAAGAAACATAATTGCAAATATTGTAAAAATGAAAGTTGAGGAAGACTGGGGAAATGGTAAAAAACATAAATTTATTCTTAAAGTAGCACCTGTAGATAAAAGAAAACGTGAATTTTTAAATTGCTCTAATTTATTTGAACGGGAAATTTATTTTTATGTAAATATTTTGCCAGAATTTGAAATTATTCAACAAAATATTTCTGATCCCTTTGATTCTTATGCTAAGTTTTATGGAGCCAATACTGAATATAATTACGAAGCTCTCTTATTGCGAGATATGACAGAAGACGGATTTAACCCGATTAATGGAAAAGATCCTTTAGATTATAATCACACTCTGCTAGTAATGAAAAAGTATGGTCAATTGCATGCCTTTTCATACATTTTACGTGATTTCAAGCCTGCTCTTTTTAAGAAGCTCACAGAGAACGCATATGAAAATTATTTTACAACTACAAAAATTGAACCTTTAAAAGAGATATATGACATAAACTTAAAAAAAGTTCTACCTGCATTAGATCCTATTCATGATAGAGAAGCAATTAAAAAATACAAAAAGTGTATACCAAATATGCAAAAACTGATACATCGAGCATTGAAGTCAGAAGCAGCTGGTAAATATGCCGTAATTGGACATTCAGACTGTTGGATTAACAATTTATTATTTAAATATGTACGTATGAACTTTTTTTGTTTTTTAATTAAATTTATGTACTACTTTTTATTATATATATATATATATATATATATATATATATATATATATATATATATATATATATATATATATATATATTTATATATGTGTGTGTGTTTTAGGATACATCTGCTGTACCAACAAACGTCTGTTTACTTGATTGGCAATTTACAAGAATTGGATCACCCGCGTTAGATATATCTTATTTTCTATTTTCATCAACAGACAAAAAACTGAGAGATCAATACTATGATCATTTCTTACAGGAGTATCACAAAAGTTTAAGTAATTTTTTTGTAAAATTAGGGGGTAAACCTGAAAATTGTATGCCGTTTAAAGTGTTACGAGAACATTTAAAAAAATTTAGTGTTTTTGGATTGTTTATAACTATACAAGCTTTACACATTACGTTGAATCGACCTACAGAAAAAAATACTGGTAATCCAAGTGAAATCATACATTTTGAAACTGACAGTTCTGAAAATTACTATTCTCGAATTAGAGAAGTTGTAACAGATTTTGTAGCATATGGATACGATTTGGATTAATACAACTTTCTTATTCTCAATATACATAATTTTAATAGATTTCAGAAATGTATAAATGTAATAAACATAATATTTTTTTAATTTTTTGAGGCTTTGAATACCTAACTGAATAATAATATAATATTAGATCCGACCAAATCAAGAGACTTATCGGTCGGTGCCTTGCTTAAAGTATTATATAATATAAAAGACATAAAATAAAACATAAAATCAATTCAATATTTTTACAAATTATAAGTTTTAATTATCAAATGAGTAATAAATTACGCTTTGTAATTAATCATAAAATTGATATCAGAACACACGTAATAGTATATTGTGTCTCAAGGGCAGAAAATGACCTTTCGCAGCCCGCGGCTATTAGCTGCACGAGCGAGCGAAACGAAGCGAGGGTAGCTAATAACTAAGGGCTGCTAAAGCGTTTACTGCATGTGTGACACACAACTGTTTTTCTCCTACCAAAAAACAAAAAATAGGAAAATAAAACAAAAATCTTTAATTTTGTAAATGCTGACAGAGTTTAATAAGAAACAACGAATATACGAATTTATTTATTATAGTAATTAATGTTAATTATCCTTTCACCACAATTATAGATGGTAATACGCTGAATGCGTTTTTACGGTCGGTTGCACTGTAAATTTATTATTCTAGTAATAAATGAATAAGTGATTATGAGTGGTGTGGGTAGGTCTAATGGAAATGTATTTGTTGTATATTGTAAGTAGATTTAATCCGTCAACTGTTTCGCTTGTGATTGTAAACGTCCTTGTAATATTACTTTTGGTTTCTGGAACTGTAACAATCAATATATCTCCTCTATAATCTATGCGGTCAAGCTTCATATTTAATAATTCATTTCGGCGACAAGCTCCGTATATCCTCATCATAAGAAAAATCTAAAATTCAATGATAATAAAAAAAAAACGAAATTAGTTGATCTTAATTTATTTGTTTACCTTTATCATTCGAACGTTTTATTATTGTACAGTTTTGTTCTCGTGATTCCAGACTTTGATAACTGACGTTTAATGTAGATAGTGAAAAACTACAAAATCGTGTTGTTATGACTTTAGCGGCTCAAGGGACACGATAAACATTACCTTCGGTCATATTTTTAGGATTGATATGATTCATTTTCACATATGGTAGGCGAAAAAATGTTTAATGTCCTTATAGTGTATTTATTATTTTCCCATAATGCACCGATTTTTAAACACGTTAGAAGCGATATCATGCCCTAGGGCATTATGAAATTAAACAGTATGCATTATTGTAAGTTTTTTTATGAACAAATAAGTTCAAAAATAAATTTGTAATTAAACATTATTATTAATTTTATTAAATACATAAATAAAATTAATAATAATTTTTAATGACAAATTTACTTTTGAACTTACTCGTGTATAACAAAACTTATAATAATTTACTATTAGTCAAGTTGCTTTCGTTTGTGTGAATCTTTGCGATATTGCATGCTCACATTCCATTAATATAAGTAATTTGTCTGTAATCACATTATATTTAGAATTCACATCAATTCTACATACATAAAGACAAAATTTACATCGATTGGGGCTGAATCTCGATGGCGCAGTTGGATAACGCGGTACTCTAGCAAAGTACAGGTCGTAAGTAGTAAACGGACACTATCCCCTCCACTTTTTTTACGTCACAAGCCCCGCCCCCTTTCACTTTTTATACGCCCACATGGGAGGTCGCATTTTCAACCCTAATTATTTTTTACACACCCACGTGTAGCACGTGTTTTTTCACCCCTATTTTATGACAGCTCACGTATATAGGCGTATTTTCTACCCTATGATTTCTTTTCGAGGGTCAACCCTAATTAGAGCCTTTCTGTACTTGCTCACATAAGGGGTAGGTCTTGTTGCTGGACCTGGAGCTGGTCTTGAGGTCGGGGCTGAAGCTGGTCTTGGAATAAGTCTTAGGGTTTGATCTTGGGGTTGGACCTGGAGTTGATCTTAGGGTTATTTTTGATGGTAATCTAATTAAGGTCCTTTTTGGTTGTATTAATAGCAGTGCCCCTGGAGGTTAGGCAAAAGCACACGCATGCAATGTTGGAAATTGCATAATTACAATAATAAGATATTATTATTAAAATTATCGATCCTATTATTTTAAAATGGTCAAATGCTATTGGATGATCTTTTACCTATACGAGAAAACGTTGTATTTCTAATAAGGAGGTTCTTGTAAGACCCGTGTAGGACTTCGCACTTGTTCTCAGGCCTTCGTCCCCCTGACCGGAGATGGTATAAGACAAGTGTAGAGCTTAGCCCCTATCGTGGCCCCCTTGATGCAATTGTATGAGGGTTTTAACTTAATCTTACAGCTGTAGGCCTTCGCCCCGTCATACAAAACTGTATTCTAATAAGGAGGTTCTTGTAAGACAAGACTTGTATCAGGGTCTGCGCCCTGGCCCCTTTGAGTTAAAATTGATTTTAGTGACATCTAGCGGCGTATAGACACACACACACACACACACACACACACACACACACACACACACACACACACACACACACACACACACACACACACAAACAAATCAATTAATTAATCAATCTAGAACAAATCACGCTCGATCACCAGATCATCTCAATCAATCAACCGAAATTATGCCTTACAGTTTGCGGAAACCACATTACAATCCAAACTGAATACATTAAAGTCTAATTAAATATGACGTGAAATAATAAATAATTTCTACCCTAATGCAATGATGTTTTATGTATAGGCAGATTCTCTAAACAGTCACCACCTATACATTCGGGAAATTACATCTGATTTTATTTGCATGTTCAATTACATACACACAAAATTGTTTCATTGTAACGTGTTCATTAACAGTTGTAAAAACCCCATTAAAAAAGACTGGAAAGTAATAATTACTTATATATAACATAGAGTTAAATTAAATTAACATGTTTTTAAGAATATCAAACTGATATAATGGAAATAAAAGGCAAAAGGTTTTAATGGTTTTATTATTATACGTGAATTAATAATAACTACAAGTTTAAAATCCACGAATAGGTGTGTACTTACTATTTTGTAGAGCTGATCTTATGACGTCATCCTATAAGCGTAATAATACATTTCAAAAAAATCTTTATCGACATTTTTGTTAGCAATATCAGGTAAAAAACATTTATTAAAATAATACGCTCACCTTTAGAAGTGTTTTTTCCTTCAGCTGTACCATACGTTGAACTGAAATATCTTTTATACAACGTGTCCCACTAAAATACGATTTGTGAATGGCTGGATATAAACAAACTATTACATGCCGATCATTAATTATTTTAGAAAGTAATGCACAAAAAACCTGAATACCGCTACTCGTATTTAACAATCATGTACTTACAAAAATTTACATTCAAAACACAAATATTTTAAAAATTTTGCTAACGCAGAAATTACTTTAAATAATTGAAACTTCAGATTACATAAAACTGTTGTATACTCAATTACGTTCACACACACGCACGCACGCACGCACGCACGCACGCACGCACGCACGCACGCGCGCACACGCACACGCACACGCACACGCACGCGCAGCACGCGCACAAGCACAAGCACACGCACGAGCACACACACACACACACACACACACACACACACACATAGGCACACAGGCACACACAGGCACACACAGACACACACAGACACACATACACATACAGACACACACAGACACACACGGTCACAAATATTGTGACATTATATTCATTTATTTCTAAATGAATAATATAAATGTCTCAATCAAGTACTCCTAAACATCAATACCAAACACGTAGTACAAATTTTCGAACGGAGCAACAATTCAATATAAATCTGTTAAACCCTTAACGCCTATTATTAATACATTTGAAAAATCTTCTACAATATCTATAAGTAGTAATTTAAATAAGGGCTATCGAGAATAAACGATTCCATCTGTAAATGCATCGGCAACAAATTCAATATTTCCGAAATTTGTTGGTCCAGAAATTTTTAGTGCCTTTTTGCAAAATTATGAACGCTGTGCGCATTCTAATCATTGGGCAGAAGGAATCAAAATAGCTCATTTTGGAAATTATTTACACGATAATACGTACATATGGTATAATCAATATAAAAATAATCCGATAAATTCTACAAAAACCTGGCAAGATGTTTCACAGGCTTTTCAAAAACACTTTGGAGGTACGAACACCTCACTTTCGGCAAAAAATAAATTACGTACGCGTAAAAAACTCAAGAGGAAACGGTCCTACAATTTTATTACGACTTATTAGACATTGCCAATCACGTATCGCCACCAGTTGCTATTACAGAAATTGCAGATTTTTTTTTATCGATGGATTGCAACCGGGATTGAAGGGCGAATTTATATTAGTTTGTCCCACACCGGACGGGATTACACATTCTAGAACGGCTGTCTTTAAATTAGCCAATCTTCAAGAAATCCGCAATGCCCTGTCTCAAAAAACGTCGTCAATATACAGGGTACGCCAACGTCGATGGCCTATTAGAAGTATCTAGAGAATGGAAATACATATCTTTCTGGAACGTTGGGTAATGCTATTTGATGCTGGGATCTAGCTTTTGAAAATATTTTTACCAGTGCGCTGTTGCCAGATCGTGTGATATTGAATCCAACTTTGAAATTTCAAATGAAACATTCTATTTATTATTGGATTTTCGGATTCTACGTGTGATTCTGAGCATATTTGCTTTAACATGTCCTATAGGTATCTCTTACTGTTTTTGATATATGAATTAATTTGGAATTGTTTCGCCAAAAACAGCATTATCAAAAGTGCGATATTTTTCCCGCCAGTATTGACAGAAAGCTTTAACTCTTACAGTGGCCTCCTAAAACACAAGTGTTTTATAAATACTGACGCACATTGATATATTGTTATACAGGGTGTGAAAAAAATCGATTTGAACTCCAACACAAAAAAAAATTGCAAATGTCGATTTTTTTAAATGAAACACCCTTTATTTTCTATTGTCTATGAATTAAACACTTAATTGTCTGTCAAATCATAAAACATTCCTATACCTATCTTCAACGGTTTTTGAAGTGTTCGATATTTTAGGTGAAATCACAGGTATAGCTCATAGGTACGCTGATTGTTTATCATAAATAAATTGGGGAAGTTTAGGCGGAACTGTAGAGTTCGACACATCCATATTTTGTAAAGGGTCTTAGGTTGCAGTTGGCATAAGACAATACAAACCAGTTATACACATATTAAGCAAATAATAAATATAAACAACTTACAAATGGTTCATCTTGTACTCCACTATTCCGAGACTGTTCCACAATTGATCAGCTTCGATTATTGTTGAGGTTCTAACTAATTACCTTTATTCTTGCAAGACGTATTTATAACCCTTGAGTATATGACGTGATTCCTGTTTGGTTAAAACCTTGCCCTTCAGAAACTTCCTGTTAATGTTCCCAAAGGAAACTCTCAGGGGCTTACTGATTACTAATTAGCTTTGTATAATTGATTGACAGCGCGTGTCATGAAATTTGTGAAGCCACAAAACAAATATTTTAGTAATTAAAGTATCAAGAGTGTTACGGGTATAATAATGTCCCGAGTCAACAGTGTACTTCCCGAAGGCCTCCAACCCAAGGCATGCACGTTGACCGAGGGCATTATTTCTGTAACACCCGTGGTGCCTTCTATATTTAATGTTCTTTTAGTGTTATTCAATTAAAAAAAAAAGATATTTAATTTTATTTTTGTCATGCGTATTTTTTAGTAATAAACAAAGTGGGTTTGACTTTTATTTTAGCAAAAAATATAATCGAGTTTGTTCAGTTACCTTGGTTTCGTAACTATGCATACTGTTTATTATTAATTTTATTAAATACATAAATAAAAAGTTTACCTCGAGTAGGATTCGAATCTACGACAGTAGTAAACGGACACTATCCCCTCCACTTTTTTTACGTCACAAGCCCCGCCCCCTTTCACTTTTTATACGCCCACGTGGGAGACCGCATTTTCAACCCTAATTATTTTTTACACACCCACGTGTAGGACGTTTTTTTCACCACTATTTTATGACAGCTCACGTATATAGGCGTATTTTCTACCTTATGATTTTTTTTCGAGGGTCAACCCTAATTAGAGCCTTTCTGTACTTGCTCACATGAGGGGCAGGTCTTGGTGCTGGACCTGGAGCTGGTCTTGGGGTCGGGCTGGAGCTGGTCTTGGGATAAGTCTTAGGGTTTGGTCTTGGGGATGGACCTGGGGTTGATCTTAGGGTTATTTTTTATGGTAATCTAATTAAGGTCCTTTTTGGTTGTATTAAGAGCAGTGCTCCTGGAGGTTAGGCAAAAGCACACGCATACAATGTGGGAAATTCCATAATTACCCTAATAAGATATTATTATTAAAACTATCGATCCTATTGTTTTAAAATGGTCAAATGCTATTGAATGATCTTTTACCTATACGAGAAAACGTTGTATTTCTAATAAGGAGGTTCTTGTAAGACACGTGTAGGGCTTCGCAACTTGTTCTCAGGCCTTCGCCCCCCTGACCGGAGATGGTATGGGAGCCTAACCTTATAAGACAAGTGTAGAGCTTAGCCCCTATCGTGGCCCCCTTGATGCAATTGTATGAGGGTTTTTACTTAATCTTAAAACTGTAGGCCTTCGCCCCGTCATACAAAACTGTATTCTAATAAGGAGGTTCTTGTAAGACAAGACTTGTATCAGGGTCTGCGCCCTGGCCCCTTTGAGTTAAAATTGATTTTAGTGACATCTAGCGGCGTATAGACTAATGAACATTTTCTATAATAGAAGTGGATAATGCACACCTCTCTCTCTCTCTCTCTCTTGCTCTATCTTGTTTCTCTCTCACCCTCTCTCTTTCGGCTCTTTCGCACACATACACACACACGTACACACACACACACACACACACACACACACACACCACAAACAAATCAATTAATTAATCAATCTAAAACAAATTACGCTCGATCACCAGATTAATCTCAATCAATCAACCGAAATTATGTCTTACAATTTGCGGAAACCAGATTACAGTTCAAACTGAATACATTAAAGTCTAATTAAATATGACGTGAAATAATAAATAATTTCTACCCTAATGCAATGATGTTTTATGTATAGGCAGATTCTCTAAACAGTCACCACCTATACATTCGGGAAATTATATCTGATTTTATTTGCATGTTCAATTACATACACATACATACATTGTAACGTGTTCATTAACAGTTGTAAAAACCCCATTAAAAAGACTGGAAAGTAATAATTACTTATATGTAACATAGAGTTAAATTAAATTAACATGTTTTTAAGAATATCAAACTGATATAATGGAAATAAAAGGCAAAAGGTTTTAATGGTTTTAGTATTATACGTGAATTAACAATAACTACAAGTTTAAAATCCACGAATACGTGCGTACTTACTATTTTGTAGAGCTGATCTTATGACGTCATCCTATAAGCGTAATAATACATTAAACAAAATCTTTATCGACGTTTTTGTTAGCAATATCAGGTAAAAAACATATATTAAAATAATACGCTCACCTTTAGAAGTGTTTTTTTCCTTCAGCTGTACCGTACGTTGAACTGAAATACCTTTTATACAACGTGTCTCACTAAAATACGATTTTTTGAATGGCTGGATATAAACAAACTATTACATGCCGATCATTAACTATTTTAGAAAGTAACACACAAAAACCTGAATACCGCTACTCGTATTTAACAATCATGTTGTACTTACAAAAATTCACATTCAAAACACTTACAAATATTTTAAAAATTTTGCTAACTCAGAAATTACTGTAAATAATTGAATCTTCAGATTACATAAAACTGTTGTATACTCAGTTACGTTACACACACACACACACACACACACACACACACACACACACACACACACACACACACACACACACACAACACACACACACATCACAGTGATTCACTTATATGGATTTTATCAGTTGGGATTAATAAATGTCAACTAACGTTTAAAATTCTAACTGAAATAAGTGATATCTAATTATTTGAAATTTCATCATCATCATCATCGAGATTTTGAGATACAACTCATCGTCTTCACCTTGAACGATTATATTCTAACAAACTAAAAGATTTGAAGAGTGTGCAGCGTTATCCAGAGCACGTGATGAAACTCATTAAATTTATGGGATAACTCATGTCCATCGTATATACTCCTGATAAACGATTATGGTTATAACTAAGTTTAAGTTGTCAATATAATTCCAGAGCGTGATGACAACATCTCAATTTCAGTAACTGTGTCACATAATAGTTAGTACTGCTTGAATAAACGTTAGTTGGCTATGTACTGTAATTTAAGTGTATGTAGTGTGTGTGATGTGTGTTGTGTGTGTGTGTCGTGTGTGTGTGTGTGTGTGTGTGGTGGTGTGGTGTGTGTGTGGTGTGAGGTGAGTGGAGTGTGAGGTGTGAGTGTGGGTGTGGTGTGGGTGTGTGGTGGTGTGGTGTGGGTGTGGGTGTGGTGTGGGTGTGGTGTGGTGTGAGTGTGAGTGGTGGTGTGGTGTGGTGTGCGTGTGCGTGTGTCGTGTGCGTGTGCGTGTGCGTGTGTGTGTGCGTGTGCTGTGTGTCGTGTGCGTGTGCTGTGGTGTGCGTGTGTGTGTGTGTGTGCGTGTGCTGTGTGCGTGTGCGTGGGTGTGTGTCCGTGTATGTGTCTGTGTCTGTGTGTGTGTGTGTGTGTGTGTGTGTGTGTGTGTGTGTGTTGTGTATGTGTGTGTTGTGTGTGTGTGTGCGTGTGTGTGTGTGTGTGTGTGTGTGTGTGTGTGGGTGTGTGTGTCCGTGTGTGCGTCTGTGTCTGTGTGTGTGTGTGTGCGTGCGCGCGTGTGTGTCTTTGTTTGTCTATGTGTGTTTGTGTGTGCCTGTGTGCGTCTGTGTGTGTGTATGTGTGCGTGTGTCTGTGTGAGTCTGTGTCTGTCTGTGTGTGTCTGTGTGTGTCTATGTGTGTCTGTGGGTGTCTGTGTGTGTATGTGTGTCTGTCTGTGTCTATATGTGTATGTGTGTGTGTGTGTGTCGTGTGGGTATGCGTGTGTCTATGTGTGTCTGTGTGTGTCTCTGTGTGTCTGTGTGTGTCTCCGTGTGTCTGTGTGTGTCTGTGTGTGCATGTGTGTGTTTGTGTGTCTGTGTGTGCCTGTGTGTGCCTATGTGTGTCTGTGTGTTTCTGTGCGGGTGTGTGCGCGCGCGCGTGTGTGTGTGTGTGGGTGTATGTGTGTATGTGTGTGCCTGTGAGTGTCTGTATATGTCTGTGCGTCTGTGTCTGTGTGCGTGTATGTGTGTGTGTGCGCGCGCGCGTGTGTGTCTTTGTTTGTCTATGTGTGTCTGTGTGTACCTGTGTGCGTCTGTGTTTGTGTGTGTGTGTGTGTGTGTGTGTGTGTGTCTGTGTGACTCCGTGTCTGTCTGTTGTGTGTATGTGTTTGTCTGTGTGTGTCTGTGTGTGTCTGTGTGTGTCTGTGTGTGTCTGTGTGTGTGTGTGTGTGTGTGTGTGTGTGTGTGTGTGTGTGTCTGTGTGTGTCTGTATGTGTCTGTGTGTGTCTGTGTGTGTCTGTGTGTGTTTGTGTGTGTCTGTGTCATGCCAGATGTACCTACATCATACTACAACTTCCAGAACAACCTTTTCCTGAGTTGCTGATAAAAAAGCGAATTAAAGCAAGAGTTGAAAGTTTAAAAAAAAAGGCACGCACAATTAAAATGTGTTACCAATAAGCAACGTCTTGGACAGAAAAACTGCAAAAAGCAAATTCCAAAGGCCGAAAGGCATTTAGACAATGAAGCGTTTGTTGACGCAACAGAAAATGTCAGTGGATGATTTTAAACATGTATAGTTGTCAAAACAAATCTGGAAATTGCCGGAAATTTAGCATAAATGAAAAATATTTAGCTTTATCTGTATACAAACGTGGCCCAAGAGCATATCGGTATCTAACTGGCTTTTGTGGATTACCTTCTTGCAGCACTTTATTTCGTTTATTGTCTGACATTAAGTTAAAATCAGGTAATTATCTCTTAAATTCAAACTTATTTGACATTATTAGGGCATAATATGCAAATTGATAGACCTGTATCTATCCCTACATTCAGTAGACATGTTTTATATGCAAAAAATAGTGTAAAATTAACAAAATATTGTTAATATCTTTTGATATTTTATATTGTGAGTCACGTGTCGAACCACACTTTTGACGGGATCGTTAAGTTGTACACTTCATTGTTTCCACATTAAACCATGAATCGTTGGTACTTTTAGGAAGGAATATATAGATATGACTGTATCTTTTTTGTTTGTCGTCTGCACATTTCAAAGCCGTGCCAATTTGCATTCACTTCACCTAATAGGTGTATATTATAGGTATTGACAATATTTAGGTTTCCAAGATGGTATATTCAATTATCTGAGAACTGTTGCTAACAGTAGAACAGAGGCACTACCCCCTCCACTTTGTTACATTACAAGCTCCGCCCACTGGGGCACTTGCGCCGCCATCTTGGATTTTGACGTCACAAAAGCCTCGGGGGTATGGGGCATTTGCGCGGCCATTTTTTTTATGCCCACGTTGGCGACCGCGTTTTCAACCCTTTTTTATCCCTAATTTTTTTTTATACGCTTACGTGAGAGACCGTATTTTTACCCTTATTTTTGTAACGATTTCTTTGGGTTATTTTGCGAAATTGCATAATTAATAAGATATTATTAAAATTATCGGTCATACTGTTTTAAAATGGTCATATGCAATTGGATGATCTTTCACCTATACGAGAAAACGTTGCATTTCTAATAAGGAGATTCTCGTAAGACACGTGTAGGGCTTCGCAACTTGTTCTCGGGCCTTCGCCCCTTCCCCAGGACGGAGATGGTATGGGAACCTAATCTTATAAGACAAGTGTAGAGCGTAGCCCCTATCGTGGCTCCCTTGGTGCAATTATATGTGGTTCTAACTTAACCTTACAGCTGTAGGCCTTCGCCCCGTCATACAAAATTATATTCTAATAAGGAGGTTCTTGTAAGACAGGACTTGTATCAGGGTCTGCGCCCTGGCCCCTTTGAGTCAGAAAATGATTTTAGCGCCATCTAACGGCATATAGACTAATGAACATTTTCTATAATAGAAGCTGATAATGCACACCTCTCTCTTGCTCTATCTTGTATCTTCCTCCCCTTCTCTCTTTCTCACACACACACACACACACACACACACACACACACACACACACACACACACACACACACACACACACACACACACACACACACACACGAATCAATTAATTAATCAATCTAAAACAAATCACGCTCGATCACCAGATCAATCTCAATCAATCAACCGTAATTATGTCTTACAGTTTGCGGAAACCAGATTACAGTTCAAACTGATTACATTAAAGTCTAATTCAATATGACGTAAAACAATAAATAATTTCTATCCTAATGCAATGATGCTTTATGTATAGGCAGATTCTCTAAACAGTCACCACCTATACATTCGGAACATCATATCTGATTTATTTGCATGTTCAATTCCATACACACACACACACACACACACACACACAAAATTGTTTCATTGTAACGTGTTCATTAACAGTTGTAAAAAACCCATTAAAAAAGACTGGAAAGTAATAATTACTTATATATAACATAGAGTTAAATTAAATTAACATGTTTTTAAGAATATCAAACTGATAGAACGGAAATAAAAGGCAAAAGGTTTTAATGGTTTTATTATTATACGTGAATTAACAATAACTACAAGTTTAAAATCCACGAATACGTACCAGCTATTTGAGAGTTGATTTTATGACGTCATCCTATAAGAGAAATAATACATTTTAAAAATCTTTATCGACATTTTTGTTAGCAATCAGGTAAAAAACATATATAAAAAATAATACGCTTGCCGTTAGAAGTGTTTTTTCCTTCAACTGTACCATACGTTGAAGTGAAATTTTTTTTAAACAACGTGTCTCACTAAAATACGATTTGTTAATGGCTGGATATAAACAGGCTATTACATACCGATCATTAACTATTTTAGAAAGTAATACACAAAAACCTGAATACCGCTATTCGTATTTAACAATCATGTTGTACTTACAAAAATTTACATTCAAAACACTTACAAATATTTTAAAAATTTTGCTAACGCAGAAATTACTTTAAATAATTGAATCTTCAGATTACATAAAACTATTGTATACTCAATTACGTTCACACACACACACACACACACATACACACACACACACACGAGAGATTCAAGTTCGTACGCACGCTCGCACGTACGCACGCACGTACGCTTGCACGCACGCACGTACGCACGCGCGCAGGTACGCTCGCACGCACGCATGTACGTACGCACGCATGCACGTACGCTCGCACGCACGCACGCTCGCACGCACACACACACCACACCACACACACACACACAACACACACACACACACACACACACACACACACACACACACACACACACACACACACACACACACACACGAGAGCACGAAAACACGCAAACGCAAAAACACACTAACACAAAAAAACACGCAAACACGAAAACACGCTAACACAAAAACACACAAACGAAAAACGCAATCACGAAAACACGAAAATACGTAAACGCGAAGACATACAAATGCGAAAACACTTAAAACGAAAACACGCGAATACGAAAACACACAAACGAAAACGCCAACACAAAAAAAAGACGCAAAACGAAAACACGCTAAAGCGAAAACTCGTAAACCTGCAAACATAAATCAAAACGTTAGGAAAAAAAAACAAGTTTATTAACAAAATTGAAGGAAAGCTTACACAGACACACGTGTTGAAACCAGTTAATTTAGGGATAACCTCGTGTCCATGTAATAATGATGTCTGATAAAACTGTTAGGGTTATTAGTTGCTTTATAGTTTGTTACAATATAATCGTTCAAGGTGAAGACGATGAGGTGATTGTATCTCAAAATCTCGATGATGATGATGCTCTCCATGAAATTTCAAATAAAATTAGATTACGTCACTCTTATTTCAGATTAGAAATTTTTTTTTAAAACGTTTAGTTGACATTGCTATTAATCCCAACTGATAAAAATCCATATAACGTGAATCACATGTGTGTGTGTGTGTGTGTGAAAGTAACTGAGTATACAACAGTTTTATGTAATCTGAAGATTCAATTATTTACAGTAATTTCTGAGTTAGCAAAATTTTTAAAATATTTGTAAGTGTTTTGAATGTGAATTTTTGTAAGTACAACATGATTGTTAAATAAGAGTAGCGGTATTCAGGTTTTTGTGTATTACTTTCTAAAATAGTTAATGATCGGTATGTAATAGCCTGTTTATATCCACTCATTCACAAATCGTATTTTAGTGAGACACGTTGTTTAAAAAAAAAATTTCAGTTCAACGTATGGTACAGTTGAAGGAAAAAACACTTCTAACGGCAAGCGTATTATTTTTTATAAATGTTTTTTACCTGATTGCTAACAAAAATGTCGATAAAGATTTTTAAAATGTATTATTTCTCTCATAGGATGACGTCATAAAATCAACTCTCAAATAGCTGGTACGTATTCGTGGATTTTAAACTTGTAGTTATTGTTAATTCACGTATAATAATAAAACCATTAAATCAGTTTGATATTCTTAAAAACATGTTAATTTAATTTAACTCTATGTTATATATAAGTAATTATTACTTTCCAGTCTTTTTTAATGGGTTTTTACAACTGTTAATGAACACGTTACAATGAAACAATTTTGTGTGTGTGTGTGTGTGTGTGTGTGTGTGTGTGTGGAATTGAACATGCAAATAAATCAGATATGATGTTCCGAATGTATAGGTGGTGACTGTTTAGAGAATCTGCCTATACATAAAGCATCATTGCATTAGGGTAGAAATTATTTATTGATTTACGTCATATTTAATTAGACTTTAATGTATTCAGTTTGAACTGTAATCTGGTTTCCGCAAACTGTAAGAGATAATTACGGTTGATTGATTGAGATTGATCTGGTGATCGAGCGTGACTTGTTTTAGATTGATTCATTGATTTGTGTGTGTGTGTGTGTGTGTGTGTGTGTGTGTGTGTGAGAGAGAGAGAGAGAGAAAGAGAGAGGAGGAGGAAGAAACAAGATAGAGCAAGAGAGAGGTGTGCATTATCAGCTTCTATTATAGAAAATTTTCATTAGTCTATATGCCGTTAGATGGCGCTAAAATCATTTTTTGACTCAAAGGTGCCCGGGCGCAGACCCTGATACAAGTCCTGTTTTACAAGAACCTCCTTATTAGAATACAATTTTGTATGACGGGGTGAAGGCCTACAGCTGTAAGATTAAGTTAGAACCACATATAATTGCACCAAGGGGGCCACGATAGGGGCTACGCTCTACACTTGTCTTATAAGATTAGGTTCCCATACCATCTCCGGCCTGGGGGGGCGAAGGCCCGAGAACAAGTTGCGAAGCCCTACACGTGTCTTACGAGAACCTCCTTATTAGAAATGCAACGTTTTCTCATATAGGTAAAGATCATCCAATAGCATGTGACCATTTTAAAGCAATATGATCGATAATTTTAATAATATCTTATTAATTATGCAATTTACAACATTGTATGCGTGTGAGTTTGCCTAACCTCCAGGGGCACTGCTCTTAATATAGTCAGAAGGACCTTAATACCACCAACAACAATTAGAGTCGCAAAATAACCCAAAGAAATCATTACAAAAATAGGGGTAAAAAATACGGTCTCTCACGTAAGCGTATAAAAAAAATAATTAGGGATAAAAAAGGGTTGAAAACGCGGTCGCCCAGGTGGGCATAAAAAAATGGCCACGCCCCCGGGGCTTTTGTGACGTCAAAATCCAAGATGGCGGCGAAAGTGCCCCAGTGGGCGGGGCTTGTGACGTAAAAACTGGGGGGGGGGATAGTGCCTCTGTTCTACTGCTAACCAGATCCATCCTCTTGATTTAAATTGATCGCTTGTATTTGATGAGATCTTTTTAAAACCTGGTATGTATAATCTATCATAAATTTATATCGACATTTAACCAAGTTACTGCTTGTTGGCTTAAAATTCAATGTGGGGGATGGTAAAATATATGGGTTTAAAGATAGTGAAGCAATAAAGATTGCAGATCATGCTTTGGTTTTCATGCTCAAAGGATTAAAGAATAATTGGAAAATACCCTTAGCCTTTTTTTTTTAAAGTGGTGTAAAGCGTGCAGAATTAATTAATATGATTATTTACATTGTTGGAAAAGTATGTAATTTGTGGTTTTAAAATGAGAGCTACAATTTCTGATCCAGTGAAAGTGAATTATGTTAAGAAAAATATAAATTTCTATGAAATTCACGGAAATAAAATACACCATTTGTTCGGTGTGCCTCATCTGCTAAAAGGATTCTGAAATAATTTAATTAATGCAGATCTTAAATTTGATTTTGGTACTGCAAAGGGAATTGCAAAATGGGAAGATTTAGAGAATGCATACCATTTCAATCGTGATAACATGGATGGCTGCTCTGGTATTCCAAAAAATTATCATATCATATAGAAAAAAATAAAATTAAAAAGATGAAGGTGAAATACACAGCTCAAGTCTTCAGTCAAAGTATGGCAGCATGGCTAAAAATTATTTCCCTGAATGGTAAGTGGGTACAGTAAAGATTCTTCGATTTATTTTATATCGGGTTTACTTAGTTAAATTCAGATTATAAATTTGAGGTAATTGTCCATTTCTACATTTGTAATTAATTTAACTGCTATAAAAAGTAATTTGGTGTACCTACCTGCATCTATTTTTCACTTGTATTTATAAAGTTTTACTTCTGTGTAGCATTCTTTCAATTTTTAGGTGCATTTATAGACCAAAATGGATCCAAAACAGCAGAGGTGTTTAGGTTTTTTCATGATTTCTTTGATTCAGTTAATGAAAACAGTAAATATTGTGGAAAAAGGAGATTGTTAAGTGGTGCAGCATCCAATACTTCTCTTCACATATCATTCTGGAAAGATGCAATTGTGAAAATAAGGACAATGTTATTTGTAAACAAAAGGTGTACACCGTCATTAAAGAATTGGATTTTTATTTTAAAGTCATTTATACATTTGTGGAAAGATTTAAAATATGACGGTTTTTAATATCTATTACCCAAACGCTTAAATTAAGTTGCTTCAGAGAATTTTTTCTGCATCAATACGAAGTGAAGCCAAGTTTAACATCAATCCGTCACCGTGGGAATTTGTCAATAATTACAAAAGTTTAATGTTAAATAATCTTCAAAACATTAACTTGGTGCTAATTGTGAGATAGATGAATCATACGGCCTAATAAAATCAGTAAAAGACTTTATATAGCATTTCAACTATGATAAACATCACGACAAAGATGATGAAAGATTTGAAATAATTTATGACCATTCCTTTATAAATTTTTCTTTTGGTGTTATTGTGTTAATATTGCACGAACTATGTGTTAAGTTACATTAGTAGCTACTTTATTAAAAAATTAAAAAAAAAATTAAGTTGTAATTCTTGCATTTTACATTTACAGACAAATATTGAAACACCTCAATCTAATTTAATTATTATGAAGGAATATTATACTCATAAAAAATTACAATATCCTTCTGATAATTTATTAGAAGCTGTAACTGCTTGCAAGAGCAAGATTTTGCAGGTATTGCCTGAAATTTGTCAGCAAAATGTTTATTCGTTGGTTGACAGCATTGAGGAAATTGTAAAATGAATTAGAATAATAATAGAATAATATTTACTATTTAGCAAACCTGTTACTTTTAACAATTAGTATTTACGTATGTTAACTCTAATTTACATTTGTCGCATATATAGAGCTCGTTCTTTTTTAAATTAATTTCTGGTAGCAAATTGTATAATTTAGTACCCTTATACATTAACGTATTTTGAGTGACAAGAGTTCCTGAAGTAATGGTAATCTGTAACTATCTTTATTTCTGGCATTGTATATCGCAATGTTTAACTAATCCCTCTTGTAAATATTTTGGAAGTAAATGATTAACTATTTTAAAAATTAAAAGTAAGCTGTTAAATGTAATCCTCTGTTTTATATATTACCATTGTAAGCAATCTATAATTAGTTTAACAGGCGTTCTATTATTACACATTAACATAATACACATTGCTTTGTTTTGCAAGTTATTGAGGTCAGTATCAAACAATAAAAATAATAAGTAGAAGCAATATGTATTACTTTGTAGAATAGGTACAGTTTTCACTCTTTTATATCATGTAACTAATGTCTTATTTCAATACATACACAAATGAAAATCATAAGCATGATTTTATTAAAAAAATACTTCCATTATTTAAATTCAAAATTTCCTCCAATAAAGCATTAACCAATAAGGTGCTGTTTGTGGCACTTAGCCTTCCCCTTTCCTCTTATGAAGTCGCCGTCCCGCATTTCTCTACCATTCATTTTCCTATAGCAGTGAACAGTCTATTTTTAGTAGTTTATGGTACGATATCTATGGTAGAGTTGTAGTAACTGTGGTAAAAAATAACAGATTACTGTACAATGCATACGAGACTGGTTTGACGGAAGTGTGACTTTTCAAACGTTGGCAACCCTAACGTGATGATATTATGTTGCATACTTCAGCCACTTTCAGAAGCCTACTGTCAAAATTTCGTGAAAATCCGTCAGTTACTTTACAATCAAACAAGACACGTTGTATTTAATTAAAAATGGACAAAAGGGACTTTCGTGTTTTAATAAAACACTATTTTTTATGTAGAAAAAACATCAAACAAACAGAAGAGAAATTACGCAAATATTACGACGAACCTGATCCGCCCCATGGAATGGTTTGCTGCTTTTAAAAGTGGCCACATGAGCACGGAAGATGGGGAACGTCCAGGGCCATCGAATACGGTTACCTCTCAAGAAACAATCGATAAAGTCAGTTTCATCATAAAAAGTGGTCGTCGAGTTAGTTAAAGTCGGAGAGATAGTTAATGAACTGCATATTTCAACGGAACGAGTGCATAATATCAATATTTAAATATAAAAAAGTTAAGTGCAAGACGGGTGCCACGTTTGTTAACAGAAGTACACGCATACACGTGTTTCGATTTCTGTTTGGTTAAGTTGAAGCGTAATCCAAGCGAATCTTTCGCCAATTGTTACCGTGAATGAATCATGGATTCATCATTACACACCTGAGACGAAAATGCAGTCGAAACAATGGATGAACATGTCCTTAAAAAGGCACAAACCGTTTTTTTTGCCAACAAAGTTATGACCAAGGTCATTTGGGACTCTCAAGGAGTAATCTTTATTGATTACCTACAGAAGGGTAGAACTATAACTGGCGAGTATTATTACAATTTATTAACACGCTCTGATGCGGAATTAAGAAAGAAACGACCACATTTAAACCAAAACAAAGTTCTTTCCATCATGATAACGCGCCCTCTTATTCGTCCGTTATTGCATCCAATAAATTAATTGAATTGGGTTATGAGTTGCTGCCCCATCCTCCATATTCGCCAGGTCTGACTCCAAGTGATTTCTTCTTGTTCCTAAACTTGAAGAAGTGACTCGGAGAAACGAGATTCATGCAAATGAAGATGTAATTGAAGCAACGGATGCATATTTGGTAGAGTTTTCAAAAAATTATTTTTCTAAATGTTTAAAAAAGTCGGAAGTCGTTGAAATAAGTGTATAGAATTAAAAGGAAGTTATGTAGAAAAATAATATATATTTTTGCCTTAAAACAAGTTTTTTTTATTGAAAAGTCACTCTTGCGTCAAACCACCCTCATACTTAATTGTAATTTTTAAATTGGATGTTTAGGTGTATATGAATGACGTTTGCCATTATAGCGCTTGAAAGTTTTAAATGTTTTCACTAAATTTGTTTAACATTTTTGGTAATTTATTTATAACCTTCGGTCGCTTGTTATGCGGTTTACATTGTGAAATGATTCTCATTTTTTAACATTGAAATAATCGCGCCATACAAAGTTCTTGAAGTTTAAATAACGTTCGTTTACCTACAATGTGATTTATAAACTTGAAAATGTGCTGCCAAAAAATAACTGCCTTAATTAAGTTGATTAGCTAAGTAAAGCTGTATCCTTCATTTGATATTTTTGGAAAAAGTTAATTAAACAGTACAGAGAAAAATGGGAATTTGCACTTTTACATAAAAAAAATTACATTTTACTACTTGCTTGTTAATTAAATATGCAATGTGTTTTACACATACAAATTATAATTTTGAATAAATGTAAGTGATTTGAATTAATAGAATTTCAGAATTAAAAAAATTTAAAATTTAAATTTCGCGCGTGTGAAGAAAATATTTTCTCCCAAGTTGTATGAGGGCGCTATTAAGTTTATTATTTAAAACAGAAAACTCATAGGTCGCAATTTGCAATCCTTTTTTTGTTAGTTCATAAAACATTTTGTTAAGTTAAAAGTTGTTGAGCTTGTTCTTGTGAGAAAGTAGTTTAACGCCTTAATGACGTTAAAACAGTTCGGCTCTTCAGTCTTTTTCTTAAAGTGGATTGCGCTGTGCCCACTTCTAAGAATACTTTTCTTTTACTCGTAGGTACTCTCAGAAATTTTACGTTTTGCCTCAGACAAATTTTCTTCCGTGAAAATAAGTTTTCTATCACTTTTTCTCTGCTCATTTTTATGTGAGATGGTTATCGATTGTACTGTAACAAAAAATAGAAGTAAAAGTAAACAGTGAATATGTACAAAAGTACGCAAACACCCACGAGTACACAGTGCGCGCTCTTGTAAAAACCACGCTGCGTGCTTTTGTACAGTCTTACATATCGATGGTGTTTTGGTAAAAGGGCGAATACGCCATTTTCTGAAATTTACGGGAAGGGCAAAAAACTGTTTCATGGTATTTATGTACGTTTTTTCTGTAGCAATTGTTAAAGGGTAGTTTGAAGCATCCAAATCAATAGATTAAGTTTCAATTTAACCGCAAGGGTAGATAAAGGTGAACTTTAACAGCAAGCGTAGATAAAGTATTTTAATTTTTTAATTTTTATTTATATAGATGTACAACTTATTTTTCATTTTTATTTGCATTAATAATAACTTCAATATTGCAATTTACATTTCCAGAAATACCAAACTTTGGAACAAAACCTGTTTCATGTGAAAAACGTAGAGACGACGTGACATGACCTTTCTATTCCACAGAGTATTTTCTTTGATCCATCAATTTTTTTCGTTACTGAGTCTTGTATATAAGTTTCGGCGACGGAAGATGATTTCCATCCCCCTATATGCTTTACTGCCATCAGGTGAGCACCAGAATTTGCCAGGATTGTGGCTGCTGAGCGGCGAAAACAATGGCCAGTATACATTTCTGAACTCGGTAATTTAAAAAAATCGGCTATTTTCTTAGGAATATTATACAAGGTATTTATCCCCACAGGTTGAACTGTCCACTTTCTCTGTCGATAGTTGATGAAGAACTTTTGGTGAGGCACGTTTTTAGGACGTAAAGCAACGTAATTTTTTCACAATATTCAAAACACTTACACCACATTCCTTATCAATGATGCAAAATGAGCGATCTTGCTTAGTTTTTGTATCAATAACTGAGACGATTATGACAGATTTTCGATCATCAACATTAGAACTTTCTAGCTCGTACAATTCATTGGACCGACACGCTCCATACAAACCCAGTATCGCAACAACCTGTAATTTAAAACCCAATTTATGAAGTCACCATTTCTAAACGTTTTACGTTCACAAACAGATAGTCGCTAACTGCAGCTTCTTTTAAAAAGGTCATAACATCATCCGATTCAAAGATTTTGGACAGACTTATAACTAGAGTGAGGATTTTATGCAAAATGAATATCGCTTATTTTTTATAGTTGAAGAATATCGTTTTGTTTTTAGACGAATTGCACTAAATGCGATCATTTGGCATTAATTAATTTTTGCATATTTCGCCAAATACTGCATATATTGCAATTTTATGCATATTTTACGTTTTTATTCATAATTAACATATATTTCGCATTTTTTCTATATCTTTCAAATTCGCTTTAAAATGCATTATTCTAGATTTTGCTATTGTATCTAACTAAGAAATGTATTTTTATATGAATAAGACAGGTTTAAAGAAAGATTATTACCTGCAGCTAAGTGCAACGTTAATACTTCCGGATTATGAAGTTTCAATGCCGCTATTTCGTAGTATTTGAAAATTCCAATGGTACCTAAATAGATAGTTAAAGCATTGATTGAGGGAATTCCCGCAATCAAGGGTTAAAGTTATTTGGACTTTTTCCAGGTAAGTGTTTAGTTAGTTAATCCTTCTTCACAATAATTTGAGAGTAACGGACAAAATGCAAAATTTTAAACATTCTTTGGGCTAAGACGTAACTGAATGGTACGGCTTTGTTAAGTGAACTTCAAGATGCCGAAAGTTAAAAATAGTTTAGTTCAAGTATGGATAAAAATATATCCGAGCTACGTCTGGATGATGAAAAAGTGTTTTGCATAGCCTGTGGAAAAATAGTAAGTACCATTACATATTTTTAATTGATTTCGGAAATTAAACCCTTATTAATTGAAGTAGGTTATTGAATTCACCGTTTTATCAGTTTTTAAACGTAATTAGATACTTATTTTTAAAATTAATTTTTCCTTAGATCATGTGCGAAAGGAAATCTCAAGTTACACAGCACATTGAAACCTCTCTTCATAAAAGAAAATTAGAAACATTTAAGAAAACAAAAGTTTGTCAGACACCTTTGCGCCAGTCGTTGTTTCAAGAAACGGCCAAAAGAAATGCACAAGAGGAATTTAATTTCGAATTGTGTAGTGCACTTACAGAAATTGCAAAATCCTAGTTTTAGGTCATTTTTAGAAAAAATTAGTAAAAAGCAAGTGCCAGATGAAAGCACGCTTCGAAAAAGGTATATTAATGATTTATATCTTGAAACTATGGGGCATATAAAGAAAATTACAAAAAATAAATATCTTTATTTTATAGTAGATGAAACTACAGATTGTTGCGGGCGATATGTTGCAAATGTAATGATTGGTTATTTAAGTGAGGCGCAGTCTAGTATATCATATTTAATCGCTTCCAAAGTTCTTGAGAAAACCAATCATGCAACAATAGTGCGCTTTATAAACGAAGCTTTCATGCAATTTTTTATTCCTGATATTGTTGCAACAGATAAAATAGTTTTAATGCTGTCTGATGCAGCACCGTATATGGTAAAAGCTGGACAGCAATTAAAATTATTTTATGAAAATTTAATACATGTAACATGTCTCGCACATGGTATTAATAGAGTAGCAGAAACAATTCGTAATCAATTTCCATTAGTAAATAGTTTAATAAGTAGTATAAAGAAAGTGTTTTTAAAAGCTCCGTTACGAATTCAATTGTACAAAGAAAAGTTACCTAATATTCCTCTACCACCAGAGCCTGTGATTACGCGTTGGGGTACTTGGTTAAATGCAGCTCTTTTTTATGCAGATCATTTGGAAAAAATAAAGGAGTTAGTTTTAGAAATTTCTGATAATTCAAGTACTTACGTTCAAAAAGCTCAATGCATTTTAAAGAAATTTATAAAGCAAATTACTATTTTGTAAGTTCAACCATTGCTAAATTAGAAACGGAAGCATTGTCAATGAATCTATGCAAATAATTAATAAATTTCAACAGCTGATTTCTGCTGTTTCAGGAAATATTGGTAAAACTATTTCTAATAAATTAAATGAAATTTTACAAAAAAACAGTGGATATCAGTTGTTACTAAAAGTTAATAATAAAGTTCTGAAACTTGAGGAAAATTCCGATGATCTTGTTATAAATTTAGATTGGGCCATATTAGCCGCATTAAAATATGCACCCATAACTTCTGTGGATGTAGAAAGAAGTTTTTCTTTGTACAAAAACATACTATCGGACAGACGCAAAATTTTCTGCCCGAAAACTTGGAAAAATATTTAGTTATAAATTGTTTTGCAAATAGTAATGAGAGCGTGTAATCCTTATAAATCTATAGCGTATAAGTAAATATGTAATTTTTAAATAACACAATTTTAAAATAATGTTAAAATAATAATTGCTTTGTAAGTAGTAATGACAGGGTGCAGTTTTTATAAATGTATAGTGTATAAGTAAATATGTAGTTTTTAAATAACACATAATTTTGAATGTTAAAATAATAAGTTTGTATGCAATTTATCTTTTTCCTATTAAAAAATTACAAGCATATATACTTTTTTTATATATTAATGTTATAATTTGGAATTAACAGAAGGTAAATAGAAGATTCAATATTTATGCATATTTTGAATTAATAATGCATTTTTGATGCATATTTTAAGGTTTTTAAGTGCATATATACGCACATATTTCGGCATTTTATAGTGCATAAAGTCCGCTCTCTACTTGTAACCATCGCTCAGCTTCTCCAGCAATGCAATCAGTTTGCTGTGTCTGAAAACATTATGTGTAATTATTTGACAGAGCACATACACTTGACATATTATTTACTTTGAAATGTCACAATTTTCATTCACTAGCAGCGTAGACTTTATCATCAAGTAATACGATCACATTGTTGATGGCTTCAGTTTCTCTGACTTTTCCGAAAAGTATGCCAGAAGTAGCTTTTCACTCACATGATTTATATTATTTACGCTTTTCCACTTTTGAAAGCACGTATACTCTTTTCGGTATATCAACCTCAATTTTTGGAGCAATAATTTACCCACTGCCTCCATCACCTGTTCTTCCACACCTGAGGGAAGTTTTTCTTGTTCGAAATCGGTTTCCCAATTATTTCACTCATTTTTACTTTCACTGTATTCAGAAAAGCATACAAAAGCACATAGAATATACAACAGAAAAAAAAACAGAATTGTATTTTATCGTCTTGTATAACAAGTAACTATTTCAATGATCAACCCTTTGATGGGTATTCAATAATATGTACTTTTAACGTCCAATGTATGAGCCTATTAGATGCAAAGGCCGCCAAGTCACTCATAAGTCATATTTAGCAATTAACAAAAAACCGTTTTCTTCTTTGCTAGTTAACATTTAGCCCTATAATTTTGCATAT
This sequence comes from Vesta saturnalis, assembly GCA_036346205.1. Taxonomy (NCBI): domain Eukaryota; kingdom Metazoa; phylum Arthropoda; class Insecta; order Coleoptera; family Lampyridae; genus Vesta; species Vesta saturnalis. Next base: position 3,378,825 of record JARFJB010000603.1, on the reverse strand, counting down.
TGGTATGTTTCTAATATAAGACACTTATTAAGTGCAAATGTATAATCAGAGATGTCTCCAGCAGCTATTAATTAGAATTTGAAAATTGGACTTAGCACTATTTGAAATTGAAACATGTGACATAGCGGTGTTTGCAAACCAACTGGTTAACTTTAGGAATGAAAATAGTATTAAATTGCAAGAAAATTTATTTTTATTAATAAAAGTCTGTGATACAGAGGTAAATAATAACAGATATAAATTTTCAAAGAAAATGTAATCCTAAATAACTATGGGAAACTAAGGTAAAGTTGCATAAAATTAGGAAAAAAGAAAAAAAATTACAGAAAGTTTTCTTCTGATCCAGTTATCACTTGACAAACACTATTTTCAGAAGATTCTTCTTCGTTCGCAGAGTGTATCATTTTTTTAAATAAAAGTCAAGCTTGTCAATATCTTGCCAATTTTCTCCAAAATGAGCCTTTAACAAATTATTGACAGACTCTGCTTTCTTTTTAACAGAAATTTTTCCAACTGTTAGAATGTTAGGATTAGACATAAGTGTCATGTTTTTCCAGCTTCCTGGAGGTTTTAAATGTGCAGTGCTAAGCTGTTTCCAGTCATACGCTTTCCAATCCTTTTCAAGCCACAAAACTTTAGAACATTTTTCGATAATTTCCTCATACTCTTCAGGGTTCGTGATATTATTAGTTTTTTTTTATCTTAGTTTCTATCAAGCCAAATACTCGGTCCGGCGGCTTGAATGAATGGCCGACTACAGGAAAAATCACTTCAACTGATCTAATGTTGCTGGGTGCATACTTATGGAGCCAACTGCACAGATTACCCATCATAATTGTGTTCTTATTTTGCCCTCCACATCCATTGGCAAAGAGACGAACTTTTAAAATAATGTGGGATTCAAATGCATAATGACACAAATAATAGAAAAGTGCAGAACTTATAACGCTTGCATTCTTTGGTAAGTCTTGGTCTGTCCAAAGAAATGCTGTAACATTTGTTGGACTTAGTTTGGTTGATGATGAACCAGCTACAACAGTAAAATTGTATAAATTATACTGTTGTGAAAAGTAGGCTTTTTGATCTGGTAATTTTGGAAGAGCTAGATTTCTTTGACAGTCGAAAGAGAATGTTTCTTCTACTTCTTCCTCTTTCTGTAACAACTGAAAAAGAGCTTTTTTGCCTTTGCTTTATGAACTTTCTGTTTGAGTAACATTGCTTTCTTTTTCCCTTCATCTTTCTCATTTTTTAGAGATTCTGCAAACCGTATGCATTCTAACAAACATCTTTCTGGGGAGTTCCAAACCCAATATTGTAATTTTTATTAACAAATGTTCTAAAGTAACCTTCCTTTACCTTTAAATTATTTTCGCCAACGGAGGAATTGTACCATTCTCATAATTTCCCAAAACTAAGCTCGCAAGGAAGATAATCCCTAGTTACTATATGGCTCCTACAATAATGAGTTTCTCTGCATGTTAAACTTTCAATAAATTTAGATATTGTATTCTTTTTTGTTTTTATTTTTAAAACGGTCTCCGCCTTTGCGCTCAATTGGGGGTTCCCCTGTACGCATCTGAAAATTCTGGATAATGTTTTGCACTCTATCTTTAGATATATTTAAAATTTTTAAAAAGCTATTGCGGCATACTCGAAGTAAATTCCCATTTACCTGTTTTATGTTGTAATAAATTGTTACTTCTTTACGACTTCTCGAACTATCTCTAATGCGTGTACGTTTTGGAATACCACTTGAACAGTACTTAAAAAGTATCGGTATCTTGATATATTTTATACTTTCTAGCATAAAATAACGCATGAAATGATCTTATATCTGCCATACTTAATGTTTTATACTTGTAGGTTCCATTACTCGTATTGTGGGAACATGTTGGATATTCAGGAAGGGCCTTTGCAGAATAGCCGTTTAATAGTACAGTTTGATAATGTAAATTCAATAAAAATAAATTAATATCAACTACTTACATTAGTTCTTTTATTACAAATCGCTTATGCGTTTGAAGCTGAACGGACTTCTTCCTTGCTTCGTGCTTATAACTCATTTATTTCAATTTTTGGACTTGGCGGCTTTTGCATCTAAGAGGCTCGTATAATCTATTTTTTTTATTTTCCCCCTTGATTTGGGAATCATTTTTACAACGTTGGTATATTTTTCACTAACGTCAAACTTGATTAATTTTTTTCAGATGATTGATATTTGTTGCCTTTTTCTTTATAGTATATTAAGTATTAAGAACAGTAAGGACAGTTTACCGATCGACGACAATGTTTGACGACTGAGCGAAGCGATATTGGAGGAGATCGGTAAACTCCTTAATGTTCGAAATGCTTATGCTATTTTTTGTGCGATCAACAATACATTTGATGGCAAAATGTAGGCAAAACACATTTTCTTTTATCTCAAAATTGCTTAAAAGATGACCACAAGCCGAGCCATAAGCGTATGTATTGTTTCCTTAGTAACCTGAATGTTAATGTGACAGTTGTAAAATAATTGTGTCAGAAATTCTGCTAATCAAGGTTATGAATTTCACTTACTGTTCGCTGAACGGTAAGTAAATTACTTACCGTTCAGTTGGACTCATTAAACAGAAAATACCACCTACTGTTGTCAAAACAGTGACAGTAAGTTGACAAATATAAACGATCGCACAAAAAATATTAAAAATGAGAATCCGTGTTTACTATTCATTTTAATTAAATTAATTTTGACATAATCAGATTTGAGGTTAGTGAGAACCGCCTAATACCAGCATACTTTTGGTGTAATAATAAAACACCCCAAATCTAGGGGGCAAATAAATAAAAATTGATTATGCAAAAATTTTGCCTATCACTGCTTTGTCGCCCTTCAGTAATATTTCTTTGTTTTTTTTTTTGGCATTTCTAATAAAATTATTATATTTTATTGGTATCGAAAGGAAAACAAAAATCAAGTTATTTTTAAATTATTTTATAAAAAGTCACAAAATAACATTCTTGATATAGAAATTCGTAATGGTTCTTGGTAACTTATCCATTATTAGTAGTAAAGGGGAAAACATCTAAGGCACAATCGGTCTTCATTTCCTGATACCTAGGTACAATAATAAAAATAAAACTAGTTAGCAAGTTTGGCACATAGCAATATTATGTTTACTTACAACGTCTTCTTCATCGGTTTCCATTAAACAATGAGGTACAGTTGGTATTGTTGGAAGAGTCAAATATTTATTTTGGTACATGGCTGGAACAACGTCCTTGTGCATAGCAGTTTTAGACTGGAATTTTCGGTTGAAATAGATAATCTTGCCTTGTATACGCTTGTTATATTGACATTAACTTTATGCGTTCTTGTTTCCTTTTTTATTTTCACTTTACACAGGTCGTTGCTTGAACTGGACGTAGAGATATGTCATAGCAGGCTCTTCTTTGCTAAATATTACATGTCGCAGTTTTCTCAATTTAACGTAAGTTTTGTCTTCTTTTGATAAACAACTTGGTAAAGTTGGCTTCTGATCAATGTCGGCCATTCTGAAGGTGCCCAGACAACTTTCTTTTAACTTAGTATTCAATTGTTTCATGAACAGGGTCCACCAGAAAAAAAAAGGAAAAGACGTATTTCATTCTCTCCCCAAGGGGGAGGGCGGGCTGCTCGAGCTTTCCAAGCTCCTTCAGCCACAATCACGGATTCCCAGCATACATATATACATTACGTATATATGAATGGTGGGATTAAGGATGGGTGTGGTCAGGATAGGATCGGAAGGAACGGAGTTACGGTTCTTAGGGGGAAAATACTACCCCGGCATTCGCCTAATTAGCCGCACCTGGTGTGCATATACGCAGTGACCATGCCGCTACATGTGTATGAGGAAAACCCCCTGAAAAAACCGCATACAAGGTAGACGGTAACGGGACTCGAACCCATTACCTCCCGAATGCTAAGCAAATCGTGTTACCACTACGCTACCAGTTCGGTGTTCAGTCCACCGGCATATAACCGTGTCTAGGGAGCAAGACATTTAGAGTAACTTGTAAGCTCCCTTTCTATATAAAAGTTGTTAGTACGTTTATTGTTTACTAAGCTATTTGCTTTTACCCGATTTAGCTTCAGTCGAAGACGGGATAAATTCCCATAATCACTGACAACTTCAAGATCGTAACAAAACACACTGTTTTATTGCTTACTGGGTAACCCGGCGAACTTCGTACCGCCTTAGAAATAAATAATTTGTCAAAGTTCGTAACTGTCAAATAAAATTAATTTTGCGACTAAAATTATAAATAGAAAACATTTTTTTATTTATTTTGAACGCACCCAGTTTGACAGGTATCTTTTTTAAATAATATTTTTCTTGCAATTTCTTCATACTTTCTCACCTTTTAAACCTTCCTTAGACTGCTACAAATATTTCAAAACCAAAATTAGCCAAATCTTTCCTGCCGTTCTCCAGTTTTAGTGAGACTAACAAACGTCAATTCATATATATATATATATATATATATATATATATATATATATATATAGATAGATAAAATGTTCACAATTCTCAATATTTCACTTAACTCTAAAAATACTTTATTTACATTAATTTCCATACAAAACAAATAACAACTTAAGTCCTATTTCAAAGATCCACGGTAATAATTTACCTTATATTTACTTTATATTCTACGAAATTTAATTTTTAAATGATCCAAGTGCTCGTAAATAGAAAGAGTATTTATATAAATATATTCTTGGAATTGAACAAAGGACTGATAACACGTTTTTATGATTGCAATGGCTTTATGTCGGTCACTAGGCCAGCAGTGTTATTGATATCTGCTTTTTTTAATACGAATTAGGAATATTTTGTTTATTTAGCAATCTGGAACGTTGTGGTTTTGCAATAATTACTTTTAATTATGTAAAAAGATGTAGCATGAAAAGCTCGTACATTCCAGTATGGATGAAATTAATATTACACGTAACGGTGTTTTCTTTTACCGCTTTTACGAAATTTGATAATTTGGTATTTATTAAAATGGATTACCGGAGTTTATACTTTATTTCTATGCGATTAACTATTTTTATCGCTTAATGGAAAATATTATACGAAACTGGATTCTCTTTTGTGAAATTAGTTCGGGATTTCTACTTTATAGTAAATGCGTTGTTTCGGGAAGCGGATTTTAATACTTTAATAAGTACTCTGGATCGAAATACAGGCTGTTCGTATTAATGACCGGGACTGGTATAATTCTGTCTGGGCACGAAACGTAGGATTTCTCATGTTTAAGGACTGGCATACACGATGACAGCGGTCTTAAACAGAATAATCTGGCAGGGAGCGGGCTTATGGAGATTACTAGGCAATCTGTTATCTGCACGAATGAACAAGCATACGCCTTTCAGACAAGTAAAGGTAAAGGAAATACCTCGATAGGCATACGCCTTAGGGGATAATTCCCTTAGGAAATTTCAGTACTTTTCAGTCATATGCCTAAAAGCAAAGAGAAGGATTTTGTGTAATAGGATAGGTTTGTTTACGCTGGACATGCGTCAGAGTAAGTGTCAGTGTGCGGGTATTGTGGTGTTTTTCAGACAGGATCGATTTATAATCTGCCAAGACAGAAAAGCAATATTTATCACGGAAAACTGGCATGGTGAATGTGATAGAAAATTTAGGACTTATCCCAGAATGGGAAGGCAGATAGAAATAATATTATTCGGCGGCTAAGTAGGTCGATGAAGGGCTCAGGCGGAAGCAATAAGATAAGATGATGACTTCATGGCAGAAGTCAACAAGATCGGTGAAGACTTGAGGGCAGAAGTCAACAAGATAATTATCTCGCGGTCTAACGTGATTGGACGAGAGAATGGTGGTGGAGCTTTGGTGTATTTCTTGCGTCGACATCTCAAACGATTTCTTAATTACGGAAGAAGGGGAAACAATTAATTACTTTAACTGCACTGGAGCATTTTTTTGTAACATAAACGGACAAAATAAAATAATTAATTTGCGGATTTTTGTATAGATTTCTGGATCTTTACAAATTTTGGTAACGTTTTTTGATTGTTTAAGGAACTAGTTAGTTACACAAATCATTTGATGATTTTTGTTTCGACCAAAACAATTACCACAATACAACAGTATCTTATTGATAACATTTTTCTATTATCAACAGAATGTAAACACTGAACGACAGCGGAACATATTTCATTGGCCACTTTTCTTCCTTCGGATTCTTGCCAAAGAAAACAGTTTCGTGTCCCACTCTCATAAAAAATTATCGCCGTGTGGCGTTCCAAGAACTTTCTGTATGTCCAGTGAGGTACATAAGATTTGTTTCTTTCTTTAGATACAGTTTGATCTTCTAAAAACTTTTTTTACTTCTTCCTTTAGAGAAATGTGTTTAGTAAATTGTTCTGTATCTACTTCTGTGTGAGGTCCTAAAAGCCGATTATATTGCTCAGATATTAAACATTTATCTTTTTTAGGTATGTGAAAGGTAATATTAAATTCTTTGTTAATAATATTTTTGAATACAGCTAAACTAACAACATTTTTGTTTTCTTGTTCCACTTCTAATTTGTATAATCCGTATAAATTCGAGACGTTTTTTAATTCACTAGGTAAGTGCTTTGTCGTAAGTGGAACGGGTCCACTATAGGGACGTGACGTCATATAGGTGGGGATCTGGGGTGGGGCTAGGAGTGGGGTCGGATTCTTTTCGGGGGTCTTTTTCAACCCCTAGGTTGAATTTTAACCCTTAATTAAGACCCTTTTGGCAATATTTAGAGCCTTTTTGAAAGTCTAACCCTCTGGTTAGGGGCGTGTGATGCCAACGTGCCCCTAGGTGAGGGGTGTGGATAGTAGATTAAGGCCATTTTGACTGTGATAAGGAGGGGCTAAGACTAGATAATGCCCTTATGGCTCCATTAAGGCCGCATATATCCTTTTTCTTGATTGGTTGTGCGAGTGCCCGCCCCTCCAAGTCTCTGCATTCTGATTGGTTATGAGTGGGAAATTTGAATTTTTATTCTAATAAGGGGGCCTAATGCTAACTTATAAGGCAGGTAGGTATAGGGCTTCACAACTTGCTTTCGGGTCTTCGCCCCCTTGGCGGGAAATTTGAATTTGTATTCTAATAAGGAACCTAATGCTAACTTATAAGACAGGCATAGGGCTTCGCAACTTGCTCTTGGGGTTCGTTCCCTGTTCCCTTGGCGGGAAATTTGAATTTGTATTTAATTCTCTACATTCTGATTGTTTATTGCGAGAAATTTGAACCTGTATTCTAATAAGGGGGCGTAATGCTAACTTATAAGACAGGTACAGAGCTTCGCAACTTGCTTTCGGGGCTGCGTCCCCTTGGCGAGAAATTTGAATTTATAGGACAGGTATAGGTCTTCGGAACTTGCTTTCGGGTCTTAGCCCCTTGTAATGGCCCCATTGCCCCAAAATTTGAATTTGTGGTGCCACTTACTTGTGTATAGACTAATTAATGTTCTCTGTAATTGAAGTGGCTCCACCCAGCGGTATATTTTAAAATTACATACAGATCACTGTATTGGTTATGGGGAAAATTTGAAATAAGAGGCCTTAGCTCTATAGGTATAAGACGTCTACATCCGTTTTCAGGGCTTAGTTCACTGTTACGCACACCTTATCATGGCTTTAATTATGAGTCATAATTAAATTTATAAAAAAAAAGGTAAAGTGTTTTAATCATTTATTATAGGTAATGCTATTTTGAGATTTAAAACTAATGATTTTTTCTGTAGTAGGCGCTGGCATTATTGGAAATGGAAAAATAATAATTAAAATGTTTTACATACAAGATCTACCTTAGCGGAAGCACGTCGGTCAAAAAGGGCCTTAGATTGATAAGCAAGCCTAAACGTCCCAAGTCGTTATTAACCTGTTTATAAAAAAATATATAAAGGGTTTTAATCATTTATTATAAGTAATACTATTTTGAGATTTAAAACAATGCATTTTTTTCTGTTATAGGGTCTGGCGTTATTGGAAATGAAAAAATGACAATTAAAATATTTTACATACAAGATCTGCCTTAGCGGAAGCACCTAGGTCAAAAAGGGCCTTAGATTTATAAGCAAGCCCGAACGTCCTAAGTCGTTATTATTATGTTTTTAATTATGTATCTTAATTAAATTTTGACAGCCATTTTGTTTTGGCGGGGAAATTTAAAATCGTCCTTTGTCAAAAGACAGAAGAATCAAATCAATCGATAGGCCAATAAAATCAGCCGAAGCATATCAAACCAAATCAAGTGTTTTATTTTACACAACGCTTATCATTATCATTAGACATAATGATATCACTCAAATTCGGAAATGCCTCTGGCAAAAAGAGCCCTAGATTTATAAACAAGCTGACTTTAATTTTTACAATTTTGATAATACACAAGCGTTTTCAAACTAACACCTATTTCATTTCGTAAGGCTGCTATAGGACTCTGTTTTTTTTATCCACGCTCATCATTATCATTAGACAACCATAATAACAATAATATCCCGCAAATTACCATGTACACTAATGGTGAGTTTTGCACGCAGTGATAAAAATACGTTTTATAATAAGCTTTAATGTCCAACAGACTTTACAGGACAGTAAGTAATATCGGAAACTAAAAGTAAAACTACGTGGTATAACTTACACTAATTTCTTACAGAAAACAATGTACAAAAAAGAAAAAAAATCTTAACAAAAATTAAGTTTCCATAGAATCAGTTAAACGACAAATTAATTAAAACAATTATTAACGCTAGTTTGAAACGTTTAATGAGGAAGAAAGAAGAGAGGGAAGATTCGAATTGTTAATATCACATTCACGAATTAAAGTTGCGAAAAACAGTAACGAGGAATACAATAATGAAAAGTTTTTAAATTCCGGGATGAACAAAGAGGAACACGAAAAATGATGTGACTTAGGAGCTGCGGGAAGTCAATTAGGTTATGTAATATTCGTGATACCATTCATGATTCTCCTGGAATCCCGTGGCAACAAGTTCTAGACAGTCCCTAGAATTATTTATCAATGAATACATTTTGAGATCATTAGCAAACAATAACTTACGACTGCGCAATACATAAGTTAGATTAAAGTTGTTAAATATAACACACTGAAGGCGATTTTCAAGATAACATCTGAAGAAGTTTAAGAGACTATAGTGAAATCCATAACATTCCAGCTTATCGATTAAGATGCTGTGTGGGATTTGATCAAAAGCCTTAGAGATATCTGTGTGTACAACATCAACTGGTCCTCTTTAATCAAGTACTTCAGATGTATACTGATTAAACCATGCCAGATTAGTAACAGTAGATCGCTTGTTTATGAAACCATGTTGATCCTCAGATACATAGTTTACAGTTAAATCAGTAAAAATGCCTATACAACAGCAAATATAACCAAACTTGAAATCAGGCCTCCAGCAATTAAACAAAGTAAATGAAATAAGCTAAGGATTAAAATAAAAAACGAGCACTTACCAGGGTTGTTGTCGATAATCGTATTGGAAGAAGGCCTTGACAGGGTAAACAGCTGCTTACAATCACAACAAGTGCACTTTAGGCGTTTTGTTTATAACTGAATAATACAAAGTACTTAGAGTCTTCTAGCAATCATTAATATAAAGTATTTATTTTTTGGATTTCCCCAACCTTTCACTGTTCAAGTACATCTAACGTATTTGGAAACAGTCCTACATTAGTGAAATCTTTATGAAAGTTAATTGGATTCAGATTATATGATGTTCACGTTCTTTGCGCGTGACAAAAAATCCCTGCAATTAGAACACACTTATTTTTAAAAGCAGACTTGTTCGTTTGTGACATAATCTAGTAGTGTATTTTTAAAGTAGTGCATGTTTTCTGTAATGGAAGCTGATCGTGGCTTTAGCTAGTAGTATTATTTTTAAATGGTCAATATAAATCACTTAATGCTTTCCAACAATTATGAACATAAAGTAGTTAACAACTTTCGTTATTCAATTTCTTCTACCGTGTCAAGAAAAATCCCCAATTACTTAATTACGAGAAAGACACCTTGAAAAATGCAGTTGTGGTGTACATGTGCTTTGTTCATGACTAATTAGATTACACTTATTTTTAAAAGTAGATTTGTTTGGTTGAAGGTAAACGAGTAGGTAGACCTTTGCTTTTAAGAAACTGCGGGGAATTTGAATTTGACCCTCAGACATTTGACCATTTGTTTATCTAACCCCAAAAAATTGTCTATTTTGAATAATGGCTTATACAAACCACAAGCTTCATTACAAAAACGCTGACTTGGTTTAAATTACAACTGTCACTTCAAAAACAGACTCCAATTCAGTTGAATTAAGCTATAACTTGCAAAAACTAACCCTCAACTCAAAGAATAGTGACTTACTAACCGTAAGCCGTAACTAAAATCACTAATGCGTACTAACCCATAAGACACTGTCAAGCAAATCGATCAATCAATCAAATCAATTGTTTTTGTCTGATAACACGTTAGACAATTTAATTATGAGTCGTAAGTGTTAAATGGCTGTTATTGATTTCGCCCTTACCCTTAGACGTACAGTTTGTTTTTGTTTCCGCATTAAATCGATTAAGGCTGACAGAAGCTGATTTCAAATCAGACAAAAAATCCCTCCAATTAGATTACACTTATTTTTAAAAGCAGACTTAATTGTTTGTGGCGTCATCTAGTGGTGTATTCTTTAAACTGGTGCATGTTTTCTGTAATGGATGTTGATCGTGGTTTTATCTAGTAGTATATTTATAAAAGCAGATTTTCTTGTTTTCGACGCCATCTAGTTATGTATTTTTGAACTAGCGAATATTTTCTGTAATAGAAGTTGATCGTGATCGTCTCTCTCGCTTCTTCCGACTCTCTCTGGTCTCTCTTGTCTCCCTCGCGTCTCTCGTTTCCCTCGTCTCGCGCTCGTTTCTCCCGTTTCTCTCGTTTTAGGTTAGATCAGTACACGTAAATATTAGGTTAGATTAATAAACGCACGGTTTTTGGGTTAGGTCAATACGCACGTATTAGGTTAGGTTAATACACGTAAACTTTTAGGTTAGGTAATTTGATTATAAATCTAAGGCCCTTTTTGACCGAGGTGCTTCCACTGAGGCACATCTTGTATGTAAAATATTTTAATTATCATTTTTCCATTTCCAATAACGCCAACCCCTATTATAGGAAACATTCATTAGTTTTAAACCTCAAAATAGTATTACTTATAATAAATGATTAAAACCCTTTATCTTTTTTATAAACAGATTAATAACGACTTAGGACGTTCAGGCTTACTTGTAAATCTAAGACCCTTTTTGACAGAGGTGTTTCCGATAAGGCAGATCTTGATGTAAAATATTTTAATTATCATTTTTCCATGTCCAATAACGCCAGCCCCTATTACAGAAAACATTAATGGGTTAAAAATCTCAAAATAGTATTAATTATAATAAGTAATTAAAGCCCTTTGTCTTTTTATTTATAAATTTAATTATGACTCATAATTAAAACCATAATAAGTTGTGCGTAACAGTGGACTAAGCCCTGAAAACGGGAGTAGACGTCTTATACCTATTTTAGAAGTTAGAGCTATGGCCTCTTATTTCAAATTTTCCCCATAACCATTACAGTGATCTGTATGTAGTTTTAAAATATACCGCTAGGTGGAGCCACTTCTATTACAGAAAACAATCATTACTCTATACACAAGTAGATGGCGCCACAAACAAATTCAAATTTTGGGGCAAAGGGGCCATGACAAGAGGCTAAGACCCGAAATTAAGTTCCGTCAAGGGAGCGAAGCCCCGAAAGCAAGTTGCGAAGCCCTATGTGTGTCTTATAAGTTAGCATTAGGCCCATTATTAGAATACAAGTTCAAATTTCTCGAAATAATTAATCAGAATGTAGACTTAAATACAAATTGAATCTTTCCGCCAAGGGGCCAGAGGGCGAAGACCCGAAAGCAAGTTGTGAAGCCCTATACCTGTCTTATAAGTTAGAATTAGGGGGCGCTCATTAAAATATAAATTCAAATTCCCTCCTCATAACCAATCAGAACGCAGAGACTTAGTCCTTCCATCAGAGCACAGCGGCTGTGTGGTGGAGCTAAGGACCAATCAGAAGCCAGAGGGGCGGGCACGATCGATCAGGTAAAAGGATGGGTGTGGCCTAGTCTTAGCCACTCCTTAATGAAGCCATAAAGGCCTTATCTAGTCTTAGCCCCGCCTTATGACAGCCAAAATGGCCTTAATCTACTATCCACACCCCTCACCTAGGGTCACGTAGACATCCCACACCCCTAACCAGGGGGATGTCTACCCCTTTTGTCTTCTTAGGATACTAAAAGTTCATCTCTGTGATTTTCCGTGTATCTTAGAAACGTATCAGTTACATCTAAAGCATTCATAAAAAAATTTTCCTTCTTGTTTAACAAGTGTAAGTAATAATCCCTAGTTAAATCTTTCCCACTTTCAGCGTTACCAGTACGTCGTCTTTTCACTTCGCTTACTGAAATATTCGATGTGATAAAATCACGTTTCCCGTTGTATGTAAAATTTTTGAACATATTCATTCTTGTTTCTTCATCCTCATTACTATCCTTTTCGTTATTCTCGTTTTCCATAGATGTATCAGAATCTGAATCCGAAGAAATACTTTTAACAATTTCTCCATGAAAGTCTTCGTCTGAGTGATCAGTGTTTGAATTAGACGATAAATAAGCACTAAACGACTTTGAGCTTAATTGAGCCTCAAAACAAGATGCATCAGGAACTGGGAGGTATTTTATTTCGGTAATTCCAGTTGAAGTATTATTACAAGCATTTTCGGAGGTTAAATTGCTGAATCCATCAGATAGAAACAAATAATTCATAATTGTAATTCCACTAGACAAATCTTTCATGGATAGAAAGTCAACATTTAATAGGATTTCGAAACATGAAGCGTTTTCATTAATTTGTGGTATTGTCAAAGTAATTTCAAGATTTTCTATATTTTCTACTATTGTGTCTGAAAGAAGAGGATCCAATCCAAAAAAGACGAGCTGAGATTTTGTCTTTCTCTGTTTCCATCTTTATCACTACCTTCTTTTTCTAAAGCCATGTCCAAAATTTTTTTTTGTTCTAAACGCCATATTTTTATACCTCTGCAATAACATTAACGAATACTTAAATGGGTCGTCAGATGAAAAACCTGGCAGGTCAGTTATTTTTGGAAATTTAATTTAAAACACCATTAAATTTGTCATGGAAAGGGCTACAAATTAGTATAAAAGTTTAGTGCAAACACCGATATCATACATTGCATTTATACTCTTAAAATGCATGTCCACGCATGGTCCAGTAAAAATCAAGTTTAGTGAATAATGTGTTCGACGTGAGGTTTTACGCTTAATTGCTCAAATTTTTAATTTTAATTTAATAATAATTATTATAAATAAAATAAGACTGTGAATGATTTCCTTAAGTCACCTTTTCACTGTTTTTTTTTTCAGTGAAAAACGACTTAACGAAAATAACGTTATTTTAAAATAAGAAACTAAAATATACAAAAACACAAATATACAGACAATTATTATTAAAAACTTTTTAGTTCTGTATGTGTCCATGTTAGGTGAAATTACAAAAACCCGATATATTTCTTATTTCTTGAAACCAATTTGATCTTATTCTAAATATTTCTCGGATTTTCGTTTAGACGACTGAAATAGTGATTTCGCCAAATGGGCGAATGTGCGAATGTTGTGTTATTTGAAAGGGGCGAATGTGTAATCTTTTTAATAGAAAAACAGACGAATAAGACTTATCTTTTCATCAGTTATTTAACAGATTAAATCTTGCACATTACCGATTTAACATAAACAGGTTACAAAACGAACCAAAACTGACCAAAATATTCAAAATATCACCTAATAATAACATTGTTTCTTAACGAACGGTGCAGTAATAGCGCCACGCGGTCACTACCACCACAACAGATTCTATAGGTGCATTCGTCCTTTAGGTGCTCCGTTATTTGTAGATTCGTCCTAGACTTTCAACGTTTTTTTTAAATAAAATGTTAATTTGTAGCAATGTAAATTCGCCCTTTTGCCGTAGGGTATAGAATGTAACTGTTAATCCGGAAATCTATAAACTTTGATTTCGGCAAAAATGCGATATTCGCCCTTTTTCCAAAACACCTTCGATATTTTCCTAAAAATACTAATACTTCTTTTATTTTTTGGTGTTATGCAATTACCTATAGTCCGAAATTCGTCTAAAATTACATACTTTTGTATAGCTCTAAAAAAAGATTATTCCTTTACTTACAGCTGAATTCAAAAAATTGAATTTTTCCATAGTGTGAACATGGTTTATTAAAAATAGGTTAAAATATTTTGACGGTGTCTGTCGCTTATTTCATAATATGCACAAATGCACAAGTTGGTATAAATTTAATGGCATTGATAGAAATATTGTTGATGGGTATTGTCAAGTAGACAGATTACAAGTAGAACCGAATTTACGATTAGAAAATTTTAATTTCCCCCTTGTTTGTAATTCAGCTGTACCTCAAATAAATCACAAGGACCTGACTAGGACTAAGTGAGGTTATGAAATTGCGTTCCGTTAATATTTTCTACATTAGGTTTGGCGTCTTGCAATTCTTAGCTACGCAGAATAATAGAGATAGCAGTAATATGCAATTTTAGCTTATACAGTAAGAGGAGAGGTAACACATGCAATTTTAACTGGAAACTAAAGGGGAAATTGTTGGGTAGGCAACTTGTGCTACGTGTTGACCATAACCTTTGAAATTAGCAAAGAGCTCATATGTATTTATAAACGCATTTTTTAACTTACTGCATAAAAAAGTGATCGGAAGCGATTGAAAATGGTTACATGTTGTGTTGTGCGTTATAATAAATATCGGTTAGCATAGAGAAAGAAAGAAATTAAATATTTTACTGGGTATTAAGTACTATTTTAAATAAATTTGGTTGATTTATTTCCATTACTTCTAATTCACAGTAGTTGTATTAATAATTAAAGTGTTCATTAAGTAAAATATTACTTCAAAGTCATTTCAAAGTCATTACGCTCTTCTCTAAATTTGCGAAAATAAAATCATTTAATTGTATGTCCCCCAAAAGTATTTATTACCTATCGTACTAAAATCATTAAGTTTGAGGTATAGCATTGTAATATACTTCTACTCATTTATCTAATATAATTAACTCATCAATATATGAAATGTATATTAAAACAAGAATTCATTATGTGTGTAAAATGAATATTCAAAGTTTATATTCAAACCCGATGCTTTATAACAAATTTGTTATATTTTCGGGTCACTAAATATCTATGTATGTACGTATGTACAATGCGTTTTTCTAAATAAAGTTCTTGCAAAATTATGTATTTACGATATATATATATATATATATATATATATATATATATATATATATATATATATTCATAAAATGTTACTAAAAATTTAAGAATTTGATTTCATATAATAGCATTATAAACATTTTTGATGAATTTAATTTGTTTCAATTATTACGAAAAATATGCCTAGTCCTAATTATAAGTAAAGAAATTATTCTTGAAAAATGTGTTAAACCTATCCTATCAGTTAATGCAGAAAATTGAAGGAATCGACGCGATATTAAATCACATTAGAGCATATGGTAATTTAATGTTTTGGTCAACGCGTTTCACTGGTTGCATAAATTATCGCGTTCCCCTTCCGTCTGTGTTACCAATTTGCGCGCCAATAAACTATTGGTACGTCCCCTCTCGTCCTTACTCTATGTTTAGCTAGAGTTCCTATATAGGCAGAGTACCGCAATTGGTTTGGCCGCTACTTTGGAGTTAAAATGGCGGATAGTGACGCCATGACCTCTTAGTTGTCAGTGTTAAAAATAAACAACAAATAAAATGTAATAAAATATAATCAAAATATCTAAAAGGCTTTGGCCAAAAAAATGTACATATAACTGTCAATTATTATGTAAAATAGAAAAATAGATCGTGTTTTTCAAAGTTATGTTTTTATGTTTAAATTAGTTTTTCTCTATCATTTGGGCCTAGAAACAGAAAATATCATCAGGTTATGGGCCTTTGACCATTTAAGTGTATAAAACTTTAGTTTTATATAAGTTGTTGTATGCAAAAAAAAATGGCTTCAGTTTCGATACCAAGCATCGAAAAACTGAGTGGTAGAGAAAATTTTACAAACTGGAAAGTTGCAATGAAAGCTTCCTTGGAATTAGATGATTCATGGCAAGTAGTTGAAAAACCAATCACCCCTGGAGTGGACGGTAAGATTAATGAAACATTAGCTAAATTCGATCGTATGGAAAAACTTGAGAGCTCACAAGTTAAGTCAAATTGGTTTTAAGGTGGATGATGAATGGATAGGTACACTTCTATTAACCGGTTTACCTTCAGAATACTCTCCTATGATAATGGGTATTGAAAGTTCAGGTATTCCAATTACTAGTGATGCAATTAAGGTCAAACTTTTACAAGACGTAAAAAGTATAAAAGATTCAGAAGCTGCCTTTTTCTCTAAAGGAAATAGAAGGTACAAAAATTATAATAACACTAATAATAATTTTAATTGTAACCGTTCAAATCATTACGCAAAAGATTGTAGATATAGGCAAAAAGAAGGCCAAAATTCTTTTCAAAAAATTCATAAAAAAGATGATCAGTCAAAAAATAAAGCATTTCATGCAGTCTGCATGACAAATGAGACAAAATTTGATGGGTGGTATATTGATTCGTGTGCCTCCACTCATGTTACAAATAATATTCAAAATATGGTAAATAAATCAGTTTGTGAAGAAAACACAAATATTTCTATGGCAAATGGTGCAAGCTTGAAAGTAAAAGAAAAAGGTAGCATTCCAATTGAAGTAATTGTAAATAAAATTATTTCAGAACTTGAAGTTCAAGATGTCCTATACGTACCCCAGTTAACTGCAAATCTGCTATCAGTGAAACGGATGGTGGAAAAAGGTTTGACAGCAGTTTTCAATCAACAAGGTGGAATAATAACCGATCAAGATGGTGAATTGATAGCCACAGCCCCAGTGTTGAATGGTGTTTATAAACTGGATCAAAATCAAGAACTTAAAGTAAAAAATGAAGATAATGAAGAACAATTTTCTTATGCTGCTGTAAAAGATTCAAGTTTATGACATCGTAGACTAGGTCATTTATCAAGAAGTGGTATGAAACATATTAAATCAATGGTTGATGGAATTGAAAATTTTGAAATAGAAAAATCACAATGTGAAGTTTGTTTAGAGGGAAAGCATAGCAGAATGCCGTTCCCAAAATGTGAAAGTAAAACAACAGAACTACTTGAACTAGTGCATATGGACGTATGTGGTCCTATGGAAACACCTAGCATTGGTGGAGCTTATTACTATTTTGTAATAGTAGACGATTTTTCAAGAAAGTCATTTGCATATATTATGAAACATAAGTCTGAAACGGTTCAGCATTTTATAGATTTTAAAAACATGACTGAAAATGAAACTGGTAAGAAGTTAAAATCAATTCGCTCAGACAATGGTTCAGAACTGGTCAATTCAAAAATGCTTACATTTTTAAAAGCAAACGGAATAAAGCATCAACTGTCTGCCCCCTATACACCTCAGCAAAATGGTTTAAGCGAGCGTAATATAAGATCTATTACAGAGAAGGCTAGTACTATGTTATTTGATACAAAATTGCCAAAAGAATATGGGACGGAAGCTGTCCTAACTACAGTATATTTGAAAAATAGAAGTCCAACTATAACTGTAAAAGGAAAGACTCCAGAAGAAGCTTGGACAGGTAAAAAACTCAACGTAAGTAATTTAAGAATATTTGGTTGTAAAGCCATGGTTCATGTCCCTTTCCAAAAAAGAAAGAAGTGGGATGCAAAATCAAAAAAAACTATTGTTTATGGGATATGGTGAAAATTCAAAAGCTTTTAGATTTATTGATGAAAATACAAAAAAAATTACAATTAGTAGAGACGTCGAGTTCTTTGAGTGTGCAGTTGATAACCATGGTATAGAAAAGTCAAATAAAGATGAACAGTTAATAATTATTACTATTCCAGAAGTTGAACCAGTGGTAACTACTGAAGAAGAGGACTCCCATAAGGACACGTTAATTGAAGAGCACTCTGAAACGGATGATTCCATTTATGAAGAGACGAGTGATTCTGAAACACGTCCTACATCTCATGAGTATTTTTTAAAAAGTCGAGGAAACTTAAAACCACCTCCAGGACTTGAAGAATGTGAAATGAACCTATCAAACTTAACCGAAAAGTTAGAAGAAAGTAGTACTAATGAGAGTTTGTTTGTGTTTTG
The DNA here is from genome assembly GCA_036346205.1 of Vesta saturnalis. Taxonomy (NCBI): domain Eukaryota; kingdom Metazoa; phylum Arthropoda; class Insecta; order Coleoptera; family Lampyridae; genus Vesta; species Vesta saturnalis. The sequence goes on along the minus strand of JARFJB010000603.1, from coordinate 3,360,440 downwards.
AATGTCCATCGAGCTTTAAAGAAGCAATGTTATCTGATCAAGCGTCTGAATGGAAAACAGCAATTTAAGTTGAAATTGATGCATGGACAGAGAATAAAGTCTGGGAGGAGGCCCCTCGATCAAAACATAAAGAAGTGATTCAGAGCAAGAGGGTGTTTCTTAAAAAGCCCGATAGCTACAAGGTACGCATGGTAGCCAGTGGTTTCAAGCAGACCACAAGCTCAAAGTTGAATGAAATCTATGCACCAGTAGCTGCGTTACAAACGTTTAGAATTTTAATGGCCGTGGCAAATAAAAATAAATACTTTACACATCAAATAGATATTTGCAGTGCATTTTTAAATGGTAATATACAAGAAGAAGTTTATTTAGAAAAACCAGAAGGATTAAAGGATGGAGAGGATACAGTCTTTAAGTTAAAAAAAGTTTAATGTACGCTGTTCTGGGAACACGTCCTGATTTGTGTGTTGCGGTCTCTATATTAAGCCGTTTTCAAAGTTGTGCTACACAAGAGCTTTGGCAAGCATTAAAGCGTATATTAAGATATGTGGCCGGAACTTTGGAGTATTGTCTCACTTACAAGAGAGAAAATGTGTCGCCAAGTCTTGAAATATATTCTGATGCGGACTGGGCAGGAGACAAAGAAGACAGAAAATCAACATCAGCTTTTTTTGTCAAATGTTTTGGAAATTGTGTGTCATGGACTTCTAGAGAGCAAGTGGCTGTCTCATTGTCGTCAACAGAGTCAGAGTATATCTCCCTATCGTTAGCTACAAGTGAAGCTGTCTGGATGCGACAAATTCTAAGTGATCTTTTTTTGTGGAACAGTCAAGATGATAAAATTATAGCCTATTGTGATAATCAGTCAGCTTTAGCTATAGCAAGTGTGCCTGATAATCGCAGAAGACTCAAACATGTGGACATCCGATTTCATTTTGTGAAGGACTTGGTTATGAAAAATGAAATGTTGTTGAAGTACATACCTACCGAGAAACAAAATGCAGATATGTTGACCAAACCTCTATCCACGGTAAATATCATTTGGGCCTAGAAATAGAAAATCTCATCAGTCAGCTGTCAGTTGTGATAATTTTACTGTGCGAAGAAATTGAAGATTTATTTCAAGAGTTAACAAAAAAAAAATGCTGGGCTATTGTATTCCTGAACGCAGAAATCGTAGCGAAGATGGCTATCGATTATTTAGTGTCCCACAGCCAAAAATGATGACTGGAGAAGAAAAGTGTGGTTAAATTTAATTAACAGAAGTAAATTACCGGCAAGGGCTTCAGTGTGTGAGGTAGGTAATATTGTTTTGGTATTAAAAATTGTAATATGGATCCTATTTCGTTACAATTTGTATTTCTTATTACATTGTCTTTTCAGGTACATTTTAATGACGATCAGTTATAAGTTTCAATTTATCCCAAGTTAGAAGTCTTCCATAATTTTTTGAGTGCCGAAGAATATTTTAGAAAATTCAAATTAGACTTATTAAGTAATAAGATTCATTATGAAGAAATTTCAAAATCATTTCTTTTGCGCTGTACTTTTAATGTAGGTATTTGTCATGCTAATACTGGAGAAAAACGTGTAAATTTATTTTTTAGATCCGTTTTTTTTTGCATTAAAAATATATAACAAGGAAGAGGTTAAAAAAATTAAATCTACCGACTTTGTTAGAAGTAGCGGGTCTATATTGATATACGACCCACAGAATTTCAAGAATTTTTATTTAGAGGTACGTACCTGGGAGTGTTCTAAACACGATTAAATCAAAAAATTTGCAGATGATTCATAGTTGATACATAAAATATGCGAAATCTCTTCTCCTCGCATATGACAGTATACAGTGTTGCCAAACTTGACACAAAATAAAAAAAAATTAAATTAACTCCTTTCACAGGCAGTAATTTGAGTTTATTGCCTGTTAAAAATACTTACCTAATATAACATTTTTTATACGTTCCCTACTACGACTAGAAAAAACTAAAATCTACTCTAACCCATCTGACTCACCCCGACATCCTTTTCGCGACAATTATCCCTTAGCGATTGTGCATTCGCAACGAAATAAGAAAGGAATAAAAAGGAAAACTAAAATCTACTCTTAACTTATCTGACTCACCCCAACATCCTTTTCGCGACAATTATCCCTTAGCGATTGTGCATTCGCAACAAAATAAGAAAGGAATAAAAAAAAAACTAAAACCTACTCTAACCTATCTGACTCACCCCGACATCCTTTTCGCAACAGTTATCCCTTAGTGATTGCACATTCGCTACGAAATAACTATGGAAATAAGAAAGGAATAAAGAGGAAAACTAAAACTATTTTCGTTTTTTTTCAAATTAATATGAATCATCCGCAAATTTTTTGATTAAATCGTATTTAGAACACTCTCATGTATGTACCCATAAATAAAAAACCTTGAAATTCTGTGGGTCGTATATTAATATGCAAGGTGATCAATCTCAAGGGTACTGTAGTGGTATGACAAAAATCCCTAGTTGTTAATATTGTTGTGTTTTGCAGTTGGATGCTTTGGATTTTTAGTATGGTTTTAGTCGTTTTAGTTTGTCAGTTTATGTCATATTATACCTTCGCTTTTCACTTTTGTATTTTCTTGAGTTATTTACAAACTGTCTATATCAAGACAAATTATATATTCTGAATTTCAAATTGTGATATCGAATTTAATCGTCATGCCGTTTTCAATCGAACACGACACATTCATTTTCGTAGCGGCTTCCAAGATGGTAATGGGCAATGGCATTATTCATTGCAATCATGCATCGATCAATTTACTGTTGAGTACCTACCCAAATGAAAATATTAGTTACGAAACATTTAGTCAACATCATAATCGATTGGTGCCGAAATGTTACAAATGTATTTGCGAATATGCAACGTAGGGTGAACTTATGTTTACAATTTAATGGCGGTCATTTTGAACATAGCAAAGTGTGTACCTAAGGAGTTAAAAAAAATTTGTAAAAGACATTGTCATTCTATAAACATGTGCTGTAAATTTTATTTAATTATAATGAAATTATAACATTTAAATACTTAAGATTCATTATTTTGTAATGATTGAATCCAATCATTAAATAATATTTTATTTATTTTGTTGTATTTTATAGAGATGCAGTCTAATCAAATACAAAATAATCATTATTTAAATTAAGATAATATTTTATAATATGTATAAGTTAATGACCTTCATACAGATTTGAAACTGATTGTAGTTTTTACTCGAACCATGCTCTAGAGTAGCTAGAGAATACAGCTTCTTACCAACCTATCAGTGGTGCCAACTTAAATATTTTGATCACGTGGTATACACTTGAGATTGATCACATGTTAGAACCGAAGTAGCAAAGGTGTTGCTATGAGTGCACTTGTAAATAATATTTCATAAGTAGCTTGTATTTTTGAAATAAACAATAACGACTTGACTTTGTATTTTAATAATTGTTTCTACAACTCGGTGTCAAAGTCTCAAAAAAGAGACTTTATATTGAACCAGCATGGGTAAGGATTTCCTGGCCTGACAGTTTTGAGTATAATCCCATTGTTTTTGCATGAATAATATGTATATAAACAATGCTAAGTATTACGGTACTATCTGACACCTATATCTTTTCTTCAATTCAAATTTCCCGCCCTTTTCTGGAGTGAAAATGGAGTCAATTGCGGTACTCTGTCTATATAGGAACTCTAATTTTAGCCAGAGCCACTAGATTATCAGAGAGGAGACGGTAAACAAAGGTACATAGGATGAGGATGGTGCCGATGTGTGACGTCATCTATTTTAGAAAAGAAAACAAAACTACTGTAACCTAACAATTAGATAAGATAAACAAAACTACTGTAACCTAAGAGAAAGAAAAAAAGTGCACGAGTCGGCAATCGAACCCGCACCAAAAGCATGAAAGACGACTCCTATCCCTACACCACCAGCGCTCTAGCAGTTTGACAGTGAAAGTGACATTTAAACCATTTATATGAGCTATGATGACGCCACACATCGACACCATCCTCATCTTATGTTCATCTGTTTACGGCCTCATTATCAGAATACCGCCAACCGCCACGTTTAATCCATTATTAATCAATTTAAATAAGCGCGCCATAAGAAAGAAGATTTATGTTATCAAGTTTTATGCAATTTTTTAAGATTAAATACAAATAAGTTATTGTATTTCTCTTACTATTTATTGAGGTTGTACAGCAATTGCAATAATGAAATTTAATACAAATTTTAAAATAATTTTGTTTATAAATAAAAAAAATTTACATGATATAAATATTTAATACTCACATAAAATATAAAACATTCATACTTTGCATATTATTTTCATTGCTGATCCTTTGAATAAGTGGTTTTTTTACTTTTTACATATTTTTCTTTGCTAATACAATAGGTAAGGTTTTATGAGCAGGGTAATATTCTTTTCACTCTTAATTTATAGGCAGCCGATTCTTCTTGTGAACTCGTATATATAGAATTATTACTTTGTCCGAAAAGTTGATCGATTACAAATGTAAATCTGTAAGTAATTTTTAAGGACAATAAATTCAATTTAAGTATAAGACTTAACAAATACATATAAGTTTCATATAAAGCTATTTTTGTATCAAGTACCTAAAAAACCTATTTTAGGTAGGTACGTGTTACAAACAAAATTTTTTGTTTAAGCTCTCTAAAATTTTCCTAGGATACGTAATTTATCAAATTTATTCGTTATTTTTTTGAAAGTACCTAATTTTTTTGATAAATTCGAATGATAGAACTGATAAATAAAATAATTTTTAAAATATTGTCCACTGAATTATTTAAAATAGTAAGAAATGGTTGCCATGACGACTTTTAGGGACTAGTCCGAAAATGAGCTATTTTACGGACTGAAATGAGTCCGTAAAATAGCCATTTTTGGGACCGTATACAAAAAAAAGTAATTTGTATTGTATGATACATGTACTTTCGCCTTTCAATATTATTTTCATCCTGTTTAAGAGAAAATATAGTGTGCACAGCATTCCATCGCAATGGTCTTTTATTATCAGCACGATTATTTTCGAATTGATCAAGTGTAAAGTGTTTCTGCAATTAAGATTAGCTCTGATAAATGTATTGAAAAAATAACCTTTTCAATGGGAAACGTCAAAATTAAAAAAAAATTACTTCAATTCTAAGTTTAAAACGTTTCAGTCGTTTAATGAAACATTTTAAGTAAGAAATGCCAGTAATTGATACACTTATTAATCAGTTAATACAAAAACAAATAAAATGAAAAAGAAAATAAATTCTAACCTCACAAATGTACGCGTGTTCCGGTAAATTTTCTCTGTTTATATTTCGAATCCATTGTTTTCTCCTTTCAAAATTTGTAGGTCTCACTGGCAATAAAAATAATCGAACCACTTTTTCAATCTCTCCTTGCAATTATTGGCGCAGAAAACGGGATTTTATATAATAATACAATTTCTCTATATATAAAAATACACAATTTACCTCCATAAACTTGCGCAAATACTATGCGCATACGCTAAGGACTAAACATGGCCGCCATGTCGGCTTTTGCCCAGATCAAAGGGTGGCGGTACTCTGATAATCTGATTTTAGTCTTGCATACTCTTAGGTGGATGCGTGTTCTTGTACACATTTACCCTAAATAAGATTGAAAATGCTTAAACTGCATTATCGCCAATTTATAGAAGGGCTAGCATTTGAATTTTCTTTGTTAGAATTTATGTGTCTATTAACCTCTGACATAAAATTTGAAACGTCCATCTTACAGATCATTGTTTATGTTTTCACAATATTGCCTATTTTAGTACTGAACTTATTATAAAAAAGATTGCATAATTATCCTAAAAAATGAAAATAATTATCTTTTTTGTGAAATTTGAAAAATTTGAAATTTCACAAAATTGTTTCAACATCTTTAACAATTTTAATAGATACTATTAACTGTAAGTGTCATCGAAACGTTTAGATTGTATAACTTTAATATACAAATACACCATTAAAAAACCCAAAAACGATAAGCATTTTAATATGTGTAATAAGTAATGGTGAAAGTTTACATTTTCATATCCTAAAAAAATATTTCATTTCTTTTAATTTGCATTTTGTAGGTTAAAAGATCGTGTGTTGTTTCACACCAGATAGGGGAAAGGCGGGTAGAAGTTAACGTTAGGTAAGGGTATACAGTATAAATTTGGCGCTATTTTTCAATAACAGTGCATGTGCGTCATTTGGTAGTCAAGTCTGCCATGTTTACTGTGAGTGTAATCACCGGAACCTTCATTGTTAACAAAGAAATAGATGTAAGTTCATCTTGTACCTATTTGCGTTGTAAGACTGTGTCGAAGAAAACAATTATATCCTTCATCCATGAAATTATAATAATTCTATACATATTGTATGATGTATCGGTACCTAACCTACAATTAACATGTTAACTAATTTCATCCGACGGGAAGTTACACAAACGTACTTAATTTTTTTTTAGTTGGCGGCAACGGCAAGAGTGGACATGAATGTATGCTCTTGTCTCTTTCCTGTTTACTCTTGTCTGCTGCGTGTTTCCTCAATGCTTGTTCCCATTTTCAGCATTGTTTCAAATTATAAGCGAATCAGGGAAAGGGCTTCAATGAGCTGTGAACAGTGGCGAAACTAGGGGGGGAGGTGCAAGGTGTGCCAGGCACACCCCAGGCAATCCGTGACACATCCCAGAAAAACGGAGCACTTCCCCATTTTTCATTCTTATCTTAAATTCCATCTAACAACTTAATTCATTAAATCTTAAACCATTGCGATAAACAAACGAGTAGTAATAGTGACATAGTGATAAGTACAATTATTAATTATTATTTATTATGTAAGGACATTAGAATATTCGTCATTCGAGCATAAGTTGTATCGGTGAAATAATATTTGTTTAGCTAAGCGGCGCGGCGGCGGTAGACTGCTGACTGTGACTGTGCTGCTCTTGGAATTGTTTTGGTTCATGATACTGATATGCGTTGAGTGTTGATGCATAAACAATAGCATGTATAGTTCCTCTTTCACGATGTAGTAAACCCAGCAAGCATAAAGACGCCGCAAAGATTAGTAGATTAGATTAGTTTACATACAGTTTACATTAACATTCTAAAAGATAACTTTTTATAAAGGAAGCGAGACTTGAAACTTAAAAATAGTGTAACATACCGGAAATGGTGACTCATTATTCCGAACAATCTAGATGTATGAATCATAATTATGATGCCTCGGCAGACGCAGACAGCAGCTTACGTAAATTATTAATCATCGAACTTCTAGAAGATTCGAGAAGAGTTGCTTGCGTCATCGGCACGTATATAAGCAACGCTGCAACGCACGATGATTTCATGGGGTTAGTACTTGTTATAGTTATGTTTAATGTTTTATATAATATTATTATTATTATTATTATTATTATTATTATGAACCAAGTGCCAATATAACCTGTGTTCGGTGTTCCATGTTCTAAGTCTTCTGTGCTGACAGCACAGTGCTGTGTGAAATAAAACATCAAAGCAAACAAATAGCCACTGCCAAGGCCAACTGCCACAAACAACTAAGGACTAAGGTAATTTTACGTATTTGTATGTTTGTTTTAGAGTATTATAAGATGTTAAAATTTTGATGGGTGAAAAAAAAAGGAAAGATTCAGCTAATAATAAATAATAATAATAATAATAGTTTAAAGTTAAAACTGCAAAGGGATTTTGATTTGTACTTTCTTTCACGCCTTTTACTTGTTTCCCCATCAGTGTCCGAGCAGTTAGCTTCGGTGTTTATAAATTTGTTTTTATTTGCGTTGTAGATTGCAGATTGTGGGCGGTTTGAACATGAAGAAATTCAAAGACATACGATCGTTTTTCAAATTTGCCACAAATCAACCCGACAAAGATGAGACTGAGACAAGGCAAACGTCTACTCCAGTATGTGACTCAACAACAAATATTGAGATAGCTTGTGATTTAACACAATCTTTAACTTCAAATATAGAAAATGTTGGTGGAGGCATACGAGAAGATGTAAATAAAGCCACTGAAGAAGGGCAAGGTAGCAAAACATCCGATGTTTTTACATCTGCAGAAACAAATCAAAGAGGACGAGATGATCCAGAAGATCAAGATCTGGGAACTCTTGATAGTGGTCCTTCGCAGCCAAGGGGCCCAAGGGTTGTTTTTCCAAAAAGTTCATTTGGAGATAGACGGAGATCGTTTTCGTCTCAATTCTTTGATACTTATCAGTGGCTTGAATATAGTGTGAAGTTAGATAAAGCGTTCTGCTTTGTCTGCAAATATTCGAGATCAAAATGAAAAGTTTTCGATTAATGGGTTCAGTAATTGGAGGAAACTAAGTGAGTCGCTGAAAAAACATGATACCTCTTTGGCTCACAGTGACTGTATGCAAAGATTTGCAGGCTACAAGCATTCCTTGAAGGCCGGAGATGTTCATAAGAAGCTAACCATACAACATGAAGAAATGATAATACAGAACCGAGATTATATGATAAAATTAATCGACACGATTTTATACTTGACACGTCAAGGGCTGCCACTCTGAGGACACCGAGAAGACGCAACATCTACTAACCGAGGAAATTTTCTGGAGTTGGGTGAACTTATGGCAAAACATGACACGAATTTTTCGATGCATCTAGACAGACATATCAGTTATTGCAGTTCCAAAATACAAAATGAAATAATAAGCATCGCATCTCAACTTGTTATTGAACAGATTGTAGAAGAAGTGCGGCAATGTGGTTTTTTTTCGATAATGGTTGATGAAGCTAGGTGCTACAAACAAGAACAATTGTCCGTGGCAATCATATATACCGTAGGCTTGGAAGTTGAAGAACGTTTTCTTGGTTTCGTAGATTGTTCTTCTTCTAGAGATGCCGAGAGTTTAAAAATACTTATTAAAAAGTATCTAAGTAAATATTTTGTTGAATAACGCCATATTAATTGGCCAATCTTATGATGGAGCCAGTGTTATGTCTGGGAAACACCAAGGACTGTAAGCCAAAATAAGGGAGGATCATCCACAAGCCATTTACTTTCACTGCTTGGCACACAGGATGAACTTGGTAATTGTCGACAGTTGTGCTAAGGTGTCTACTGCAGCTGCATTTTTTAACACTCTGGAGGCAATATACGTCCACTTTTCTCAACCCGGTCATCACTCTCATCTCATAAACGCCCGTGATGCTCTAGGTATAAAGTCGGGGGGCGAAATGGGAAGTCTTAGCAGTACCAGGTGGAGTTGTCGATATGAAAATTGCAGATCCCTTTTGAAAAATTTCCAAGCAATTCGAAATGCTCTGGATGAGGAAATTGAACAAGGGCGAGACAAAAATTCTGTAGAAGCACTTGGAATACAGGCATCAATGATAAAGCCACAATTTATCATTTGTTTGTTCGTCTTCCATTCAGTGTTAATGGTCGCAAATGTACTGAGTAAATATTTTCAGAGAAAAGATGCCACACTAGGTCAGGCTAGTGATATCATAGATAGCACTATAAATAGCTTTGAAGAGAAGAGGAACAAATTTGAGGAACAAGACATTTGTTTGGAGCCTTTAAGGATTTCAAAAAAAAGGAAGCAACCACAAAGGCTTAATGAATATCTATCTGACTCAACCCTGGGTAAATCATCTCTGATCGACATACCTGCAGGAACTACAGCTCCCGAATACTGGAAAGTCAACATTTACTACCAAGTCATGGACAACGTGATTGGCAATATGAAAAAACGATTTGAAAATCTTCCCCTTGCAAGATCGATTGATTCCTTTATGAAGCTAGATTTGGATCAAGCATTTGAGTTCGTCGCCAATTATCAGAGGGCCTTCAATATCGAAATCTCAACACTTCAAGCTGAAGTTTTAGTGGTACGAAATTTATTCAAAAATAAAAATCTTGAAATCACGTTGGAAAATCTAAAAGTTCAAGTGAAGGGGGATCTGACTCCAAATCTTTACAAATTACTACAAATTGCTGTAGGCCTTCCAATCAGTTCAGCTGGTTGCAAAGAAGTTTCTCCGCTATGAGGCGGATAAAAACATGGCTGAGAACCACAATGGTACAAGATAGATTTTCAAATTTATCACTTCTCTGTATCGAAAATGCTTTAGTTAAGCAGAAATTGTCGGCTGAACAAGTTCTCTCTGTTTTTATAAGAACAGATAGAAAACTAAAATTAGTTTGAGGTTTTTTTATTCATACTTATATGTTATACAGGGTGTCCGGTGAGGAACTGTACAAACTGAAATGGTATTTTCCTTGGGTCAATTTAAGTAAAAAAAGTCCTATAAACATAGGTCTGATTCGCATAGTTACCCAGATACAAGCGTTTAAAGTTTATAAATGATCACATATTTTTTCAAAAGTAATTATTA
>JARFJB010000603.1:3175000-3342500 GCA_036346205.1 Vesta saturnalis | reverse complement strand
ACTTCCCTAAGGCTCCTGGCCCATGGCATGTACGTTGGCCGAGGGTATTATTCTTGTAACACCCGTGGTGCCTTCTATATTTAATGTCCTTTTAGTGTGTTATTCAATTAAAAAAGGATATTTAATTTTATTTTTGTTATTTATTGTCATGCGTATTTTTAGTAATGAACAAAGTGGGTCTGACTCTTATTTTGGCAAGAAATATAATCGAGTTTGTTCAGTCATCTTAGTTTCGTAACTATACATTCTGTTTTTTGTAGACAAACATTTTTCCGTCGTTTTGTGCTGCGGTAAAAATGTTGTCCGAAGATATTTCCCACGAAGTTCTATTAAAAGCTGCAAAAGCTGTCGAAGCACTTGTACCACAAAAGACAAAAAAGATGTACGAAAAAGAATATCGCAATTTTGAAGATTGGTTAAAAACATATTCAATAAGAGGCACAAATGAAACAGTGATGCTTACTTACTTTCAAGATTTGAGTCAGTTGTATTCTCCAAATTAATTAATTAATTGTAAATAAAAAAATTAAAAGCAATGAAAAATCTGTTCAATTGGGGCTTTTCCTTAACCTAACAGGAAGACATTATCATCCAAAAAATCAAAAGTTTTAACCAGAGAACATTTTTTATCATTCTTAAACGAAGCATTTACTACTGTTAAGTTCAACCAGGAAAGAATAAGGGATTTTAAGGAATTAAAAAGGGATTTCTGGGTTGTAATGGATTTTGGGATATTGCGGATGCAATACCTCGTGGATTGGGAGCGGGTGTGTTCAGGATTGGGGGAAGCGGGTGTAGGAATCACGGCAGGTACAGGTGGCTGGGCGTGTGTGAGTAAGAGAACGGGATTGTGTGTGTGTGAGGGTTTGTGTGTGTGCGGGTTTCTGTGTGCGTGCTGGTTTGTGTGGTTTTGTGGAGGCGGTGGAGCGTGTTGAAATGCAGGAGTGTGTTGATGAGGTGGAAATCGACGAGGCGTTTGAGTGGGAGTGTGTACGTGAGGATGGTGGTGGTGAGGCGAGAGTGTGTGCGTATGTGTGTGTGTAGTGAGTGTCGGTGTAGGTGGACGGGCGGCGTTGGGGGTTGGGGATACCACCGTCCGGTAGCACGGTGGCGACCGTGCTTAACCATCGCGGTTGTTGTTAGTGGAGGTTTAGAAATTGAATTAAAAAAGGAAAAATAATTGTTTTAAGAGAAGGCCGGGTCTCCGCCGAGGCGCAGCCTCACAACCCGAGGATAAAAGGCTTGGAAATCAGAGACCCAAATAGAAAAAGGAGGAAAACAAGTGTTAAAATAAAACAATATTTTTATTAAACTAATACCTATTGCTTTAGCCGGCGTCGATCCTGTAGTTGGCCGTGGCGGTGTCCTGGATGCTTCTGTGTGTTGTTCTTAGCTCCTGCTGTATTCCAGCGGTTCCTGCTTGCTACTAGGCTGTAGCTCCTCTACTGATTACCGCTTCTTCGTATTATCTATATGTAAGCAGTGACAGATTTAACTCCGAAGCGGCGAAGATCACGATGCCAGAACGATAAGCGTAAAAACGCTAAGTTTTTTTTTGTAAATTAAGAGATTTGTAATAAAAATCACAAAAACTCTTACGCGCGAAGGGGCTTATGTTCGATACCGAGGTTCGGACTGCCCTGAGGTCGCATTAAAGTAAAGTTAATTATTTGCGTGTTAATATAAATGTCAGTGTACATACAACCAATTGCAATTTAATCATAACGCGAGTCGGAAGAGAGGCAGTTATTAGTTGAATTGTACGAGGAGCTGCTAGCGTCTTGTTAACAACAACCATAGAGCCGAGGTCCTCCTGCAGGTCCGTTCCAGATGACTGTGTAACAAAAGGGCATCCTCTACCTAAGGTAACGTTTCTGTTTTGTTATTATTATGGTGGGTGACGAAAGCTAATAAATTTATGTTGTGCAATTTGTATTATTTTGTTATGCGTTTGTATAAATGGTTGAATACGCGTTTTCTTTAAACATTAATCTTTTGTTGATTTATCGTCTAAATTGTGATCCATCCGCATTATTATTCAATTGATTTGAAGTTTCTTTTTAATTTTGTTTAAACTGATGAATTCATATCGAAAATTAGTGACAAATGCGTTTTAAGCTCGCCATTTATGTGTAAAAAGGAAATTAATCATTTATTATATATTTTATAGTATATTTTAATAGAGGTCATCGTGAGGTAGCTAGTTTCACCATTAATAGATAGTTTTAAATAAAACAATTACGGCCGAAAGCTATTCAAGTGATTATTTAATTTTAATGTAAAATTTAGAGGTCGATAAATCACTGCATTATTTTCTTTTTTGCGATTTGACCATATTTAATTGCGACTTGAGGAATTTAATTTCAAGTGGTTGTGTACAGAATTAAGTTTTTTTTTTTGGTTTTTGAAGTGAAATTACTTTGAATCGAATTTTCTAGTAACGTAACGTAACAAGAGATTATTATTTTTTATGAAATTAATGTTTAATTTTTTTGCGGCGCGCAATTATTTTAGTTCAGCGTCCAGGTTGGCGAGATCTGCTGGCCCTAGTGCCGCCTACGAAGATTACGTTTAGATAAGTGAGTAATTTGAGTATTTTGAGCAAGCTGTGAACTGAGGTAATTTACAACCCCTATAGTGACATGTAAAATACTCTGGCGCCCTTTTCCGGTTTTATGTCGTTTCAACCCCTATTTGGACTTATATATGATAAACTATCCTATTGTGCCCAAAATTTAGTACACCGAATTCACCCCGACCGCTGGCTAGTCGAGCAAAAGCCAAGTTTATCTGTTATCTCGTTTTACTGCCAGTTTATACCGTAACACATTTGTTCAGTTACCTTGGTATCGTAACTATGCATACTGTTTATTATTAATTTTATTAAATACATAAATAAAAAGCTTACCTCGAGTAGGATTCATATCTACGACCTGTACTTTGCTAGAGTACCGCGTTATCCAACTGCGCCATCGAGATTCAAGCCCCATTCGATGTAAATTTTGTCTTTATGTACATAGAACTGAAGTAAATTCTAAATATTATGTGATTACAGTCAAATTACTTATATTAATGGAATGTGAGCCAGCAATATCGCAAGGATTCACACAAACGAAAGCAACTAAAAAAGTTTACCTCGAGGTAAATTTTTTATTTATATATTTAATAAAATTAATAATAATGTTTAATTACAAATTTACCTTTGAACTTATTCGTTCATAACCAAACTTATAATAATGCATACTGTTTAATTTCATAATGCCCTAGGGCATGATATCGCTTCTAACGTGTTTAAAAATAGGTGCATTATTGGAAAATAATACACTATAAGGACATTAAACGTTTTTTCGCCTACCGTATGTGAAAATGAATCATATCAACCCTAAAAATATGACCTAAAGTAATGTTTATCGTCCCTTAAGCCGCTAAAGTCATAACACGATTTGCAGTTTTTCACTATCTACATTAAACGTCAGTTTTTTTTTTTTTTTTTTATGATTGTGGACCTGAACAGGCTAAATAAGGCCTATCGTACTAAAGCACTCAGGAACACTTAGGAGGATGGATAGAGGGATAATGAATATCAAAGTCTGGAATCAAGAGAACAAAACCGTAAAATAATAAAACGTTCGAATGATAAAGGTAAAGAAATAGATTAAGATAAACTAATTTTTATTATTGTTAAATTTTAGATTCCTCTTATGATGAGGATATACGGAGCTTGTAGCCGAAATGAATTGTTAAATATGAAGCTTGACCACATAGACTACAGAGGAGATATATTGATTGTTACAGTTCCAGAAACAAAAAGTAATATTACAAGGACGTTTACAACCACAAACCAAACAGTTGACGGATTGAATCTACTTACAATATACAACAAATACATTTCCATTAGATCTACCCACACCGCTCGTAATCGCCTATTCATTTATTACAAGAATAATAAATGTAGGGAAGACCGGGGTTGGTTGTACAATTTTCACTTAAGCATTTTTAATATCATTTATTTCAACTTTAAAATAAACTTTTCTACATAGCATAGTAGCTCATACTTTTATCTAAATAAAAACTTAAATAATAGTCCTTACTATTAATTACAAATTAAACTGTGAATTTTTTTAATAGGTTATGTCAGTTGTAACAACCAACCCCATAACGGGGTTGGTTGTTACATCTTTGGGGATGGTTGTTACAGGTTTAAATTATTAAACTGCATCATAATCTGAGTCACAATTTTGACAGATAAAATATAATTCTACGTTTACGCATTTTTCATGAGCCCATCGTTGACATTTTGTACATTGTATCCATTTGTCACCTGATTTGGAATGGCAAAAATTTTCAGTGCAAACTAAACACAATGGATCATCGTCATCAGACGATTCGTCATTCTGTTTAAGAGGTTTTCTATTCTTCTTTAGGGCTTTTTTTCCTTTATTTTGTGCTGTTAGACTTTTCTTGACTCCCTTTTGTTTTTCCAGTTGTTTCATTTTTTTGCCATTGAGTTTTTCTTCATCCGCTTGTAACTCATTTTTATTTGGCGTATCTGTAAGAATTGCGGCTTTTCGACGTTTGCGATCTTTAATAGTATTTTTGCGTTTTCCTGCTTTGGGAACGCTCGAATCTCTGAAGCACTGTAATGCATAGTCTCACTTGAACAACCGGGCTTTGGTGAAACAGCAATCGTTAACATTTTTTCAACCACTGGTTGTTTGTAAAATTTAGATGGTGAGATAGAAAAAGGATTGTAATACAGTGCATCACGTGAACAATCAGGTTAGGTGATGTAGACGTAGTGGGTGCTTTTGGTGAACTGCATGGACTTTGTAGCGCACGTGTAGAGTTTTCTGCTATATCTACGTTGTCTGCATTGGTGTGGTTCTTCATGCCCATTTATAATTTTGTTTGATTTAATAGATTCCTGTTTACTGCCAGGATTAGGTCGATCCGTCACATAACTTGAAAGAAACTCATCGTCACTAAATACATGTTTGTTGAAAGGATAAATTCCGCAAACTGGAAATCCTGACTGGATGTTTGTTGGGGTCGCAGCTAATGGCAGAGCATCTTTCACAATACCAGGTATATCATATATTGACATAGGCTTTCCTACATTGCTCCGCATCCAAGAATCGCAAAAACTATTAGCATACTTCTTAAATGGGTCATAGACAGACCTGTCAAGGGGCTGCAATTTGTGAGAGCAGTGTGGCGGTAAAGTTAAAATTACAACACCATTATCTCTACACATATCTATGCCTTTAACAGAAAGATGGGAATCATGGTTGTCTAAAATTAATAAGACAGGTCGTTCTTTTGAGCTTCTGGAATGTTTTATAAAGCGATCCAGAAAAATGACAAAGTCTTCTCGAATCATCCAACCAGACTTATTGGCAGTACCAATACAACCACGTGGTCCGTTTGCAACAAAATAATTTCGATAATTTTTACGAGGAAAGACAAATATCGGAGGAATTGCATTTCCACTAGCGCTTACAGCTAAAGCTAGGGTGACCAAAGTACCCCTTTCACCGGATGTCACAGATCCTACTTGTTTCACACCTTTCTTGGCTATTATCCTATCTGGTTTTTGTACAGTTGTGATGCCGGTTTCATCTACATTGTAAATATCTTGACATTCAAATTTATACCTGTCCATTACTTCGTCAAGAAGATTAAAGAATTTTGTTACGTTCTCCCGATTAAAACTAGTTGCTCTATTGAGACTGGTTGCTTTGGGAGTTCATATAGATAGAGCGGGATGTCGCTTAAGAAATTCGGCCAACCAATCAACTGACGCCATTGACGTTTCTTGCCAAGCTTGACGAACTGGAACGTTGTTTTTAATAGCGAACTCAAAGGCCAACCTCCGGACTTCTTTAGTCGACAGGCCAAAGTACATTTTGAAACATTCCACTAAGTAACTTGCGAGTTCAGCTTCTAAAACATCAGGTAGCGTTTGTCTATTTTTTACATATCCGACCATAGGATCCGGTTCATTAGGTCCTGCAACAATAACAAGATCTTCAAAATTTTTGAAAGATGGACAAAATTATTATATTTTTTGAATTTGTCGCAGGAAACCGGAAGCCGACTAATAAAGTGGATCATTGGTTATAAAAATAATATGTACTTACCTGTATTTTTAATTTTTTTGCAGTATCTAAGTATGTAACGTCATAAAATTTATAGAATATTGCTCTGCAGCAGTTCGAATTGATCTTCCATTTTCCAGTACTTCTCTTGCAGCTGCACGGAATACCTCAGTTGGTACTTTTCCTTTCTCAGTTTTCCGCTTGTAGTTTCTCATTGCACTGTGAATTAAATGAATTGTATTTGACAATTCATATTTTTATGCTAAATGATCTAATTAATATTTATAGTGTATAAAATATCATTTGGGGTTGGTTGTTACAGTGTAACAACCAAGTTTCTTCAGAAAATTTATCAACTCGCTATTATTTTCACATTAACGATAATAAAACAACTTGTCTAAACAAAAATAATTACTAACACTACCAAAAAACACATAAATCAAATTTTCTCGAAGGAGACACTGTCGATTTGGATGTATCTTCAGCCGAAGGTCACGCTTATTGTACTGAACGTATGGCTATTGATAATAGAGCGCTAGTGTTTTCGGCGCGTATTTCAAATCAGTTGTAACAACCTGCCCCTGTAACAACCAACCCCGGTCTCCCCTACAGTGCAACCGATCGGAAAAACGCATTCAGCGTATTACCATCTATAATTGTGCTGAAGGGATAATTAACATTACTTACTATAATAAATAAATTCGTATGTTCGTTGTTTCTTATTAAACTCTGTCAGCATTTACAAAATTAAAGATGTTTGTTTTTGGTAGGCGAAAAACAGTTGTGTGTCACACATGCAGAAAACGCTTTAGCAGCCCGTAGCTATTAGCTACCCTCGCTTCGCTTCGCTCACTCGTGCAGCTAATAGCCGCCGGCTGCGTAAGGTCATTTTCTGCCCTAGTGACTCAATATACTATAACGTGTGTTCTGATATCAATTTTATGATTAATTACATAGCGTAATTTATTATTTATTTGATAATTAAAACTTATAATTTGTAAAAATATTGAATTGATTTTATGTTTTATTTTATGTCTTTTATGATATTATATAATACTTTAAGCAAGGCACCGACCGATAAGTCTCTTGATTTGGTCGGATCTAAGATTGTATTATTATTCAGTTGGTATTCAACGACTCAAAAAATTAAAAAAATATTATATTTATTACATTTATACATTTCTGAAATCTATTAAAATTATGTATATTGAGAATAAGAAAGTTGTATTAATCCAAATCGTATCCATATGCTACAAAATCTGTTACAACTTCTCTAATTCGAGAATAGTAATTTTCAGAACTGTCAGTTTCAAAATGTATGACTTCACTTGGATTACCAGTATTTTTTTCTGTAGGTCGATTCAACGTAATGTGTAAAGCTTGTATAGTTATAAACAATCCAAAAACACTAAATTTTTTTAAATGTTCTCGTAAGACTTTACAGGTTTACCCCCTAATTTTACAAAAAAATTACATAAACTTTTGTGATACTCCTGTAAGAAATGATCATAGTATTGATCTCTCAGTTTTTTGTCTGTTGATGAAAATAGAAAATAAGATATATCTAACGCGGGTGATCCAATTCTTGTAAATTGCCAATCAAGTAAACAGACGTTTGTTGGTACAGCAGATGTATCCTAAAACACACACAGATATATATATATATATATATATATATATATATATATATATATATATATATATATATATATATATATATATTAAAATGTAAAAGTAGTACATAAATTTAATTAAAAAACAAAAAAAGTTAACTACGTACATATTTAAATAATAAATTGTTAATCCAACAGTCTGAATGTCCAATTACGGCATATTTACCAGCTGCTTCTGACTTCAATGCTCGATGTATCAGTTTTTGCATATTTGGTATACACTTTTTGTATTTTTTAATTGCTTCTCTATCATGAATAGGATCTAATGCAGGTAGAACTTTTTTTAAGTTTATGTCATATATCTCTTTTAAAGGTTCAATTTTTGTAGTTGTAAAATAATTTTCATATGCGTTCTCTGTGAGCTTCTTAAAAAGAGCAGGCTTGAAATCACGTAAAATGTATGAAAAGGCATGCAATTGACCATACTTTTTCATTACTAGCAGAGTGTGATTATAATCTAAAGGATCTTTTCCATTAATCGGGTTAAATCCGTCTTCTGTCATATCTCGCAATAAGAGAGCTTCGTGATTATGTTCAATATTGGCTCCATAAAACTTAGCATAAGAATCAAAGGGATCAGAAATATTTTGTTGAATAATTTCGAATTCTGGCAAAATATTTACATAAAAATAAATTTCCCGTTCAAATAAATTAGAGCAATTTAAAAATTCACGTTTTCTTTTATCTACAGGTGCTACTTTAAGAATAAATTTATGTTTTTTACCATTTCCCCAGTCTTCCTCAACTTTCATTTTTACAATATTTGCAATTATGTTTCTTCCACTTCCATTTTCGTTTGTAAAACTAATTAAATAATTTTTTATTTTAATTTGTTCGAATAGCTTTTTAATGTAATTGTTAACAGGGTTTGACACAAACTCAGCCATTTGCATAAAAAAATAAGTATATTGACTGTCTAGTTTGTTTTAAAGTAATAACAATTTAAAATTATTAATATGTGAGAAGGCGTTATTATTGCGTTTAAGTCACTGATGCTAACTGTGAACTGAAAATGATCACTGCGATGCCTTTTATAATCGGTTTAAATATGCCAACAAAAAGTAATAAACACTCTTATCTAATTGTTTCCCAACTTTTTCATGGTTACTATTGTTCAGCAAGTCAAGGTAATTAAATCTGCCTTATTGAGACCGTTGCTTACAAGCTTTTTCAAAATGTAATTAATTTAGATTTATTTATAAATAGTGTAAAGAATTATATGGAATAACTTTAGAAACAAACAAATATTTCAAAACATGTTTACATTAAAATTATTAATTTTATTTATAACCGTTTTTTTTTTTCGTTAATAATTATTATAAGCAATTCTTTGGAGAACTTCAATTATTGAACAATACGTACCTAATGGATGATCTAAAATAAAATTTACGATTGTGAAGGAAACAAATGGCAGTGTACCTTTCTTAGTCACAAAATTAGCTAGCTCTAAGGAAAGTACATAAATCCTTACAATCTGGAGTAAAAAATCTTTAAATGCTTCAATTGGTTTGAACGAGTACTATGTTGAAAAACACGTTGAAATCTGTGCTGTTTCATTTAAAGTACCGTAAAACGGGGCGACTTGATCAGTGTTTTCGGAAATTGATCGCTCTGCAGCTGTTACCAGACAATTTGGGATCAAACAAAAAATACTTCAGATAACTTTGGGCTAGTGACTATCCAATGCAAATTTCAAAAAAAAAAAATATATATATATATATATATATATATATATATATATATAGATCGCCCCATAGTGGGACGACTTGATAAATGCCTGTATTTAACTCTGTTTTATCATTTCGAACCTCAATTGAGGCGTATTGATAGAAAAAATCAAAAATATAAGTCCCTATAGCAACAGAGCGTCACATTTTTTTAACATAGGTACCTGCCTACTGTCGTTTTCTAAATCCGAGAATGATTCAGGGTCCGCATCACTATCAACAGTTAATAGTTTCTCACTTATAGCACTTTCAGAGGAGGCAGACGATAAAGACCTTGTTTTTCGATTTTGCAAAGGTTTTCTTCCAGAAGATGTCTGGCATTTCAACGTCGTGTCGAGATGTGCTTCTGCCCGCTGGTACAGTCAGCTTCTTTTTTCTTCCAACAGGTACTGCAGTTTTGAATCATGAACTTTCGAAGATCTCTTTTAATGATTGCGCCATATCACCTGGTAGTGCAGGTTCGTCTGTTTTCGGTAACTTATCCAGAACCTTCTTCCTATTTAGCGGTCATATGCCGGTTGCTTCAAAGCCAGATTTTATGTTCTTCTCACCACTAGCGTCAACGTGATTTAATGCTTGATTCAGCAATCGGGGAAAGACATCTTTCCTCACCACTCCCCTATTATTTTTTTTCCATTGCTGAAGTATCTGTCTCCAGGCAGTCTTAATTGGCCGGAAGACACTAACATCTAAAGGTTGCGTTAAATGGGTGCTGTTGGGTGGCAGCAGTATAAAACGAATTTCGTTTTCTTCACATTTTTGGAGAACATTTATGGAAATATGACTTGCCAGGTTGTCACCGATGAGTACTTTAGGGCCAGGTGTTAAAGTTCGAAAATATGGCAGTATTATATTGATAAACCAATCCTCAAAAATATTTCCATCGAACCAGCCCGAATGGGAACGATTGAATCTAGCCCCAGGTGGCCCATTTTCCGTCCACGTGGACCAGAGATGGCCGGCTTTATAAACTATATAGACGGGCAGTAAGGATCCGGAGGCTGCACAGGCGAACATAACTGAGGTTGCGGCTTTTGAGGAATCCATTATTTTCTCTGCTCTTTTAGACGTTTTACGGACGATTACTTTTACGCGACCTGGATCGTCAGTGAAGTTAGTTTCATCATAATTTACAACTGCAGACGGTGGAACATCTTTTAGACTTTCTGGCCAAGTTATCAAAATATTTATTGACTGTTTCATGGCATACCTTCGCTCTGCTTTCTTTTATTGATTGGCATAACCTTTTTGACAGCTTTTCCTTATGTCGCAATAATAATTTTTGTAACCAAGTTTTCCCTGGACTGTTATTTACAAATTGAGGTGCAGTTTTCCCATGTCTTCCTAAATAATTTTGAACTATATCTTTGATATCGTTTGAGTCGCACGGATAACCCCAATCAGCAGCAACACCAATAGCATTAGCATGCATATCCTCTTCATCCTTTGACATCGCAAGCTGACCGCCACGTTTTTTTGGGTATTTTCCCTTAATTTTTCTGTATAAAGTGGCAATAGGTATATTATATTCTTTACTTAGCTGTGTAACTGCAACACCCTCGTCTCTATGACGCGACACAGCAATCTTTACTTCATCATAATCACCGTATTTCCTGCTGCCTGGTTTTCTTTTATATGTTCTGACCATATTTATCCTTATTATCAAGTCGCCCCTGAAAAAGACTAAAAAAATAAAATGATACGCCACTGGTAAATGTTTCTGTATAATCCAACTTTGAGGTTAGGATATTGTTTTTGACTAATTTAGTACCCATGAAAAAAATACGGAGATATCTTTGCATTCAATAGTGTCTCTACACAATAGAAAGTACAACAGTTAATAAACACCTGGTTTTTTACCCGTTTTTATAGAAAAATACTGCGGGAACAACAAGTCTTCCACTGTACTCTACCAACCTTACTTTGAAAGAGTGCCTACTAACGCATCGAATGAGTACATATGTGCCGGTCGCATCCATGTGTAGCACAATGGTGTGCGCATTTTAGGCAAGAGGGGTAGAAGTCGCCTCGGTGTTATCAAGCCGCCCCGTTTTACGGTAAGTAATCAGAATTACACACTTCTAAATTGTTATAGGCCTCTTTCTGGTTTTTCTTTAACTACGACTATTTTAATTTGCGGTGATTTCAATTTCGACAGGTATAAAAACAAATATTTTTTTTTCGTTTAGTCTTGATTACAAAAAATAATGAATTGAAAATATTATGTAATTTGTTGGTCGGTTACAATTGTAATCCGATAGTAAATTGGCCCACACGCATCTCACGTTCGTCCTCGACTATAATTGATCAAATTTTCATAAATTTCTGGAGTGACAGCACGCGTTGTGTTTTAGATAACCAGATATCTGATCACAGACATGTGCCGCTTGAATTAAATTTTTTTTATCACAAAATAAGTTTTTAAAAGGAACTTTTGTACATCTAACGTTAAGCATTTTGAGGATGCTCTTGGAAACGAGAAATGGACTGCCGTAGAAGATCATAATGATTTTAAAGATGCTTTAATACATTTTGTGATATTCTGCTGGATAATTTAGAGGTCAGTTTTCCTAAGGGTAAATAAAAGATGTATCAATTCCGAAGTTTTAAAATCTAGTTTAGCTCTTAGAGACCTATTTATTTTGAAAAATTCTTATAATTTCCGTTTATCAACAGACCAAAATAAAACATCCGAATTTAATAAATATTTTGTCGACGATCGTCTTGAGTGTTAACACATTGACGGACAGTGTCTGTAAATGATTCAATGACAAAGGCACAAAGCTATATCTAACGAATGAGCTGGTCAATTTTTTTTTAAATTGTAGCAAAATGATGCTTATGATACAATGAGACATTTTAGAAAAAAAAGTATCTGCTGCTATAGCAGTTGTGTCCCAGTATATTCAAAATGTTCTTATTGGGGACACTGCTGCTATGGCAGTTGATAGGTATTGCATACGAAAATCAACATTTATTTAATATTTTTAACACAAAATAACAAACGAAACATTTTACTTTTTAACTAGAACACTGAGCATTGAAAAACAACAATTTACATTTTACTCTATACTCAAGAGAACAGCAAGTGTTCAATAAAGTTTATTTTATAATGTGATAACTAGCGCTCGGGAAATATGCAAAATGCATATAAAGTGCATATAAGCATATTTTAACAAAATTTTATATATGCATATCGTCGCTGCGCTTGCAAAATGCGCTATGTGAACTTTTGGGCTAAAATGCATTATGTGTTGAAGGAAGCGCAAAACCCCGGAATCTACCGTTCTGTAAAATCAGTCATGTTAAAATCGAACGTCTTGCATTGGAAATACCCGCTTAAACCAAAAGCGCCATGTGCAAAACAATTATTTAGTGCCAGCAAGAACCGCTATGTAGAATTAGTTGCACATAGCTAATTTTGCAGCGGATTTTAATGAAAGTCTCGCATTACGACCTTTTTTTAAGTGGAAGTTAACAATAAAATTAAATTATTCGAACATTTTATTACTAAATAAATAGGCAAGAAAGCATAATTAAATGAATTAACATTAAATTAACCAATGTATCGTTTATTTTGTTCTAATTATATTACATTAACCTCAAATTTTGTTAATTTTAACTAACCGAAACTAAAGTACTCACTGAAATTATTTTTAATGTTTTAACTATTATCTATTGCATGACTTTGTCCTCTATAAATTTGGACCTTAACCCTTTTTTTTACAGATATTACCATGGCTTACTCAAGAGGTAGGAAACTAATGGAAATGGCTTTAAATAACCTCAAAAATAGTGACGCCATTTGTTCCACAATTTTCTTACCTAATTTTGAATATCGAGTGGAAGAAGGGATTATTATAGAAGAACTGACTAATGTAAGTAATATCAGGCATGACATGGAAATAATACAATACAATATAAACGATGAGACAAATTTATTACCTGTATGACCTACATGATGATATGGAAATTGAAATAGAAAGGGTTACTTCACAAGAACTGCATAACTCAATTGGAGTACAACAACAAACAAATGAGATAGCATCAGATGGAAAGAACGATGATAACTTGAAACAAGATGCAAACATTTTGAGTGATATTTCTAATAATTTGGAAACAGTTATTGAAACTAACCATACCCCTGATGTAGGAGAACAAAATTATTCTGATGGAAACGCAGAACAGCCTGCAACCAAAAAAAATTCAAGAAAGAAAAACCAGGAACTTAGGTTGATGGGTCAAAGGCATCAAAGCACAAAACGTGTTAAAAAAAATTCCTATATTTTGACTGAAAGGAAACAACGACTAGTCAAACCGAAATTGTGTAAGCATAATAAAACTACTAATTCATCTAAAAGTAGTTTTATGTGTGAGAAGTTTTCAGAAGTCAACCGACAAAATATTTTTGATAGGTTTTGGGAGTTGAAAAATTGGGATTCTAAAAAAGCCTATTTGAGAGGACTTGTTGACTTCAGATCCATAAAAAGAAGAAGAGCCACCACGGAGACACTTAACCCAAAAAAAAACTACGGCTATGACTGCTATCTGCCCGACACTGATGGAATCAAATCAAGGGTATGCCGAGATTTTTTTTTGTCTACCTTAGATATCAAAAAAGATTCTTTCAATCGCTGGATCGAAAACTCGGAAAGAGCAGATAAACCAGAAAATAAAGAAGCCGAAGGAAAGAAGCAAGATGGAAGTGAAATGAGAGGTGGTGAGCTAAAATCCCAAAAAACAAGAAAGACCAATAAGTCAAGCTCTGTAGAAAGCTGGCTAAAAATGATTCCAAAAGTTCCTAGCTACTACTGCAGATCTTTAACAACCCGAACTTACGTTGATTCTTCTTTTAGATCACTTGTTCATATGCATCAAGTTTATCAGGATTGGTGTGCGGAAACAGCTAATCTCTCGGTTGCGAGAAAAAAATTCTGCGAAGTGCTGGAAAAAAATAAAATTTCCATTCATAAGCCTCGCAAAGATCAATGTGATCTATATGTAGCTTTCAAGAAAGGTACCTTAAGTGAGACTGAATATGATTTGCACAGATTAAAAAAAGAGGAGGCACGAAAAGCTAAAGAAAACGCAATAGCTTCATTCATTGTTAGATGATCCCACTACCCTGGTTTTTACAATGGATGTTCAAAGCGTGTTGGTTTGTCCTAAACTATTGGTCTCCAAGCAATACTATAAACAAAAATTACAAGTACACAACTTCAGTATTTATGTTTCTAATAACAAAGACGTACATCTGTATGTTTGGCACGAAGGAGATGGAGCGGTTTCATCCAACGAATTTACATCGTGCGTTCTAGATTTCATTTTAAACCATCTCAATTATAAGAAAATCATTATTTCAGATGGTTGTGCTTATCAGAATAAAAATCGATGCCTAGCAAGTGCACTAACAAATGTGACGAAAATACATAATATCACAATTGAACAAATTATATTAGAAAAAGGGCACACTATGATGGAGGTAGACAGTGTCCATTCTACACTAGAAGGACTGTTTTCTCCGCCGATTTACACTCCGGCAGATTAACTAAGCAGAATGAGACAGGCACGAATCAAACATCTAGATTACTCATTTTTTTAAAATTATGCAGCTATTTTCAGCAATTATGTGTCAATTAGGCCTGGAAAAAAAGCCGGAAATCCCACAGTGGCTGATATTAGGGCACTACGGTATACCAATGGAGAGGTATTTTATAAATTAAGGCATTCGGAAGAATTTCAACCCCTTCCACACCGTAGACCTGAGGGCAGTGTCGAAGAGTTGAAGAACCTATACGAAAGACCTCTAAAAATTGAAAAAAAAAATTTGATAATTTACAATCGTTGAAGTCTTGCATGCACAAGGATCACCAACTTTTTTACGATAATTTAGACCATTGATAATTTGGATTATTTCATTAATATTTTGTAATGCTTTTCTTTTTCTTTGTTTTTGTTTATTTGTAGAATTATTGTTTTGTTTTTGTATTGTTCATAATATTGTAGAGTATTATCTGTTTAAATAAAACGAGATTCCTGTAAATCATTTTTTATTGTGAAAACGGCTATGTACAAAATACGCGCAAATAAAAAGCGCTAAGTGCATACTAATATAAATTTTATTTCAGGCTAATCATTAAAACTATATAATTCGGATGAGTTCGTAAAGTCCGGCAACCTCTTCTACAGTTTCCAGTATCATCTCCAGATGTACAATGGCATGATCATACACATATAGTATAGCTAGGCTTATAACACTATCCCAGTCAAGGTATAATGTTACAAGCCTAGTGTGTGCCCGGTCGAGCTGCTCTTCTAGAGAGCTCACCATAATCACGACATCGTAATTCCGGACGAATGGCACTACGGTTGTTAGCTGTAATGAGAGAAAGAATTATTAATATAAGCAAAGTAGTATCAAGACAATACATACCGTAAACGTGAGACGGTCCCATGTGATGATGCGATGTGCGTAGAATAGCCAGTACCACCCAGCCATAATAAGGAACGCAGAATTGCGTTGAGTGGTACAACCTCCCGACGCCATCGCACCCATAACGTTGTGTAATGGTGGCAGCATAGTGCGACCAATCGTCATAGTGATGTGTGTAGCCTCAAACCAGCCTTCGTCACGTTCTTCGTCGTCATTGTGCATATCGTCGTCACTGTTTTCGTTCTTCCCGTGATCCTAGACCTGCGGAGTGGCGTCTGGAGCCGTGCCATTGTCATTGGTCTCGTACTGTATGCTGTTATATATACGCCATCGCACCCATAACGTTGTGTAATGGTGGCAGCATAGTGCGACCAATCGTCATAGTGATGTGTGTAGCCTCAAACCAGCCTTCGTCACGTTCTTCGTCGTCATTGTGCATATCGTCGTCACTGTTTTCGTTCTTCCCGTGATCCTAGACCTGCGGAGTGGCGTCTGGAGCCGTGCCATTGTCATTGGTCTCGTACTGTATGCTGTTATGTAACTGTTCCTGTGCACTTAGCTGTTGTACTACGTCTAACAGTTCTTGAGCGCTACGTTCCAGTTGTTGCATGTTGTTAGTGAGTGTGTCCATAATGTTATCCTCATCGCTACTTCAACGATGGTTTTGTTACAAAAGTCAGTACGTGTTTCGCGAAATTTTGCTCGTTTCAAAGTTATAGCGAAATGAAGATTTTTAACACTTTAATTGACGAAGTATGGTTTTGTTGAGCCGAATTGGATAAACGTTGGTCTCATATTAAAGAGATAGTTATTGTTAATCGAATTAAGGGCCAACGGTGATTTTTAATGTCTATCACCGTCGCTAGGGGTTCATTAAGAACTATCATCTATGCTAGCTATTTTACTAATATACATACTCTGAGAACTACTACTACTTGTACTTGGAGACGCTAATGATGAGGGATTCGAAATTTCCACATCTGGAGAATTATTATTTGTAACTTCAGACTCATATAGAATTGTGCACCTCAAATAAAAGTAAAACAAATCACTTTAACTATACATCGTATATCTCACTAATACCACTTCTTACTCATTTCCATCTAGACGATGAATTGCATATAGGTCTTCATTTGTTACTAATTCGTTACTAATTAATTCCTGTATGTATCTTACAGCATTGTCGTCTTCATCTAAACATAATATGTAACATTTTCAACCAATTATGGAAAAATTATACTAAGGTTTTAATCTGTACCTCATACTCACATCTATTTCACTATCAAGCTTGCATTCCATTGATAATAAAAGTGACGGAAGATATGTAAGTGCTACTGCACATTTTAGAAACTCTTTTACTTTAAAACACAAGAAGGTTACATTTTTTTGCACTGCTCCGAGTGGGTACTAAAATTTTTATACACCGCGAGATAGTGACGGGCGAATTCGCATATTACAAGTGCGCACCGCAACCCACTCAGTGGAGAACGTTATTAAGTATAAGATATCTATGCTCTTTAGTCGCTCCTATTGGTTTGGCCGTTACTTTGGAGTAAAATGGCGGCTAGTGACGTCATGACCTCTTAGTTGTCAGCTATAATAACTTTTCTGTGCGAAAGATTTATTTCAGGATTTATCCCAAAAAATGCCTGGTTATTGTGTTCCTGAACACAGAAATCGTAGCGAAGACGGCTATCGATTATTTAGTGTCCCACAGCCAAAAATGATGACCAGAGAAGAAAAGTGTGGTTAAATTTCATTAACAGAAGGGAATTACCGGCAAGGGCTTCAGCGTGTGAGGTAGGTAATATTGTTTTGGTATTAAAAATTGTAATATGGATCCTATTTCGTTACAATTTTGTATTTCTTATTACACTGTCTTTTCAGGTACATTTAATGTTAAGGAGAATGTTTTAATTTATCCCAAGTTTAGAAGTCTTCCATTATTTCTTGAGTGCCGAAGAATATTTTAGGAAATTCAAATTAGACTTATTAAGTAATAAGATTCATTATGAAGACATTTCAAAATCATTTCTTTTGTAATGTAGGTATTTGTCATGCTAATACTGGAAAAAACTTGTAAATTTATTTTTTAGAATCAGGTTTTTTTTACATTAAAAATATATAACAAGGAAGAGGTTACAAAAAATTAAATCTGCTGGGTTTGTTAGAAATAGCAAAAGTGTTGCTATGCGTGCACTTGTGAAGAATATTAAATGAGTAGCTTGTATTTCTGAAATAAAAAATAACGACTTGACTTTGTATTTTAATAATTATTTGTACAACTCGTTCTGAAAGTCAGCAAAAAGAAACTATATTGAACCAACAAGGGTAAGGATTTCTTTGCCTGGCAGTTTTGAGTATAATCCCATTATTTATGTATGAATAATATGTAAACAATGCTAAGTATTACGGTACTATCTAACACCAATACCTTTTCTTCAATTCAAATTTCCCGCTCTTTTCTGGAGTAAAAATGGCGTCAATTGCGGTACTCTGTCTATATAGGAACTCTATTTTTTACTCTGTATGACTGCCCTCTATTTAATTGGGAGGAAGTAAACATCTCAAGATTGCCTATACGAGTATCCATAGAATATTATTCTATGCGAGTGCCCACTTTCCCCATCCTCTCTGATAAAGACAAATAGTGAAACATGAATTGTTGGATTTTGTCGACGACAATATCACTTTTAGGGTTATGGGCTTTAACAAGACACAGGTGCAACGATTTTTTGAGAATTTAAAAATATTGTATGAAAAGGGAAAATATATGCCATAGTGTATATTTAATATGGACGAGACGGGCTTTTCCACTGTCTTTAAGGTTTTGAGAACTAAGGGTAAAAAAAACTTGTGAGTAAAGTTTCCAGCGGAGAGCGTGGACAACTTATACCCTCTATTTGTTGTGTAAGTGCCACTGGGATTTATGTTCCCAGCACCTGGGACATTAAAATTAATTTCCGAATCCGGTTTATCAACACCGACTTGTTTTACAAATGGATAGTGTACTTCACGAAGCCTACAGCAGAGGGCCTTGTGCTTTTAATATTAGACAATCACAGCTCACATCGCGATTTGCTAGTGATCCAGTATTGTGACAAAATTATATTGATTCTTCCTGCACATACAAGTTACAGGCTACAGCCATTAGATGCATGTTTTTTGGGCCGTTGAAAACCTCCTACAGCAAAAAATGCGATGATTGGACGGTTTCGAACACAGGAAAAGTGATTACTCAAACGCAAGTTGCAGGCTTATTCCAAAGTAGCAAATTTGCTCTCAAAATTCATTTAAATCGGCCGTAATTTATCCTTATGACCCTTTGTAATTTGACACTGATATTGCCCCATCTTTAGTGACTGAGATAACTTTACCTCAACGTGCCGAGTAAGAGGAATTAGAAATGGATTTTGCAGTCCATGTCACACCACCGCCATGCAATTCAAATGCCGTTGATAACTCAGTTTTTAATACACAACTCCCCTTGCTATTCTAGAGATGTCATTCTCACTTCAAAAGATAAGCTAATTGACATTACAATTCTTGGCATCGTTTGCGAAGACTGTACTCTTATCTCCAGCACCTTTAGAGTCACCGAATCTCCAATAAAGTATAATACATTCGTAGTAATTGCAGTGAAAGTATCTGATGTTATTCCTTTGTCATCAATACAACAAAAGCAAAATCGTCGCAAAAGCAAAAAATCAGAAGTATTGTCTACTCCATTCAAAACTCAGCTGGAAGAAAGTTTTGCCAAAGAAAAAGATGCTAAAGACTACTGAAGAGAAAATTGATTGTCCAGGTTGCGGAAGAACTGTCACGGATCCAGCATCTGAAGACTACTTATGTTGAAGGCATTTTTACCTTTTTGTATGTGAAAATTAATGGTAACTAATTTAAATATAATAAAAAGCTTCAAAAACTACATTATATTATTTTACTTCTCAACAGCCTACCAAAAACCATTGGAAATAGAGCGCGTACTCTTATGCATTCATGTGCGCACTGTTAGACGTACACACGTTCAAGAGTGCGCATTGGCATATAGTCATATTTAATGTTATAATAAGTTACTGAAGACGTTCTTCTGGTATACATTGTGGAAGGCAGTCAGAGATCCAAATCATCGACTCTTTGGAGTACTTACTCAATGTTAAAAGCCATGATTTTGGTAAAAGAAAACTTAGGTAATTTTCCAAAATTGAAAGCGTATCTTAAAAAGAAAATCGACAGGATACCAAGCAAAAAAGTCCAGAGTGTTTACAAGAAGCGAAGTAGACGATTTTCTTCGAAAAGCTCCTGATGATGGATTTTTAATGATGAAAGTAAGCGATCATAATTAAAATTGTTTCAGGTTGTATTAATTATTGGTTTAGCGGGCGCATGTGGCTGTGACGAGTTAACAAAAATGACACTTGATGACAGGGGTATTATTTTAATTGTAAAAATTCCCGATTCAAAAACTAATAAAGCAAGGCGCTTTATGATCGTTGATGGAAAGGGAAAGCAGCAAATCATCGTCGGCTTGTACCTAAACTATAGCCATCCGCATACACCACATATTTATTTGGGAATTACAAAAACGGAAAGTGCAGCGTTCAAGCTGTGGGGATTCATACCATTGGGAAAATACTGGCTTTTCTTGGTTTGTCTAGTTACACGGAGTATACGGGTCACTGTTTACGCCGTACCTCGGCAACTTTATTAGTGGACGGTGGTGGCGATATAATAGATCTGAAAAGGCATGGTGGATGGAGTTCTACCAGTGTAGCAGAAGGTTATGTAGCCGAATCGTTAGAAAATAAACGTGTAATCGCTAGTAGGATTCAAGAAGCAATCTCAGTCCCTAATAATCTTAATATTAACGAGTTTTTCATTTCGGAAGAGTCAAGAACCGAAAATTCCGAGAAAAATATTTCTGTCGTTTCTTCATTAAAAAATTCTGCTTTACCTGGGATAATTATGTCAAATAATTACAGTTAATATCAAGTAATATTTCTTATACTTAAGTACTTCGTTGTTAAAAAATAAAGTTTTTGACAAAACTGTCTATTATTATTTTATTTTATAAAAATATCAACCTACCTAATTTTTAAAGAAAAATGACTAGGCATGAAAGTTTTACTTTCATGCCTAGGCATTAAAAAGTTTCGAGACTCAAATTAATCCGCGTTTAGCAACTTTCATGCCGATTTCAGAAAAAGAAATATTAATTGAGTGAATCACGTTTTAAAATCTCAGTAGTATGGGTTGGTTGGGTTGACACTGAATAAAACAAAATTCAGAATGTTTGGTTTATTCTATGTGCTTTTGTATGCTTTTCTGAATACAGTGCAAGTAAAAATAATTGGGAAACCGATTTCGAACAAGAAAAACTTCCCTCAGATGTGGAAGAACAGGTGATGGAAGCAGTGGGAAAATTATTGCCCCAAAAATCTAGATTGATATACCAAAAAGATTATACGTGCTTTCAAAGGTGGAAAAGCGTAAAGAATATACATCATGTGAATGAAAATGTACTTCTGGCATACTTTTCGGAATAGTCAAAGAAAGTGAAGCCATCAACATTGTGGTCGTATCACTCGATGATAAGGTCTACTCTGCTAGTGAATGAAAATTGTGACATTTCAAAGTAAATAATATGTCAAGTGTATGTGATCTGTCAAATAATTACACATAATGTTTTCAGATAAAGCAAACTGATTGCATTGCTGAAGAAGGTGAATGATGGTTACAAGTCTAAAAAGTCTAAAGTCTTTGAATCGGATGATATGAGATTTTTAAAAGAAGCTTCAGATGGCGACTATCTGTTTGTGAAGGTAAAACGTTTAGAAATGGTGACTTCATAATTTGACTTTTAAATTACAGGTTGTTGCGGTATTGTATGGAGCGTGTCGGTGCAATGAATTGTACAAGCTAGCAGTGGCGTAACTAAGGTGGGCTAAGCCCCTTGGCAAACATAGGCTGTACGCCCCCCCCCCCCCCTCCTTCCAAACAAATAATTGTATAAAAAGAGTTTCTTTTACTAGACATTTTTAAAGAAAGGGTTGACTGTAAGTGTATATATTTGGTCCAGCATAAAACAAATAAAAATAAAACAATATTTTGATCAACATTTAATAATATTTTCAATAATCAGTTACATTTAATAATACTAGTCTACTATTTACAATAATATAAATATAGGCTGCTCATTAGCCAATAAGTTGTTTTGAAAAAGTATACAGAGTTGCCATTCTTAACGTATTTTTTTATCTATGACTGCTAAGACAATAACTGTGTAACTGACCCTGACAGATAAACAAAGGGTAGACAGAACAGCGAACACTCGGACAGGGTGACAGGGGCGCGCCTGGCGGTGATTCACAGCGACGATGCGACGTCACACCAACAAACACAGAAGAAAAATCTGTTCGTTGCATCACACATACTTACCATAGATATAGAGAGACGTTGATACTTACTCTCTCACTGCTCTCTCTTTAGTTAACATTCATCAGTATTTTTCATTTAAGATTTTCATTACTCTTATTTTTTGTTATTGTCTTTTGCTACGCCCCCTCTTGCTCTGCGCCCCTTTGCGCTGCCAAGGTCGCCAAGGCGTTATTTACACCCCTGCAAGCTAGAACAACAGGTAGCAACGGGCCGACCCGGACCGCCAAATACTCTTCAATACATAAATAATATTTTCATATAATACTAGTTACTAGGTAACTAAAATCTAACTTAGTAATCATTTTAGTTACCTACCTAGTAACTAGCTATGACTGATGTGATTTGATTACTGAACAACATGCAATATTTTACGTAAATAAATGTGCGCGAGCGTTTCACACCACCGCGTGATCATATATAACTGCGTCGAGCTTGCGACTGTTGCTTGTTGTGTCGAGCGACGAGCGAGTGCTCAAGTTGATCGACGGTGGGAGTGCCGGCGGGAGAGAGCAGACTGTCGCGGCGTTCACCGGTCATTACTTCGTCAATCGTAGACCGCGGAGCAATCATTCATTTGTTTTATTTTTTATCGTGTGAAAACCTTTTCGTACCTACCTACATTAATATGGATCCTAAAAAGCGAAACGTGGACAGTGAAAATAGGAAGTTTCTGACTGAACAATATTGTCTTACGCTGCCTGATAGGCCTCAACCGGTTCCAGTTTGCCTCATATGCAAAAACTATCGCTATTATTAAAAGTGACTATTTAAAGCAACACTACGAAACAACTCATCAGCAATTCCATAAAAACTTTCCTCTTGGCAGTGAGGCTCGTAAAGAAAAACTTAAGGCGTATCTTACTTCTTACAAAAAAAGCACGAAATTACTAGTTCGCTGCATGAGCGAGCAAGAAAAATGCGCAGAAGCAGCGTTACGTGTGTGTTGGACGCTTAATAAACACCAGAAACCATTTTCAGATTCTGAGATAGTGAAAGAATGTATGTTGGAAGTAGCCATGGCACTTTTTGGAGAAAAAAAGGATGTTGTCGCTGTAATTCAAAGTATTCCCTTGTCGGCAAGAAGTAATACAAGAAGAACCGAAATTTTAGCTGCTGATATCAAAAGCACTTTGCTTGAACTTGTGCAAAAGGCACCTTGTTACGCCATAGCGCTTGACGAATCATGTGACATTGTTGATGATGGAACAAATGTCTATTTTCGTGAGATTTTTTTTGTATTGAAAGTCACATGTTCAGAGAAGAATTGCTAGCATTATTTCCGTTGAAAGGTAACACTCGAGGAGAAGATTTATTAAAGGCCATTGATGAATTCATTACTAAATCCAACATTAGTTATGATAAAATGGTGTCGCTTTCAACTGACGGGGCCCCAGCGATGACTAGCAAAGAAAAAGGTGTAGTACAGAAAATCAGGGATAAGAATTCAGGTCTAATATCGTATCAGTGTATAATTCACCAGACAGCCCTTTGTGGAAAATTTAGTGCTTGGTCAAGTTGATTAATTTTATTAGATCTCATTCTGCTCTTCAGCACCAACAGTTCAAAGAGTTTCTTTCTTAATGTGATTCAGCGTATTCTGACTTACTGCAACACAATAATGTTCGTTGGCTAAGTAAAAGTCAAGTTATTGAACGTTTCTGGTTAATAAAAGAACAAGTAATATCTGAAATGGTTGAACTAATGTAATCGAACACACTTCACCAAAATTAACTTGAAATAACATCAAATTCCATAATTTTGCTGATTTTTTATTAAAAATGAAAATGTCTTGTCAATAATATTATTACTTCTACTCTTTTTTTTACACATTGCTAAGCTACTAAAACAATAGCAAAAAAAATAGAGTTTAGATTATACATAGCAACCCCCCTTGAAATCCCTTGAGGATTTCAACAAATACAAAAGAAATATTATGAGAGTAACAAATCTAGAAATTGTAACATTGTATAAATTTAAGTCTAAATAGTTAATAAGTTATTAGGAAGCACACACAAACGGTGCACAGAACGACGCACTACAGATCCACCAGGCAGTCTTATTGAAGCAGCACGAATAACACTGTCTGCACCCCGATGTATATTAGTTATTAACCCAAGCCGCCACTGAAGAGGAAGAAGATTGTCATCCTGTAAAAGCACAATGGAGTTGATGTGGAGGAGATCAGGAAGCTTTCTGCTCCATTTTTGACGTTTCTGAAGTTCAGAAACAACCTCCTTTTTCCTACTCTTCCAAAAATGTTGAGATATTCGTTGTGCTCGTTGAAATGTAGAAAGTCTATTTTTCGCACAGACATATAATCGCGTTCAGGCAACGCTACTAATGGACGACCTACCAAGAAATGTCCGGGTGTAAGAGGCACAAGATCATCAGGGTCAGACGACAAAATTGACAACGGTCTTGAATTTAATATTGACTCAATCATCGTTAGTATTGTATACAAATGCTCAAATGTGAGGTTTGCGTTACCGAGTATACATTTCAAATGTTTTTTTACAGATTTAATGGCACTTTCCCAAATACCACCTTCATGTGGAGAATGAGCATTGATAAATTGCCATTTAATTGACTTTGAAGCCAAAAAAACTAAGCATACGTTCATTAGACTTTTCCTCATGCAAAACTGAATATAAAGAATCTAAAATTGTTTTAGCTCCACGAAAGTTAGTAGCGTTATCACTAGATATGCAGCTAGGCATACCCCTACGCGCTATAAATCGTTTCAAGCAATTCAGGAAGGCTTCAGTAGTTAAGGAAGTAACCAATTCTAAATGTATAGAGCGAGTAATCATACAAACGAACACGCATATATATGTTTTTAATAATCGTGCACCACGAGTGCTTCTATCTCTTATACTAATAGGTCCAGCATAATCCAAACCAACATTGTAAAATGGATATACTTGTTTTAACCGAGTTTCAGGTAAATTACCCATGATCGGGTGTTTAACAACAGGGTTAACTTTAAAACAAGGTACACACTTTCGCAGAAGTTTCTTAATGTAGGAAAGTCCTCCTATGGGCCAAAAACGTTCTCGAATATGAGAGAGAAGGAGTTGTGCGCCACCGTGAAATAATTCTTTATGACCGTTTAAAATAACCAGTTCAGTGAACTTGTGGTCCTTTGGGAGAATTAAAGGATATTTCTTGTCAAATGAAAATTCTGAATTAGTTAGTCTACCGCCAACGCGTAGACAACCCATATCATCCAAGAAAGGATTTAGGGCTTGAATTCGTGAATTCTTAATAACTACGTTATTCTTGAGAGACTTAATCTCATTAATGAAAGAATTAGCTTGACAAAGCTTGGTAAGTACGATCAAGGAATTCCGGAGTTCAGTGACCTTCAAATTGCCGGTTCGCCTTCTTTCATTTCGGCAATTATAATTGAATCGCAAAACGAAAGCTATATTTCGTTGTAGTTTTCCGTAGGAAGAAAATTTATCAAAAATGGAATCATCTAACAAATTGGTAGAAATTAATACAACGGTACCCTTGAGTTCAGTACTCTCATGTGAATCTGGGATGTAATCATGAAAACAATTGGAATCATTATGAATGAGAAACTCAGGAGCTTGAAACCAAGCACGATTATTCTTCAAGGTCGAAAGGTTCGAACCACGTGATACTAGATCTGCTGGGTTATTATCAGTTGAAACGTGATGCCAATGTTGAATGTATGATAGCAATGCGATTGGCAATGAAAGTGTGATACTTGGGAACAGAATTAATTCAATTTAAAGTAATTTTGGAATCTGTCCATAAGAAAATATTATGAAAGTGAATATCAAAATTTTTGAGGATTTTAGGACACCACTCTAACAATAACTCGCCCGCACAAAGGTCTAACCGAGGGATAGAAACTGTGCGTAGGGGTGCAACCTTGGACTTAGAAAATAACAAAGTACAAGTTACGTGGCTCGCAAAACCCATGGAGCTCAATCCGTGACGTAGAGTTCGGAAAAACGCAACGAGGAATCTTGATGATATGCAGATGCTGTAACTGTGTCATAAATTCAAACCACTCGGACATCAGCTCAGAAGGGATAGAATCGTCCCACTCAATGCTAGATTGCCAAAGCTTCTGAATCAAAATTTTTCCTCTAATGATAAGAGGAGAATATAAACCCAATGGATCGAAAATTTTTGAAATGCTAGATAAAATTTTCCTTTTAGTAGGAACGGAATCGTCATTAGGTATGTCAACCTTACAGAACAAAAGATCATTCTCAGAATCCCAATGAATACCTAGAGTTTTGGAATCAGAACGTTTGATAAGGGGAGCAATGGAAAATTCAACGACATCGGACACCAGTGAAGATAAAACTTCCTGCTTATTAGATAAAAACTTGCGGATAGTCAAGCCAGCAGCAGACAAGATAGAAGATACTTCTTCCTTTATTTGAATACAGCCAGTTGAAAATAAAAGATCATCCACATAGAAGTTCATCGAAATAACTGCAGCAGCTTCAGGAAAGGAATCCTTATGAGAGTCTGCAATATAGGTCAGACAATGAGTGGCTAGGTAACTAGCCGAAGCAGTCCCGTAAGTGACAGTATTTAAACGATAAATATCGAGAGGTATCTCTGAGATATTTATAGGACCATCAAACGTTTCTATGAAATGAGCGTCAGAAGGAAAATGTCTCTCCGCATCTGCTATCTTGGTCATGTGACCCAAGCCTCGTATTCGAACATGAATTGTGAATATTGCTTCAGAAGGTCAGGATCTCTGTGCAGACGTTTCTCTAAATGGAAAAAACGTGATTCGGCGATGTGTTTAGAATCACCTAGTAGTAGTAATTTTGAATTTAAAGGTATCGAGACGGTAAGACTACCGGTTTCGTCTGTGCGAATAGTATTGAGAAAATGGTTCTCACAAAATCTCTCTTGAGGTGAAAGTAAAGACAGCTTTGAAATAGTTTTGGGTTTATCCAATTCCCAAAATTTGGTCAAAGCTTGATGAAGATCGGTATTGGGTTCATTGAACTGAGATGTGGTATGACAGCAAACTGTCGAAATACCACAACATAAAGAATTTGAAAGCGTAAGAAAATCATTAGGTAAATCGCCAGCAATGACCCAACCAAGAAGAGTGTTTTGTAACGTGGGCATTGAGGATCCTAAAGAAATTTTTTGAGGCAAAGTTAGTTTATGATACATAGATGAACCAATCAAAATATCAATGTAGCCTGGCTCATTATAAGAAGGATCAGCGAGCCGTAAATTAGGAGGGATCTCCAAAAGGTCTTTACTGAACATAATTCGAGGAAGAGGATCAGTAATTTTGGGAACGACTAAATAGTCGATATCAGACTTGAAACGTCCGGTTGTGGAGTGTAATTCCACAGAAGTGTACTTCGAGCAGCTTGATACTGACTCGCTAATGCCCTTAAGGGTAAGGTTGATTGATTTACAAGAATTCAACCTTGTATGTAGATTTTCAGATATAAGATTGTTTTGGGACCCTGAATCAAGGAGACCCTTAACGGTAAAAGACTTGTTGTCACTGACGACGTTAACTTGAACAGTGGATAATAAAACCTCAGAGGATCTTGAAAACCCACATACAGAAGAAATGGTGGGAGTCTCAGAGGACTCAACACCTGGAATTCCTGACTGAGCAGGAAAACCAACAGAATTAGAAGAAGAAAGACTAATAATCTCATTCTGGCAAGGAACACCAGGCCGAGTAATTTCATGCTTTAAATTATTTGAATTAGCAGACTTGAAACAAAGTAAACTATTGTGACGTTGATTACAATTTTTGCAATTCGTAGTAGAAGTGCATTTGGACTTAATGTCATGACGAATACACACAAGATAAAGCCGTAAAGACTTTGCTTTGTAGAAACGATTCTTGATAGATAAGACCAAGAAGGATGGGCAATGATTTACGAAATGCTGTTCCTTACACAAGGCACAATAGTGCATAGTTTGGGCTAGAGTGTAGGAACTCTTTTGAGTTGATTTTTTTCCTAAATTGGAAATAGAATTACTTGGTACGTTGGAAATGTCGATAATATCACATTTGTTAGACAAGAATTTAGATGTTTGTTCAACATTAGGAATTTTCCTTGCAAATTGTTTGGCAAAGCCTTTAGCAGTGATAGAATCTACTTTATTCTTAACAATGTATGCCAAAACGGCATCTTTGTACTCTTACGGTGATATACCCTCATTGTCTATAGTGCGCAAATGTTTGACAAAATTATTGTAAAATTCTCGCCATTGTGTATCTTTACTAATTCTTGGTGTTTCAAATAAAGAATCAAAATTTCTTAAAATAAGCAACTTTTGATTATCATATCTTTCTTTTAAAAGATCGATAGCGATAGAATAATTAGGCTTCGGAAGGTTTAATTTCACTTAACGTTTGCAAAGCAAGACCTTTCAAATAATTTTTTAAATATAAGAATTTTTCAATTTGGGATAAGTTTTCATTAGAATCTACTAAAGCTTGAAAGGATTCGAAAAATGCTCTAAAATCCTGATATTCTCCGGAGAAACTCGGAAGATTAATGGTAGGAAGCTTAACATTTTCGTTATTTTTATTCGCAATAGAACGCGTACTAATTAAACTTTCGTTTGACAATGATTTAATTTTTTGATCAGATTTGTCGATTAAAGACTGAACTGTCACTGAAATAGACACGAAATCTTTGTAAAATTGCGAAAACGATGGAATATTGTGCATCTCATCCCCATAAAGGGATATTTGCTCTGAAACTGATTTATATTCATTTAAGGTTAGCTTGAATAACTCGAATTCAAATTTTAATTGCTGTAACCCTGTTAGTAATATTTCGTCGTCGAATGAACTAACAAATTCGTTAAAATTACTAACTTGTTCTAAAATGTTACTAGCTCTACACATCAATAACTTGAAATCTTTTGATTTATTTGGAGCCATCGAATTGTTTTAAAAAATAAATTAAACTATAAATTAATGATTAAAAAACGTTTTAGCCTCGATAACTCTCTTTAAATATAAAAACAAAGTTTGCACAAAGAATCCTGAAATGAATGTCTTTAAATACAACAAGCGTATTTAACAAATTTTAATAAGTAATTTAGATATTTTCGACTCAAAATCAATTAAATGTAATTATAAAATTTTACAACGCACCTCAACACATTAAATGCATCAAAGATTTCCATCCAAATGACTTGTGAAGAAATATAGCTTCTTCCATTGTTCAATTATAACTAGTGTGCTTGCTTCATCAATGTCCATTTGAATGACCAGAAAACATAAAAATTTGTCTAAAATAAACAAATCCGGTGCGAAGGACCAAATGAAATGGTTGCACTAATGTAATCGAACACACTTCATCAAAATTAACTTGAAATAACTTCATATTTCATAATTTTGCTGATTTTTTATTAAAAATGAAAATGTCTTGTCAATAATATTATTACTTCTACTCTTTTTTTTACACCTTGCTAAGCTACTAAAACAATAGCAAAAAAAAATAGAATTTAGATTATATAATATCCTTCTTGTAAAACTTGGATACGCAGGAAGCACTTGGAGCTCATAACAAACGAGCAATATGCTTTGGCTTTTCTGAAAGATATGCTGAAATATTTAAATGCGCTCAATACAGAGTTACAAGAAATAAATTAAATGTGATCTGATACAAAGCGTTTCTCTTTTCGTCGCACTATCTTTGAAAAGATATTGCAAGACAATTTATTCATTTCACAATTTTGAATTAAAAACGAGAACTCTGAAGAAGACATTAGTGTTTGTAAGATTTCTGTCCGATCTTAGGAACGAATTTGCTACAAGATTCCAAGACTTTGCAGAGCTAATGTCTCAATTCTAAATTTATGAAGTTGATGCATCGCAGAATGGACTGCTAGGTTTTCAGTTTTCAAGGCCTTCACTTCAAATGGAGATAACTGACTTGCAAGAAGATATTTCCTTGCAAATGGATAAACCTGCATCCACTGACGAATTTTGGGGTAAACATTGTAACAACCTATTTTGAGTTGTATTAAAATATACCGTAATTTATGTCTTCGTTCATTTAGTAGTAAATATAAGAAAAATGTTATTAATTAATGATTGGTAAATATGCAACTTAGTTTGCATGTTTAACTTAAGTTGCATATCTTTTAAGGGGTTTATAGTGCATACCTTCTTAATGGTTTATACCACTTCATTAAATTATTTTTTTCTGCTCAATATTATCGCGCAACGCGTCATCGTTGACCTAATTCTTTGCGCAAATCTTTTCGCGCACGACTATATCGTTTGATATTCTAGGCGTCCATTTTAGTGCTTAATGAACCTTATGTTGAGTAGGAAGCCATATTTTTAGGCTTCCCCCTAAATTTTGTGAAAGTACCATTGATTTAATGGTAAGATAAATTAACTCGTAATACTAAAAATTAAAACATTTGCTTTTTTCAGGCACTTTTACTTTCTTTTTTTAATATTACCGCTTTTGACTGCACAATTAATTCTACTGTTATGTACGCTTTCATTTTATGATTGCAATTTTTGCATTCAAAATTTCCAAAAAATCCATTAAATACTGGTTTATTCAATTTCAAGAAGACAAATTTATAAGAAATAAAATTCCAGTTTGGGTGTGGTTGACAACATAAAAGCATTGTTATTGCAATATATTGCGCAACATTGACACAAGGATTACGTCACCTTGGTTTGCATTTCTGCATTATTTTTTATAATACCAGGGGTTCTCAAGAAGATGTATTATTTTTTGTAACAGGTATTTAATGTTTAATGATTTTTTAGTAATTTAAGGCTATTTTTAAAATATATTTTATTTAACCCTATCATTTTAACTGTTAATAAACATAGTCTGTATATATTTTTATTTTATATTTAACTATTATACGATATACCATCACCACTTAT
Source organism: Vesta saturnalis (assembly GCA_036346205.1). NCBI lineage: Eukaryota > Metazoa > Arthropoda > Insecta > Coleoptera > Lampyridae > Vesta > Vesta saturnalis. The sequence continues at coordinate 3,311,220 of JARFJB010000603.1, read as the reverse complement.
ATTTATAACATGTTTCAGAAAAGTATAGAAATTGCAAGAAATTAGCTATTAATCTGGCCACCATGTTTGGCTCGACATCTTTCTCAAAAATGAATTTTTTGAAAAACAAATATCGTTCAAGATTAACGGACGCCCACGTTGAAGACACTTCGCATTTGTTGTTCCCTTCGTGAAGCAAACTATAAAAAACTGGCTCAAGACCGTCGGTGCAACTTCTCGCATTAATTTTACGCATTTTGTTTTAATAACTTCATTTGAAAGCAAAATAAACTTAATCATTATCAGCCTTTTTTTCTGGACCTCAATAAAACTTTCAACAATATCCGGATCCCACATAAATTACTTGCCGACCCTGAGCTAGAAAGTTCTAATGTTGATTGATCGAAAATCTGTCATAATCGTCTCAGTTATTGACACAAAAACTAAGCAAGATCGCTCATTTTGCATCACTGGTAAGAAATGTGGTGTAAGTGTTTTGAATATTGTGAGAAAATACGTTGCTTTACGTACTAAAAACGTGCCTCACCAAAAGTTCTTCATCAACTATCGACAGAGAAAGTGTACAGTTCAACCTGTGAGGATAAATACCTTGTATAATATTCCTAAGAAAATTTGCCGAGTTCAAAAATGTATACTGGCCATTGTTTTCGCCGCTCTGCAGCCATAATGCTGGCAAATTCTGGTGCTGACCTGATGGCAGTAAAGCGTACCTGTAGGGGGATCGAAGTCTTCTTCCGTCGCCGAAACTAATATAGAAGACTCAGTAGCGAAAAAAATTGTCGTATCAAAGAAAATAATCTGTGGAATAGAATGTTCATGTACGTTTTTCACATGAAACAGGTTCCGTTCCAAAATTGGATATTTCTGAAAATGTAAATTGCGATATTGAAGTTATCATTAATACAAATAAAAATGAAAAATAAGTTGTATATTTATATAAATAAAAATTAAAATACTTTACCTACCCTTGCTGTTCAAGTTCAACTTTACCTACCCCTGCGGTTAAAGTGAAACTTGACCTATTGATTTGGGTTGTTCAAAGCACACTTTAACAATTGCTATAGAAAAAAAAAACTTTATAAAGCGGTATAAAATTAAATTTTCTTTAAAAAATATGTCTGTAGATTTTCTTATAAAGTTAGTCGTTATTCAGATATTGAAAAATTTTGAACACTGAAACAGACTTGCGGATATATCTAGAACGATGCGGACCAATAGGAAATAAGCTTTGAATGTATAGTATCATAATAATTTATATAACCGTTTCAACGTCAAACTGGGGAAGCGCTGTTGGTCTTGTGGTACATTGCTTGCCTGACACGCGGTTGAGGTAGGGCCGTGGCTAAACACACGAAAAATAGCGTATGCGCATGCGTAACGAGATAAAAATGGAAATAAGAGGAATAAAAAGGAAAACTAAAATCTACGGTAACCTAGGCTCTAAGACTGCGGTACCCTACCACCCATTGTGAGCGTCGTAGGATACCGTAGATTTCCAATATCCTTTTTATTTCCATGTTCAGACATATTGAGGTTATAATTCCTTTCGTGTATTTAGCAACCACTTTGAGGTAGGTTCAATTCCCGCCTTATGCACTTTGTTTGGTTAGGTTACAGTAGTTTTGTTTATCTAATCTACTTTTATTAGTTTACTATAGTTTTGTGTATCTAATCTAATTCTGTAAGATTATAGTAGTTTTGTGTTTTTCCAATTATTATTTCACATTAGAACGTCGGTTTTACGCACGCGCGAAACAAGTAAACGCGTGATTGGTCTACATATGTCCGCAAGTTTAAATTGTACCTTTGGAATTATTTTGCAGCTAAATTACAAGACGCATCAGAAAATTACATGCAACATAATTAATTGATACATTTAAGATCTATACGTTGGTATTTTTATATCTTTGAAATATACGGTTATTTCAGAAATATTTGATAAAAACCAACTGCGCCTAATAAACGCCCTTTCCGCCGCTGAATTTCTCCCAAAATCTAATCAGCAGAGAAATGGAAACACGCTCAAATACAAAATTTTAAATATGTACGTATTGTCGTTCTGGAGTCATCATGGATACTATCACAGCTTACTAATTATCAGCTACTCATCTCTGGCGGCATCCTTGTATTTTAGAAGTGAAGTAACATACAGTCAATAATAGCGTGCATAGAAACAAGTGGGGATACGGTCACGTATCCAACACGGCGATGCAAAGTAAATCTTTATTTAAAATGACAAAAATATATATAACAAATTAATATCGACAATTTAATTCATAAGTTTTATCACTTTCACATCAGATAAACTGCTAGTAGGTATGTTTGCAAGTGTATAAACTACATGTTAATTTCTCCATGGTAACAATAGTTAAATTCTATAAGTAACGCTTTAAATATAGTTTATTTTTAATTAAATGATTCATTAAATTGTCTTACCAAATACCATACGAGCTTGTGTATATTCGCGGGACAATTTAAGCTTTGTTGCTTTTAGGTAATACGACTCGAGCAAATAACAAAAGGTAAAATCGGTCCACCTTCGGTGTCGCAATTTTACCATGTTATTTGATTTTGTCTATTATCAAGCAACAAAGCTTTCGTTCAAATGAAAGCTTGTCCGAATAAACACAAACTCTTATTGAATTATCCCTTTTTCCATATTATTAATTCTCGTGTTTTAACAGGTCCTTTAAAATTTCTGTTTGCGTACTTTAATGTATAATAAATTTTTATTCTTGCACAAAGATTCAACAAATAAGAAAGTGGAAATTGAGAACAAGGGTGAGACAAATTAACGTCTTTAAAGCTGTAAATAAGTTTTTTGCATAAATCGTTTTGTATGCAGAGTTGTTGGAAATTACAAATGCTTCTTCTCTGCTACTGAAGCTCCAACTGCCAAGCTGTGTGTAGTCACATTTGCGAAATTTCCATTTATGCCAAGATAACTAGCTGGTAATGAGTAAGCTGTGCTAATATACATCCACACATGCACAGACATCATGGTCGCTCTTGGTGAAACTTTGTCAAATGTTGTGAAATAAGGTAGTCACTTTAACGTTAGTGAAAAAAAGGATGATTGCATAACCTATACATACATATGTATATATACCTAGGTTGGAAGGTAAAAATTATATAGATCTCATGAAAATAATGTGCTTAATTTATGGCATTAATCTTCTTTATACGTTTATATTCAAAACCCTTATGCATGCCAAGATTTACATAATTAAAGTATTGGATAGACATTTTGATAAAAGTGCAGTGATGGAAAACAACAGTGAACCAAAAATTTGCTCTCAATGTCAATGGGATACCAATCAATACAAAAATTCCAATTATTTGTGAACATTGCATATAGTTTTTGTTGATTAAGGGATAACATTTTTTTACAATAGATATAACAAAGAGCATCGTGACAAGCATTTAATGTTTAAAAATTTTTTTAAACATGTCAACCAATAAAAACAAAATTACAAATGAAGTATGAAAAAAAATCTTCCAATATACTCAGCGATTTTTATTGGCATTAACATTGTAATTAACTACAGATGTTTGTGAATATTAATTAAGATAATATTTTGCATATTATAGCGCCATAAATAAAATGAATTTTTTATAAACACTGAGCCCTTTTGAAGATATTTTCAAAAATTAAAATTATAACAAAATATGTGATAACAAGTAGTACAAAATATGATTTATATACAATTGTGTTAATTCCACAAATAAATTGCTAATGTTTGGAATCTATTCAACATATATTCCTAATTGAAGAAATGATTCATTCTGAATTCTAAAAAATAAAAATATTTACCCTGATATAATATAAAATTTGCTGACTGTAATAAATTAGTCATCACATGCAAGAATAACATGCCTTACTTCTTTAAAGTAATTTTAGAATTAGGAAAAACATGGCCACTGCCACAGTTTTATTATAGTAGAAATATGTTTATAAAATTCAGTCCTCTAAGTGCAGAATACTTCTGATGTATTATTCAGAAGTAGGTACATTTGTTACAATGTTATATAATCAGTGTTACACTTTTGTCTCTATTACACAGCACAACTTATAATTTTCTTAATTTTTTTAATTTCTATAATTACATTTTTTTCTAATAAAATGATTGCGGCTTTAATTTCATATCTAAGCTACCTAGTAAATTTAACGACATGCATCACAATAAAATATTTTATGCAAGTTTAAGTAACTTTTTAGCTTTTTTTATTAATTCTTCGAGAATGTAAGTTAAAATGTCAACAATTACTTTGTAAAACATTTTTTCCACGTACAATCTGGACTATTATAATCAATAAATTATTTTTACAAACTACTCCATTATTTACAAGCCCAAACCATCACATGTATGATGATCACAGTCCTGTGGGCATATAGTTAAAATCTTATAAAAATACAAAACTTAACTAATACGTAATAAGGTAACGACACATTTAATTTTCCATTAGTGTCTTCCCTAATTGTGAATAAATATCTAAAACAAGATTAGTAGTAATCATATTAAAAAAGAAATATCGGTTAATTTAAGGCCAAACACATTAAAGCAACACAAGTTAAATGGCACACAGGTATGTTGCCGTAGATGATTTAGCATGATGAATGATTTAATGACGACCAACGATATGATGATGTTACGTGATAAAATGACTGACAAACCACATCAAAAACTCCAAGTTGGCATAATCTAAATACTCATTCACAAATAGGCAGGACATTATGTCTAATTATGTTACTCAAAAAGACTGCAGCCAACAAAAGAAATTCACTTATATAGAAAAATTATACAATTTATAATGTAACTTGAAAATTAAACTTTATTTTCATAAACAAATTTCCTTCTTGCCAATTCCTAATAAAATTATAATCTCTAAATTTTTCCATTATGAAATTAATAAAAATTAAATCTGCCGAGCGGGAAAGTCAAAATTCGTTTAAAGGAGTGTACTATGTGGTTGCTCCCTTGTTGATATACTTAGATTCAGCCAACCTGTGTATGGATGTCTCGCCATCACCTAGTTGATTCACCTGTAAAGCACCAAACACCATAATAATGTAATTATGAAGCGATCTATTGTCAGAGTACACCATAATTGATCTGTTATATAAAAATTACTGATTTATAAACATTTTTAATTTCCACATTGACCACATATTAATTTAATGGCGTTCAACCAATAGGTGTGTTTCTTACATATAATACTGGTTAAAGAAGTGTTAATTGATTTAAAAACACCTTAGTGCAAACAAACACTATACGAGCTTTAAGGTGAGCAAAAGTTAATTTTCGCACACTCACCAGAGTAAATAGTACAAAACATGCTTGGAAACAAAACAAGCACATGCAAAATAAAGTGTACCAACATGAAACAATCAACAATAGTATAAAAATAGATGATGCTTTTAATAGAGAAAAAATTAGTCATGACAACTACTCAGAAAAGTATGTAAACTATCGTACAAATGACAAAATAAAGCTAAAACTACAGTGGTCTAACTACTAAACTACAAAATAATAATTATTGTACAGTGAAAAATCAATACAACATAAATTTGTACACGTTTATGATCTAATCTCTATAAAAAAAAAAAGGTAGTAATGAATGCACATGAAAAATTAACAAAATAAATACAGAAATAAAAACATATTCTTAAATAAACTTTATTTGTAATAAATGAATTGGTATTCAAAGATGGTACTTAATAATAGAAAAAATGCTGTTAATATTTCATGCAGAGAGCATTACCATCATCATTATCAAGAAAAAAGGTAACTACAGACAGGATGTATAGTTTGTTAGTAAGTGTGCAATTATAACAAAAATAACATCATACAAGAAATTAAACCTAACCTAATTAAATAACCTAATTTCAGATTAGGTTAGGCTGCTTTAAACGAAATACAATAGCAATATACACTTAACAAATTAAATAGTCTTCATTATAATTGAAACGAGTTAAAAATCTGGCGGAGGTGGGGGAGGGTTGTTGGGTGGTGGATCTTGAGGTAATGGAGGAAGGGTATCATTTGAAATAGGAATTGCAGATTGTGAATACATGTCTGCTGATGCATACATATATCCAGGCGGTGCTGCATAATATTGTTGATACATGTAAGGTGGATGAGGTGGCGGAGGCGGCGGCGGAGGTGGAGGAGGAGGGTGAACAGCCATATTATGAGGAGGCATCATTGACATTTGCATATTTGGAACAGGATAACTATAAAAATAATTTTGATTCGCGTAGCTGGGATGAGCCATGTGGTTAATGCCATTATACATAGATTGTTGCACGTTGTGCATTGTAGACTCACTAAGATTACTGTTTAAGTTGCTTACCTTATTGTAGGAATTTTTAATACTTTTATTGTCTATTGGTCGATTATGATTTGTTTTAGAAATTTTAGTGGGAGGTGCACCATTGGAAGGTGAAGTTAAATCGCGCTCCCGTTTTTTACTATTATCATTATTACTAAAACTGTTTATTACATCTTTGGAAATTTTTATTTTTAAACTGCCTCCAACAGCCGATGAAGGTTCGTTAATTGTATCAGTTTTTATTCTATCTTTTGGTATTTTAATTTTTAAGTTAAAATTGGGTGTAACATTTTCTGGCGGTTGAATCCTATCTTTGGGAATAGTAATTTTTATGGGTTGAGCAGGAACAATCTCAGTTTCAGTTTGGTGCTTTTCATGCTTGTGTTTATTTTTATCTTTATCTTTATCCTTGTGCTTTTTCTTTTTCTCTTTTTCATCACGACTTCTTTCTTTGTCTTTATGTTTGTGTTTTTCCTTTTTATTCTTTTTATGTTCCTTATGATGCTCCTTTTCCTTAGTTGGTTCTGGCAAAATAGTTGTGCTAGCAGCAATCACGGCTGGAAGATGAGGAACAGGGGGTGCTTCTTTTAATAAACTACTAATCAAACTTGGATTTGTTTCAATACCATTCATAATTGGTGCGCTTGAATTAAATGGAGGAATTATATCAGGAGGCTTCAATTCTTTTGCAATTGAGCCTTGAATATTCATTTTCTCTTGTTTTACTTCGGGAATTGGTGTAATAATATCGGGAACTTGATGTAATTTTATTCCAATTGAAGAATCTCGCATTATATTTTCAAAACCTTGAACTTGATCGATTTTTTTCATTACAGGTCTTAATTCGGGTTCAGAATTTGTACTAGAAGTTCTATTACGTTTAACACTGCCCTCTGGAAGCTCTGGCGATTCAATGACTTGCTTACTAGAACTAGGAGGAGTTTTTGTTTTAGATCTTTTATGTGACGGAGGACTTTTTTCTGGTGAAAACAAACTTGGTTTTTTAACTATGCTAACTGGTGTAATAATGGAATCATCTTGAAGCGAAGGCTCTACTTTAACTTTAACATCATTGTCTATTAACTGTAAATTATTTACACTACCATTGCTGCTGCCACCATTATGTGGTAAAACTTTAGTTTCGCTTTTTACATATGAACTTGGTTGACTTGTATTTGAGTTAGGGACGGATTTCGGAGTATCGGAATTAAAAGGCGACTTGATTTTTTGTGAAGTTTGCGAGGTAGAATTAAGTGGTTTGTTTAAAAATGCATTTTTTTCATATATTGCAGCACTTAAGTGTTTTTTAATATCACTTTCTAATTTAATATGTGGTTTAGAATCTTCTCGTCTACGAACTGGAGCTTTAGAATCAACAGATGGCCGCATTCTTGATCCATCTACACGTTTATTATCACTATTACTATTTGAATTATTTAATTCAGTAGAACTACCACTCAGTCTATTAAGTTCAGGTCTCTGCTGCACATAGTCCCTTTTATCACTTGTCCGTACTTGAAAACTACTGCTCTCTTTACTATTAACAGATAAACCTATATCACGTGTTGCTTCCCGAAGAATATCACGTGGTTCAGCTCGTGCATTTAAAGGGTGGCCACTCATAGCTTGTGGCCGGTTGTGTTTATTTAACTTAGGATCTACACCAGGAGCATTACTACTATGATGACCACCATGTTGAAACGAAGGCTGTTTACTTGACTGCCCACTAGGTGGAGGTGGCTTTGTATGATGCCCTAAACGTTCTCTGTCTTTCTTTTCTCGATATTCTCGCTCACGATCACGATGCTGGCTACTTGAACCTGCATCATGTGGAAATCTTAATGGTCGTTGCTTGAAATCCTCCATAGTTACTAAAACATACAACAATAGATAGAACACAATATTATTAGTGGTAATCTATGACACTTTGAGGAATGCCTATTTGATATAACATTTAGAACTACCTTATTTTCACTATACCATGCCCAGTGTGTTGGGATACACAAAGTTGTGGTGTCAAACAAAAAAAAACTTGTGACTGAAACAGATTTTATACAAAGTATTAGTGCAAATAAACGTTATTATTATCACTACTATTATTATTTTATGAAATTTATTATGAATGTAGGAATTTTTTTAATTATTTACTTTAAAATTTCAAATTACCTGAAAACACAGATGTTGGCTACAGGGAAATGTAAATTTCGAAATTGCAATAAAAAAATGTGATTGTGGTCAGCACATGATTTTCTTATGCTGGTATCCTTGTTGCCCTTTACAGGGCAAAAAGAACACCTTTTATACTACACCTAGAGAACGCGTTATAATGTAACGTTGGCCAGTCTGAGAAAGGCTATTTTTAATTTATTAATATCTTCTTTTATATGAAATGTACTGGGTCGGCAAATAAGCGAGGTAAGCGGCTGTATCTCAGGACCAGTCAATCTGACAACAATGGGAAAAAATGATTATTATGAATGTGGGCATGAGAAATGCTGGAAATTATTTTGAAGTTTCGTATTTCACCGCTAGGGGACGTAATTAAAAATTAAATAAAATTCTAAATTACTCCCAAAACTCCTATATAAAGATATACCTTTGCTTACATCGTTAGAAAATCTAGACAATGCTACAAAATTTTGGTTTAATCATTGTTATACATACCACAACCAGAGTGGCAGAAGCTATTGAAAGTGTAATCATTAAAATTGTTGTAAATTCTAACTCATTTATTCAAGTGTAGTAAAATAAAGCTTGATTGGAAGACAACTGTAGGTATTTCAAATTGCCGTTCCCATTGTTACACAATGGTTACTAATAGAAATGCTAGAGGGCGCAATTTGTTATATCATTTTACTCCGGAAATTTAAATCACACGGTATATTTTTGACATCGAAAAGTAGATTAATTTTGCAAGAAAAACCTAAAAACTGCAAGTTGATATCTTTGCTCGTTTTAATTGACGAAGTTTGGTTTTGCTAAGCCGAATTGGATAAATGTTGGTCTCATATTAAACAGATAGTTGTTGTTAATCGAGTTAAGAACCAACAGTGATTTTTAATGTCTATCACCGTCGCTAGGGGGCGTTAAGAACACAAAAATAAGGTTTTTGCGCTTTTTCGTTAAAATTTTAATTCCAAGGATGTAGGTATTTATTATATCAAAATCAAAAAGTAAATTAAATTTGCCATAAAAATGATACAAGATTTATTTTAATATTGTTGCTAGTTTTAGAGTTATAGCGAAATTCAAATTTAATTTTAACGTGAGACCCTGTAAAGTTCAAATAAAATCAAAAATCCGATTTTAAACCCAAAAATATTAGGTATTTAATGCCTCAATAAATGTTCAAACTGCAGCTTCGATTTCCGCAGCTGGTAGTTGAATTACATTTCGGAATCTGTTTTCCATGTCAAATCCTGTTGTTGGTGGAGTATGGAATACAATGTCCTTCAAGCGACCCCATAAGTAGAAGTCGAGATACGTCAAATCGGGTGACCTGACCGGTCAAGGACATAGGCTTCCCCTTCCGATCCAGCGTTCATGAACATATTCGTTAATATGGTGTCGCACGTTAAGGGAAAAATGTGCTGGACACCTGTCCAATTGTAAATACATGATTCGCCTAATGTCCAATGTCACATCTTCTAACAGGGCGGGCAACTCATTTATTAGAAACTCTATGAAGAGATTACCAGTTAGCGCACGATAAAAAAAATAAGGACGGATAATTTTGCCGCCTATAATGTCACACCACACTTTTAGTCTCCAGCGGTCTTGGTGCTGCACTTCTCGCATCCAATATGGATTTTCAGCAGACCAATAATGCATATTATGCATGTCGGTCCATAGAATTTGTGATAAAAAATTCCTGTTTTCACGAATCATTTCTGGAAGCCATTGACAAAAATTTATTCTGTGCTCAAAATCACCTTTGTTTAGGGTCTAGTGCAAAACCATATGGGGGGGTTGTAGTCTAAAAATAAAAAGTAACGCGCATATAGTAAACTGTGTGTATTAAAAAGGGTGTGCTAATGCAATGATCTACCTGTAGTTTTTTAATATGTTTCGAATAGTAGTTCGAGCTACTACCAAATCTAGTTCCAATGTGCCTCTTAATTCTATGTAAGCTAAGACATTAATAATCTTTTCTTTCATCCTTCCAATGCGACACCTCCTAGATCTGAGACGACGAAAACTACCATCATCGCGTAGTCGCTGTACCAAGCGTGGAATAATTCTTCTTCCATAATGATGGTGATCTTGATACTAGGCCGTATAGTGTCTTTCAGCTATGGCTGCATTTTGAAAGCACTCGAAATAGACCGCAATCATATCAACGGCTCCATCACTTGTGAAATGCATTTTAAAAAATATTCACAAACAAAATTGACAAGAATTAAACTACACCTAACCTAATAAAAATTTGACGTTTCTGTACAATGATATTTAAAATTTCACGTTTTTTGTTTCCGCTGTCTACTATTAAACAATGATCAGACATTCCAAGACAATGTGCTAAATGGCGGTATTTATTAATTGAAGTACTGATTAATTGAGACCGCTTTATTTAACAAAAACGTGTAAAATGTAATATTTTCTACCTACTATATCTGAGTAAAATCATTAAAATTAGTTTAAGGAAGGTAAAAAGTTTAACGTAAGCGATTAATAAGCGGAAATCGAAGCAACAGATTTATACACCCGAACAAGAACAAGCGGAAGACAATTTGAACATTTATCGAGGCATTAAATACCTAATATTTTTGGATTTAAAATCGGATTTTTCATTTTATTTGAACTTTACAGGGGTGAACCATGTTAAAATTAAACTTTAATCTCACATCATTTTTATGGCAAATTTAATTTACTTTTTGATTTTGATATAATAATACATCACTGCAATTAGAACTTTAAAGAAAAAGCGTAAAAACCTTATTGTGTTCTTAATGAAGTCCTAGCGACGATGATACACATTAAAAATCACCGTTGGCCCTTAATTCGATTAACAACAAATATCTCTTTAATATGAGACCAACATTTATCCAATTCGGCTCAGCAACACCATACTTCGTCAATTAAAGTGTTAAAAAAAAAATCTTCATTTCACTATAACTTTAACACGAGCAAAACGGCGATACACGGAACTTCAAAATAATTTCCAGCATTTTCTCATGGCCACATTCATAATAAAAATTTTTCCCATTGCCAAATTGACAGGCCTTGAGATACAGCCGCTTATCTCGCTTATTTTCCCAGCCGGTACAAAGTGTAGCTTTATTTCTTACTTACATTCACCCAATTAATTTAAAAATGAAAAGAGTGCATACAGTTTAAACGTAACTTTCTGTTTAGAAGTGTAATTAACTTATTCAGTCTAATTACACACAATGCAAAGCACTAAAATTGTATTTTTATCAATTTTAGCATTATAAAATAGTAATGTACTTAGTAGTGCAATAAAATCGCAGTGAAATTATGGCTTTGAGTGACACCGAGGTATAACCGAACGAAACCTATACCATTCTTGTAGAGGACACTTTGGGGAATAGGAAATGGAAATGTACAACCTTTTTTAGTAGAACCGAACTTTGCAAATGGCAGTTAAACGTGACTGAGGTCGAGTTAGGAAAGCTAACTGAAACATGAATGCTTCTAACAGCAATTCAGGAGTTTTGACAATTTTAAAGTTACAAAAATAAAATTATCAAAATCGTGCATCCAAAACTTGACTCTGCGGCGAGCTATGTGAATTATTGACAATTTCTATACATTCTGTAGGTAGCGGACCGCGAAATTTTTATTATTGTAATAAACGTTTGTCAAATCGCCATTGTTACCACGATAGAAAAGATAATTAGTGGATTTTTAATATCTTGATAATACTTCGTAATTTGCTAATGTTCTCAAAATATTTTATTTAGATATTTTTATGTAAGGAATGTAGGATTGTTTGTAACTAATATTTGTCTAGGTAAAACATGTTGGGGGTGAGTAGCAGGTGCACGCATAAAAATGGTTTACTGAAGGGGCGAAACGAATCATTGGAATTTCTTACGCGCGCTCTTGATGTAAAAAAATGTCATTGATCTAATGATTAATTACGGCTGATCAGAGCGCAAATCCAAAGGGATCTTTGTTTGATACGTTGAAACCCGAGAGGTAAATATAAGGTTTGTTACGAACGAATACATATTTTTAAAATTAAGACGTCGTGCATTAATTAATACGAAACTGTTCCAACGGAAATTAATGTTTCTTGGTTTTATATTACCTTTGAAAAATGGAGATTGATTCGGGAGTAAAGTGAATTAGGCTGAAAATCGGGGGGAAAAGTTAGTTACAGTTAGAGTGTCAATCGAGCCAGATCGATTTTTGGGTTAATTAAATACCTTCATTGTAAACAGTTTCTCTTTAAAATAATTGTTGAGTGTACATTTTTCTTTTGAATTCTCCAACACTAAGTTGTCTTTTCTTTCGGCGTTAAACCGCGTATGTTAACGATTTGTGGCTGTGATCAATTAAGGGAATATTTATTCTAGTGTAAGTATGTATTTTTATATAAATGAAAGCTCGCAGCCAATCATTTCACCGGCCTACGTAACGTATTAAAATAATCAAACATTGCCTTGCAAAGGTATCTTATTCGTAAGCTGAAATATGCTAAAATAAAAGACAGTACTGGGCCCTCCCACTCTGGTATTTGTGGGAATTAGCATTGTTGGTTGTTGTTTATATTTATATTTGTGTAGAAGTGGGATGATGAACGGGCACCTGATACCGCTTTGGTTACTAATTGTAAAAGGCAATTACCAAGCGTGTACACACTCCCGAGATAAGATAACCATTCAACACCTCGAATTTTATTTTTATAGTTTTTATTGTTGCATAGATGAATGTGTAACCGGAGAAAAGGGCACTGTATTTCTCTAACGCCCTCAAACTTATACAGCGGTCACGATGTTGAGATCTATTCATAACTTACCCTTGTAAGGCTTTGTTTTAATGAGTTTTTTTTTGTCAGTTTGTTTAAGTAGCATTATTTGATTGTGAGCTGATTTCCATTGGTATGTGATTTATTGTAATTTGATTTATGTATTTTGTGCTGTGGTGGTCACTAAACACTGAGGCACGGGTAAATCCCTTGTTTGTTTTCTTTGCCTTTACCTTATTATCACCTGTACAATTTTACTGTTGATATATTTTATATGTATCGTATTTTGCTTTATTGTTTTATGTGCTTATTTACTTAAAGACTGGCATGATTGGCTTTAAAGGGCCACATGTTTGGTATTACGATTTTTATTTTGATTATTTATGATGCAATTGTGATGTGACTACATGTGTTTTTTTATTATTGTGTTTCGGTGTAACTAAACTGCTTTTTATTCATTTTCTCTTAATGTTATAATTTTGTACGCACTCTAACCTGATTTAATGGTGTTCTGTTATATATTTAACCCTTACTTTGTATTTTTGTGTTATTTGATTTATTAATGTTCTTATGCATTTACTTAGTTATGAATAAAGTGGATTTTATTGGTGGTTCTTTCCTACAATAGTATATTAACGGTTGAACCACCGCTGCGCAACGCTCATTGATTTTAATTTGAGTAGTTTCATTTTTTTACCTGCCCCTCTAAAAAAATATATATTGGATTACTCAGTGGCTCAGCGGTCAAGGCGTCAGACTAGTAAGTGAAAGGTACCAAGTTCGAATCTGAGAGTAGTCAAGTGCTTGAGAAAAAAATTATATATAACGTATGAATTCGACTCAAGTACGAAAAGTCCTTCTCAGGACTAATCCTGATGACGGAAGCAGAGTCCGCTTCCGAAACGTCGCGCTCAAAAAGCATAAACTGTGGAAATAGGCCGATCAACTCCACTAAAAAGATGTAATTAATTAAACCAAATCAGTATTTTTTTGAACTGTTTCCGCAAAATGTGAGGTATGATCTGGTTGTATTGAGATTGACTGATTTGTTTGTTTGAGAAAGCCGAGGGAGAAACGGATAAACAAGAGAGAAACAGCCGAGAGAGAGGCGTGCATGATCCACTATTGCAGAAAATTTTCATTAATCCGTACACCACTAGATGGCGCCACAAACAATCCCTAATTAGTCTTAGAAATATACCGCTAGATGACGCTACTTTTATTACAGAAAAAATATTCATTAGCCCATACGCCACTAAATGTCCCTACAAATAAATTTCGCAACAAGGGGGCCACGACAAGAGGGTGCAGACCTAACAGGTTCTTATGAGATAGCATTAGAGCCCCCTTACTATAATACTATTTCCAGCGAAGGGGGCCACGACAAGAGGGCACAGACCCTAACACAAGTTCTTATAGTTGTCTTACACGTTAACATTAGGACCCCCTTATTAGAACATTTCAAATTTCCTGCCGTAACCAATGCAGAGCCTTAGGCTCCCAATCAGAGCTCAGAAGCTGGGTGGGGGGTAAGAACAAATCAGAAACCAGATGGACGGACGAGCAATCAGGTAAAAGGGGCTGTCCTTAAGACCACCAATTAGTACACTATGCGCACGGATTTGGCTACCTTCCAGGGGCTGAACTGCCAAAAAGGCTCTTAATACAACCAAAAGGACCTTAATTAGTGTGAAAATTCCATCAATGGGCAGAAAATGGCCCCGGAAAAGAAGCCGTCAAAAAGGGGTGGGAAATGGGCGGGTGAAAGTGGGCTTGGCCTATGAAAAAGAAAATGGCGGCCAAAGGTGCCGCGGTACTACTCATATATAAACGTTTCATTAGGAAGTGTAAACGACCATTTCGTAGTTGAAAATAAAAGAACGGTTAGGTTAAGTTCTCTTGTTTCATTTGTATGTTAGATGAATCCATTTTAATTTGTACAATAAAATCACTGTATATTATCAATTTTTGCATTAATCCCATCAAACCCTTGATCAGAAAGTGTCACGCCGCGGTACCTAATATTTGTAGTAAAAGCTTGTAAGGTATCCAAAAGAGGTTAAATGGTCAATTATTTTAATCAACAAGGTGAGTAGCCAAATTTTCACCCACGCTTTTAAAATAAAGGTAAACGTTACAATTTAGCTTTCAATAGATCTTTTAATTATATATCGTTAGTTATGAATTAAAAACATACACTACAATGTGGTACCCAAACGAGGGCAGTTGCTTAAAAACAAAACAACCTGCAGACTCAGGTATCGAGTTGCAAGGTCCAAATGATTTCAAAACTACTCAAAATCGATTTTTTTTTCCAAAACTATACTTATGGCTTCGTGCATAAGAAAGAAACAAGGCGTCCATCTTAAAAAAGAAAATTAATAACCGGAAAAGAAACAACCAAGAGAATATTTCTTTGAAGAGAATCTAATAAGTTATGAGCACATGTTCCGATTAAAATTATAAATTTAGAGCCATAATATTTTTAGGAAATGGTTTATCTCTAACACACTGTATATCGTCAATAAATGTATAATACCTCCAAATCCGCTCACTTATTTTTTATTATAAAAACTCTTGCTACATATGTTTTGATCCTATAATCATAAATCAGACCATCCTCAGGGTTTCTAAAAGTCCCGAAGTATCATGAGTTAACAGCAATAATCATCTGGTTGACAAACAATTAACAAAGAAGAGTAAATAAAACATAATAAATAACAAAAAATACTCTAGAAAACAAATTTTATAAACACTGCATCTTGTACATCAATTCAATGAAGACTTTCACACGCTGAAAGCAGATTTGTAGATATTACACATGGTGAATGGAGTACATGCTATAATTTAAATAATTTACCCCGGAGTTTTCATTGCTATATCTCCATCAAAATATACTTGATCCAAATTCATGAGACATGTAGGGTGGATCAATCGCTAGAATTATGAACTGTACTCGTAGATAACCAAAATACTAAAACTCCCTTTAACTCTTGTATATGTGAAAATTTTCTAAAGCAACTTTTTGTGGGTAGGGGTGTTTCACACCCCCAGATAATTCATAGCAATTAGATGCTCAATGAGATTTAAATCTTCACACCAGACCATTATATCTACATGTATCCATATGCATATTTCATGAAGTAAAAATAGGCAAAGTATTATTACCAATGAAACGCAAAAATGTAGCCAGCTACTTTTCTAGCCTCTTTTCTTCTTTAAGGTCACTAGCGCAAAGGAATATTTTATAATTTTGGTACCGTACACTCTAATGTTGTGCTAAATTCCCTCCAGTTTTGCGGGACAAATAGAGTTTAAATTTTAAACCTTCTTTCATTGGATATTTGTTGGTCACCTTTAACAGCACTTCTGAACCATGTTAAGCAAAGACGTGATGGAATTAAATAACATTTAATTAATTAGGTTAAAGGCTTATAAATTAGACAATGAATCTGGGTTATTTATCTATCTTGTCGCCTGCGAAATGTGTATTTACAAGATTTGCATTGTTAATGACAAAAACCCTCATAATAATTAAACAAACGAAGTTCTAATATTAGGGATAAGAGAGTAGTGATTACAGTTGCATCTCTGAAAATTTGTCCTCATGGTAAAAAGTAAAAATGTTCTTGCAGCTATTCTGATAATACTGGATGAATCAGACTCAACGGTCCTTAGTAAACCATATATACTTGTACATTTAGAATTTAAAAAATTAAGATATATACAGGGTATTGAAAAAAGCGTGCTTAGTAATTGCAGATAAATCCAAGGTACATTTTAAAAATATATTAAATATACAGGATATTCAAAAAAGCGTGCCTTATCAGTTACATACATAATTCTATATTTAAATGTAATACCATATATACTTTGTCGGTTTCAGAATATAGTTAAAAAGATCGTTCAAAATTCTCAATATTATAGTTTTGGAAATATTTCAATATCTGTTTAAAAAAAATAACAAACCTAGAAGGTCATGTACAAGATTACTAATGTAAATCAATGTGTGTTATTAAGTGGAAGGGAAGTCTTTATTTTTTGATATAATAGCTTTTGTAATGTTTTGCATTATACTGGGTGACCACTATTTATGGATTCACATTTTTACAATATTTTCCAATAGAAACCTCTCATATTTTTTGACAACTTTGTAGCCTTAAATGCAGGAATTTAACCATCTTAAACATGTCCAATACCAAAATCCTAAATTCGATGGGATTAAATGGGTAACTCGCTTAATATTAGAGCCAGAGACTTGTAGTTTCCGCTTTCCTGTGCTCGATTTTTGAGACAAAATCGATGATGCAAACAAATTTTTGCTAACCTTTTTAGTTTTAAAGATACAGGGCGAAATTAAAAATTGACCAATTTGGCGAGGGTATCATATCTCGGTTATTATAAAAGATATTTACATTCTGTAAACACATTCTTACAACATTTTTTCAGAGGATCAAGGCGACATCGCCAGATTTGTACTCCGACGTTTCGGTTCCTAGATAACATCATCAGGTCAAACGAGTTAAATACGGTTCTGGATTTGTTTTTTATTGTTTTTATTTGTTTTTAGCTTTTATAAAATAGTAAGACAAACATTGCAATATTTTTACGTTTAGCCTGTGAAAATTTCATCAAATATGTTTTTTCCTTTTATTTTTACTACAGTCCTGGTATAATATGAATGAACGAAATTCCAATGCTACAATGATATTGGTAGCACTTTAATTAATTTAATACCCTAAACCTACTTAAAACTACTACAAATATCTACTTACAATTATACACTCAAATATTGAAAATTACTTTACTTTTTCATTCAATATAATCATGAATTATATTAAAGACACGTCTAATTATCACTAAGTGTGTAATATGTATCAGTAATGAAACAAGTTTATTTTTAATTTTTAAAGGAACAATAAAAATAAATTCCTGCACTTTTTTATGCAAAACACTTATGAAAAATTTTCTGTAATTTTATCACATTTAATTCACAAAAAGAAAAAAAATCAACTACAAAAAATGTACAATCTGATTTTCTTCATGAATTAAACAAAGTTGACATCTATGGGCTATTTTTCGCAATGTATTTAAAATTATCACGGGTCTTTCTTGCACTTGCATCTCAGGTCATTCTTTTTGATCAGAAATTTTTTGCGCGTATAAATCTGATGCTAGTAAGCATCAAACCCTCTTCTACGACAAAACTCATTTTAACTCCTTCAAATGAGTACTTTTTCAAGTTATCTAATGGTAACACAACTCTTAATAATAATACGTGTTAACCTTGCCTTACCAACCCAACTGAAACACGAGGTATTTAAATATCTCCAAAACTGTGACTTAGGGCATTTTCACGTTAGACGCTTTTGAATTGTCTCTTTGATTATAATGCAAATCTTCAAAAATATATGTAAAGGTGTTCAGTAAAAATTATAATCAACACACCATGCTTGAATTATGAGTTATCAGACTAAACATTTGCAATATCTGGAAAATCACGATTTAAGTATAGGAAATTAACTTTTCATTTTAGGCAACAGAATGGCGCAAAAATTAAAGGGTTTCCATTTAAAAATATTGTAAAAACGCTTAATCCACAAAAAGTAATCACTTTGTATAATGCAAAACGTTACAAAAACTACTCCATCAGAAATAAAAACTTCATTATAAAAACCATTATTCCACTTAATAACAAATATCAATTTTTATTGCTATTCTGTACATGGTCTTCTAGATTTGCCTTTGTCTCTCTAAAACTATAAAAATATTTAACTTTGATACCGCACGCTTTTTTTGATATCCTGCGTATTTCAAAATGTTTCTAAAATTAACCTGCATATATATATATATATATATATATATATATATATATATATATATATATACATGTATAATTAAAAAACAGTTGTGTAGCTACTAGAGGCCTGTACGTTCAGTTGGACTCATTCGGGTGTAATGTGAGTATAAGCAAATGAAAAATAAAAATTCTTTGTTTCAGTGGATAACACGAATTAATCATTCGTAATTTACATCTCGCCAAATATCGGGTACATACTGAAATACTACAAATAATCTAGTCAAGATTTAAATACCTGATGAATTAACGGTGCTAGGCATAAATGCCGTTCGACATAATTACAGTTGGCCTGTGTTCATTTGGATATGATTTGTTTTAGGTATAAAACGCCTGGGTATAAAATGACCCGTGTATGAATCGCCCTGGGTATGAATAGCCCTGAGATTCCAGGAATCAACGTTTTGTGTCGAAATAAAAAAACCGCTGCCAAATTATCTGCCATAATGCTCTCTCATATATGTAATTAAATAACTTTAAAGGCCACAATACCTGAATTTGAGTCATATCAGTAAACAAGGTAATTTCCCATTTTTGTTCGCCATTTTGAATTTTTTAATTTTGACAAATGATTTATTCTTAGCGATCTTAAAACCCCCAATACCCGACTTTCAAAAAGATTTTGCACCCTTAAAACTACCACTGGCAGTTTTTAAATTTTTTTTATTTAGATAATGTTTTATAAATTAACAAAGTTGCAAAATTGATCATTAGCCCACAATACCTGAATTTTAGTCATCCTATTTTAAACACGATAATCCCCCCATTTTGAAAAATGATGTATACTTAGCGATCTAAAAAAAAACTATACCCGACTTTCAAAAAAGTCGGTTGATAAATTAAATAAACATGATAATACCCCATTTTTGATCCGCCATTTTAAATTTTTTAATTTTGACAAATGATCTATACTTAGCGATCCCCCAATACCCGAATTTCAAAAAAATCGGACGATAAACTAAAAAATGCACAATTCCTACCCTAAAAACGGCGCGTCACTGGTTATTATACATTGTTTTATTTTGAAATTATATAAAAAAGTATTAGTTTGTTTTTTTAATTATGCAACTTTATAAAATTTGAAGCAATGAATTTTTTTATTTTCTAATCCCTTACAAATGCCCCGCCACTGGTTGGATTTTGCTCATTAACGAACTTGACCTAGATTTTATGGCAAAGGATTATTGTAACTAATTTCGTATCGATAGCTTTAATGGTTCAAAAGATATGCCGCACACATACACCGACAAACACACAGACAGACACGAAACTTTATTTTCTAAAAACTTTAATGTTTCAAAAGATACCGCGCACACTCACACCCAGACACTCAATCAGACTGAGATTCTCTTTTCTATAAATGTTGTTTTCGTATTGTTTAGGCCACAAAACGTCGAGAAATGTAAAAAAGTGTTTGAAAATTTAAACCGATTACGTACGTATATAAGAAAGCAATAATGCACTTAGGTATCATTATTAATGTTCATATTATTAATTGTTACATATCGTGAGCTGTTTATTTACTAAATTAAAAAAAAACCGTAAAAAAAATTCTTTTACATTTAATGATGATGCTGTAAAAGTTAACAAAATAGAGTTTTCAGAATATATTTAATGCTAAAGCATGATATATCGTTAAATTGAAGTAAACCACTAAAATAGATTTCAGTTAACCAAATCTCCAATAATAAATGAGATCCCAATATGTGTGTAATCAATTTGGACCACACTGTCTATTGAAAATATTACACACCATAGTAGGTAATATATTATCACTCTGTGTCCAAGATAATGAGGTCCACTATGGGGATCTTGGAAACAGTAAGAGGTACAGATTTGGTTAAATTGGAGAAAAGTTGCGTAATCAAAGGCCGAAGAACCTGGCGTTTAGAAATCTCTGAAAAATTTTTTTGGTTCTTAAGTTAAGGTGGCATTATAAGTTTTTTAATATGACATTTTGTCTTTGCGGAACCATAATCGACTTAATTTTTTTAAATACGGTCCTGGTATTCTGATATGAGGTCATTAAAGTCCTTTTATTCCAAATCCAATTATAGTTTAATACCGTTTTAGTCTTTATATCGACCTTAATCAAGAAAATTCCTATTACGGACCCGTAGTTTTTTTTTAAATTAATAATTACCTACATTTATTAACAGTTTATATCATTTAAATATTTAATAGCAATCATGACTAAATTGATGTACTAATTTAAAAAAAAAACAAGGATCATACTAAAGTACATTATGATGGTAAAGAACGGTCTCGCAATCTTTATGCCGGAATACCAGTCTACACATTACATGCTAAGCGCGGGTTATTTTCAGACCAATAATGGACATTACGACATTATTCGTAACCATGCTCTTATTAGACCATATTATTTATTATGGAGAATTCATAATTCTCCTAGAATTTTCTTGTGTACAATTCACATTTTAAGAATAAATACTTGCCTACATCACTTAACAGTTTAGATGACTTAGATATTTCATAATCTAATCACTGAATTATGTCAGGTTCATACATAAGTTGTAACGAATCTTTTACGTTTTTCGTTCATTTAGTTGTAAAATATAAGAAAAAAAGGGTTTTTGGTTTTTAATGATTTGTAAGTTGTGGTAGGCACTTAATGTGCATTTCGATGTAACTTAAGTTGCATATTTTCTTGAAGGTTTATACTTTTGAATTAATTTCTTTGCACATATTTTTGCGCATCGCGACATCACCTGGTAGAATTAGCGTCCTTTTCAGCATTGCTTGATGTATTCTGTTTTCAACAGGAAGCCATCTTTAGTTTCCACCTAAATTTTGTGACAAGTGCCATTGATTTAATGGTAAGATACATTTAACTCGTATATTAAAATCTGAAACATTTGCTTTTTGCAGGCACTTTTACACTTATCCTACTTTTGGTACTTTTATACTTTTACTACTTTTACCACTTTTGGCATTTTTGATTCTTATGATTACATTTTTGCATTTAATTCAGATCTAAACTTTCTAGAGAATGCACTAAATACTGGATTATTCAAATTTCAATGAAGATAAATTTGTAAGAAGTAAATTCAACTTTGGTATGGTTTACAGCGTACAGCATTGAAAATACGACATATTGCGCAACATTTGTTCAAAGATTACATCATCTTTGGGTTGCATTACCGCATTCCTTTTTGATACCAGATGTTATCAAAAAGTTGTACATAAATTTTGAAATAGGTATTTATACTCTAATGATTTCTCAGTATAAGGCTATTTTTAAGATTTATTTTACATAATATCAAATTTAAATGCTTAATAAACGTAGTTTGTATAATTTTTTATTTTGAAATTTCGGTGAATTTTTTATTGTATCCCCCGTTTAGTTATTCCGAGCATAATCAAAAAATAACTTGGCGTCCGAGATAATTTTTATTATTGTTGCATTGAAGTAACTATACTGATGTTAAGTGGAAATAACTAAGCAGAAATTTGTGGTAATTAAGCAAATCAAAAAGATTGAACCGGCCTGCTTTAATCTACCTTCTGAGTCGACGGCATTATCTTTTAATGAATGGTATGTATCTTTAGTTATTTTAACAATTTGTATGGAGAACGCTTTAAAACATTTACACCATTTTTTTTTAATTTTACACCTATATTATATTATACCAACCATTAAATTATTTACACCTGGCGTTATTTAAACCACTTATTATAAAGTAACAAATCCTACTTCTTTTAAAATTATCTTCCGTTTCTAACTAGACAAAATATGTTTTGAAAAACGAATATGGTAAATGCTTATTATAATTATACGTTTAGGTTGACAGTCACATTAGTTATTTAGTTTAATGTGTAGTAATTGGCCATTTTTTCTATTAATTGTTTTTTAATGAAGAATAGTTTGACATGGTGGCATGTTTCATTTCATCCAACCAAAGTTGTTCTGTTGCGAAGCATATGTATTTAGAGAAGTATCCCAAAAGGAGGCAGCCAAAGACAAAGAGTTTTAGCAAATTAGTGTCAAATCTCAAAGCGTATGGTTCCTTTAAAAAACCTAGAGTTTCTCGGCAAAAAGACCACCAATGAGGAACACAATGTTTTGTTAGCTGTCACTGAAAATCCTGGTATATCAAACCGGCAAATTGAACAAAATGTCGATACACCAAAATCAATGCATTTTATTTTAAACAAAAAAATTTCATCCATACAAGTACAGAATTTGCAAAGGACTTAGACCGAATGATTTAGAAAGACGTCTCTCATTGTGTGAATGGTATGCAAGAAAATGTCAGGAGAATATCAATTTTCCATATCAAATAATATGGTCTGAAGTGAGAATGGTTACAAATCATGGCATTTTTAATAAAAGAAATGTCCATTATTAGTCTGAAACCAATCCACGTTTAAATAAAACATCAACACCGATTTGGTTTTAAGGTGTAACTCCTCTTGTGGGGGTGCGTTAAAAACTGTCTATACCAACAAAATATTGAAACTATATATACCGAGATATACCAACTGAGGCGGAGTATTAGAAGGATTTACTAGTATTACCCCATAAATGTTGACCAGGGTTTTACTGTGAAAACAATTGTTTGGAAAATAATGGAATTTTGTTTGAACATATGCTTTAGATTTAATTGTTTTGTTCATTTGTTTTTTTTTTGTTTTTTTATGTCTTTTGTTAATTTACTTTGATATGATCCTGGTTTTTTTTAATTAAATTAGTACATCAATTTAGTACATTGGATTTTTTTTAAATACTTAAATAATACAAACTGTTAATACATATAGGTAATTATTAATTGTTAAAAAATATAAAACCGCGTACAGGTCCGTAATAGGAATTTTCTTGATTACGGTCGAAAAAAAAGACTAAAACGCAATTAAAGCATAATGTGTTGTTTATCATTGGATTCAGAATGAAAGGACTTTAATAACCTGATATCAGAATACCAGGGCTGTATTAAAAAAAAAGCAGTTGATGATGAAAGACGAAACGTCCGAATAAAAAACTGCCACCTTAAAGGGCATTAAAAGTTGCTCTACATAAGTGTCTGCAGTTTAGGTCCTCATTATCTTGGACACAGAGTATATAGAATTTTTGCCACCTAGAATTTTGTTTAAATATGACCTATGCAGGTAATGTTTCTACAATTGTTACAAAAAAAACCTGACGTTAAATATATAACCCAAGTTTTATATAGTAGGTATACAATGTGAAAATGTAAACTTTCACCGTTATACTATGTAGCATCTTTGGAATTAAATAATTCTCGGCATGCAGCTTCAACTTACTCAACACTTGTAAAATGCCGTCCACGAAGGAAGTGCGCTACCGAGCGCAATAAGTGATAATCGGAAGGCGCAAGGTCCGGGGTATAAGCTGGATGAGGAAGAAGCTCCAAAATCAATTCCCTATTGAATTTGGAGCTTTTGTTGAGCTTCAGCTGCATTGAGGTCTGGCATTGTCTTGTTGCAGAATTGCCCGTCCTCTGTTCACCAATCCAGGGTAACGCCGATTTAGAGCATCATGCATCCTAACCAACTGTTGACTGTAGGGTTGCATCAATCGTCTGCCCATTAGGAACCAACTCAAAGTGAATAACCCCTTCAAAATTCCACCGTACACAAAGCATAACCTTCCTTTGGAACCTTTCTCGTTCGGAAACAGGCAATGCACATTGTCCAACAGTAATCCATTGATTTTCTGTGCTAGGATTATTGAAGTAAATCTACTTTTCATCGCAAGTAACGAACCGTTTAAAGAAACGTTCATCCCAAGGATTGGAAAGCAGTTGATCACAAACCTGAACTCGCCTTTCTGCCATTGCTGGCGCTAAGTCCTGAGAAACTACTCTACAATGTATTGACTTTTCCAAGTTGATGCCAATAGCGCCTTACGGTTTCTTTGGAACAAGTTCTGTTGACAACTTACGGGTACTTGTCGATGGATTTGCTTCAACAACATCTCGAAGTCCAGCGTTACTTAACGAGTTAGGCTGACCAGAACCTTATTTCCTCTCCGCCAGTAAATTTTCGAAACCAGCGCTGCGCCGGACGAATGTTCACTATTCCTTCCCTTCCAGTAATGACGCAACAGTATCAAAATTTGGTATTTATCGTTAGCCATTGTGATTTTTACTGTTAATTAGAAACAAAAGAATATCAGAAGAAAATTAGACGGGGACTTCGCCTGCTTAATTAGCTTTTAATACTGCATAACATTAATATATAAAATGTTTTCTAGATAGGAGCAGAAGGGCACAATAAGAAACTCTAAAAAAACGACATTTATTATGGGCCACCCTAATATATAATGTATTTGCATATTTAAGTTATATAATCTAAATGTTTCGATAACAGTTACAGTTATCTTCGTCAGAAGTTATTCATCTTTCAAAATTGTTAAAGATGTATAACTTAAATATATAAACACACAATATAAAAACGCAAAAAAGAGAAGTATGTATACAATGTGTTTATTATAAAAATCTTTGTTGTAATTGATATGCTTAGAGTAATATACAAAGCAATGATACTTTCCGAATTGCCATTTACATTGGTAGAGAGACTACAAACCTGGTTTCAAATATGTATTTCATCAACCTCAACACATGAACCATTCCTCACAAATTGATATGAAAGATCAATGTCAGTGTTCAGGATAAGATGAGAAACGTTTCAACTTCTTTAATGTTTTTGACAATCGATAGAATAGCACTTAAAGATTTGCCATTTTAACCTTTATTGGATCAGTGGTCAAAAAGTTACAAATAGTGGCCATAGCAATATGGGTGTCGCTCGAAAATATTTTAATTACTGATTCCAAATAAGTAACTGATCTAAATTCACGACCTGTTCAACATTAAATTCAAATCAAGTGTTTTTATAAGAAATTTAGCAATCATTTCTTCTGTATGCATTGACAAATTTGACTTAATTTGCCCACAGAAGAGCTTACTGGATTAAAACAGTTTAGTACCTAGATAGGACTTGATCAAAAGTTTATGGACTTGAACTATACTTAAACCCAACATAATGAATATCTTTATTTGTAGTTTAAATTCTTTAGAAAAGACTGCTGACGTTTTGGCGGAAAAACAAAAACTGCCTTTTCAATCTTTTGACATGGAATATTCAATTTTTTTTTTTGCCTTCAAAATCGTTATGGAAAACTCTTGTTTTGATGAACAACTAAAATTTGTCATTTTAGTCTTTCGGACATTATATACGAAATCTCTATTTAGTCAAAACACATTGAGAAAACAAATTAGATTGTTTTTTAGGCAATACCTAATATGTATCGGATATGATTATGGATAGGCATATTATTAATCTTTATTCATAGTCCAAACTAGTTTGGACAATACAAATGTTATTAAAATGTATTTAATCTTATGGACATCGTTTTGGTTCCGACGTTTTTTCAGAAGTACACCATACCCTTTTCTATTTGCACGCGGAAATTTAATAGGGTTTTAACTTATTTTTTTCTTTCCAGTGGCGCCCGTCTAATCAACTAAATTTTTTAAGACATATTTTCTGCTTTATTATCAAAATGTTACAAACAGTAACAATAAATAAGGTTTATTCCCAATTTGACATACACAACATAAAGAAGCATTTTTAAAACTATAAAAGCGGTTTAAGATGTTCGAATTAAAGGATGGACAGTGCAGTTGCATTACTATGATGTTAATTAAATTTGTTGAAGGATTTAGTCTTGGACGAAAAAACATGAAATTGTATTGAAGGACTAGCAGACTTTATTCAATCAAATTTGAGTTTTTAATTATACTCATATTTTTGATTATTCTGTTAAGAATCTTACAATTGCTATGTTATCAATTAGTAAAAACAGATTAAAAAAAAGTTGAACCGTTTTTCTGTAATTGCGGACATGGACGGATGGACATGTTGGATAAGACAAATACAACGAAACTATAAGAATATGCCACACATGACCTAATATACATAACAAATAAAACTTAATAAAACTTTAACACACTGTATCTCAAAAACCGCAAGCTTTGAATTTATTTAATTGGTAGTTTTTCACATGCCCAAATTATAAGTGACTCTCTTAACGGTCCTACCATTTTTAATCGACACTGAATGAAAAAATATGTATCAATAATTTACCCTAGTAAAGCTATAACAAAAAACACAACTACAACTTAATCACCATTTACATTATTTAACTACACTTGCTTGATTGATCTATAAGTGAAAAATGTCTTGTTAAATAATTCCTAAAAGAATTATTGTGAATGCTGAATCAACGTTAATCTAAGCGGAAGTAGATACTTAATGTCATTAACGAGCCCGCTACAGTATAGCAGGTGTCCAACTAAGGTCGGCCAGCAGCCCATCTTGATATTAGATTATCACCGAGGTTTGGGGAAAAAATCAACATAAAACTGCAAATGAGCAAATCCTGGAAGTAATTTGTAGAACGGTCGCTGGGCAGTGTACTAGGAACACTAAATTATTCTATAAATATAAATTCTATAGTGTTTGTTCTGACCGATTTGGTGCAAATGAAGTTGAGGCACGAACATTAAATACTCAACTTTTGTCTACAATGGACCGAAAGCGTATTATGGCAATGTGGCTATAACAGCAAAGAAAAAGCGTCGACAAAACCGAAGAACATATTGGTGCACACCCAATCGTTTTGAGGACTATTGTGGGAGCATTTTAGACATACCAGAACACGAAGAAAAATTCAAGTATTTTCGAATGTCCATTTCTTCTTTTGATGAATTAGACAGTTGACTTAAGAATACTCTCCAGCGACAGAATACTGTAATGAGAGATTACATTCAACCTATCCAAATGTTAGCTGGTGCAATTAGGTAAGTAAAACCATTTGTTATTATTTATTTCTTTACTTGTAATTAAAATAATTGAAAAAGATTAGGAAGCAAAATCCACAGAATCTGCAGATTCCTCGGTATAATTAGATGAGAATGATAAGGCTGGTGATGGTAATGGAGATAGAGTCGAAATTTTCTAGTGCGGGAATGATGCCCATGAAGAACGAAAGGGGCCGATTTTCAGATTCTTCCAGAGCTTTCATCATTTCTCTTCCACGGAGTCCACTTTCCGCTTTCGTGAGTTTTGCGCGGACTTCACAGGTTTTTTTAAAGTATTGATTGCATTTCGTCTTCTGCATCGCCTGTTTTTGAAGTTAGGCTATCCTCAGTTTCTCGTTACTCGGATACCTTATGCAAAAACTGCAGCTGATCATTGAAAATATATGTTTTCAAATGAGATGAGCCTGCGCCAGATTTACATTAGTCACAGACTTGGAATCTCAACAATTTCCAGAATAGTTTGAGATGTATGCATGACTATCTGGAATATGAGATGGGAATTTATACCCGTTCCTACAAAAGAAAGTAGGACGAAATATCTTTATATTTTGAAAAATGAGCTTAATTTTCCTGCATTATTTAGGGGCTGTTGATGAAAAACATAAGAATAGAGAATCCAATTGGATCAATGTATCACAATTATAAAGGATATGCCTTCGTGGAATTAATGGCTGTTGCGGACTGAGACTACCTGTTTGTTTATGTAGACATTGGTAATTACGGAAAAGATTGCGATTGTGTTAAAGATGTCTTCCTTGTGGAAATTATTGAAAACAAGGAGCAAGATCTGCCTAGTGCTCAGTGTCTCTCTGAAATGGCAACCATTAAAGTACCATATTTCTTTGTTGGGAAAGAAGCCTTTGCATTACATCAACATACTAACACCTTTTGGTAGACATAATTTGACCATAAGCAAAATAATTTTTAATTATCGTTTACCTGTAGAGTCCAGCGATATGTATAGTGCACTTTTGGCATTTTGAGTAATAAATGGAGAATATTTCATCGAGCAATCAATTGGAAACCAGATTCTGCAGTAGACATTATTTATTTCGTGAAAAATAGAGACGGATACATGGTAGAAGATACTTTGACTATAACAGGCCTTGAGGATTTACCCAGAGAACCAACGGTGTATGGAGGAACAACAGCAAGCAATATCAGAAACACTTTGGCAGAATATTTTTTAACCGAAGCAGGATCCGTCAGTTGGCCACATTGAAAAATCTAACTTACAAAAAATGTATAGGAATTACGGTTTTATACAGACACGGGTGGTTTTTAAGTGCGAGAAACATGATAGTTCCGTTCTATTACAAAAAATGTTTTTTTTGCCCTACAACTGTTTTGGCGGATCCTGCATAATAAAAAATATTTATAGAAGGTGAATTATTTAGTAAGAAACAACTTTTGTATTTTAAATTTTCCTCTATAGTAAATGATTATCGGAGCTATCGAGCTTTATCGCACTTAAAAACCACCCTGTATAACATATTTAGTTCGTTTTGTTTTTACCTTTTGTACCTATATCCTGCGGATAGTTTTAAAATATTTTGGCAATGTCACAGAATTTAAAAAATAAATTTTTTAAATATTTATTTTTAAATTTTTATCAATTCTGCGAAATAACCAAAAACGTTTTGTATTTATATTTAGTTGGTATCTGATTGTTTTATTTTTTGTACAATTTATGCCCCCTAGTCACGATACTACGAACTTGAAAATTATTTTCAGCTTTTTCTCATGTGCAGTGTGATTGATTTTTTCCAAAATTCTGAAATAATCTAATACCAAGATACGACTGCTTGCCAACTTTAATGGGACACCCAGTGCAACATGGAATAATTAACTGTAGCTTTAAAACAATTTTAAAAACCCATGCTTTTATGGGGGTAAGGAAATTATAAACCAAAATCTATAAATAAGTTTTGATCTGATTTAATTCAGTTCAGAAATACCTCACATAACAATGTAAAGTCAAAAAGTCAGTTCAAGTAACAAATTGAATTTATAGGAGTTCGTTATGCAGAGCTGATTCAATATTGGGCATTTTACATATTGAAGTACTTTAATGGCTATATAAATGATTGTATTGTTGAATTTGAAATTACAATTTATAGCACCTCCCAAGTCAAACAATAAATAAATACAAAATGTTATAACACAGTTTTCAATTACATATCCACCTTAAAAAATCAAATGGGATGAATAACAAATTTATGCTTGTTCTCATTTTATTGAAAATTAAGCCAAGCAAAACTTTCAAAACGTCACCAAAGCATATACCTATTAATCTTTCAAGATCCCATTTCTTTCCAAACCCTAATAAAGCAATAAAAGAAAAAAATTGAATAAATAACAAAGCCTTTTGTTTTGGTAATTATTAAACGCCTTGCTAACTTGACACTTTAATGTTATTGCTTGCATTTCACACAGGAAGGAAATGTTACACATCACTTTTACACGAAATACAAATTAAAAAAATATTATTAAATTACTGCCTCGTATCTCTTTTTAAATACATTACTCAATTTTTACAAACCTTTTACCTTGAGAGAAACAATTTTTGCTCCCTGCGCATCCATCTACACAATACAAGCCTTTCTTAGAAATTTTGGGGCAAAACAGCATCCTTTGCCTTGTAGAAATCTTTTAAAAACCTAATTCTATTGTTTCCAAGTTAAAGTCATTTGTTTTAAACAAGGTAGATATGATTTAAAAATAATTCAAGAATTATAAAATTATCATCAGCCACGCAGGAAGCAGTCAAGTTTGATTTTTCACTAAAACGAAGCATTTTATTAAACTTTTATGAGACTAAAAATAATGAATACATCTCTTTAAAAAAAGGTAACTTGGAAATCATTAGTGCAAGTAGTAAAAAAAAGGGGTCACTGTGTACCGCACCCCCTGTATTTTGAATAGTCAAGTCAATTTCGGTTTTGTTCTTCAGAGAACGTAATACATTGGAATCAAACACTGTACCAAATTTGAAATTTTTATTTGATAAAATGCTTGAGTTATTAAAAAAACAAATAAAATTGAAATTTTGACGCCTTGACTATCGAATATGGGGCCGTAAATAAAAAAAAATGGCATTATGTGTCATTATTATTTATGCTCAAGGAACCTATGGTTAACAGATTGGCCTTTTTCCGGATACCCTGTATATTTGTATTAAAAATTTTGAAATACTGAAATATAGTCTATACAATCAAAATAAAATGTTTCAGAAATAAACCTAATTGCAAAAAGGTATAGTATGATATACATTTTTCAACCATTTCACAGTACACCACTACTGTAAAATCGATCACAGGTTTTCTGTAGAATATTTGTCACAGTTAAAGTCTAATATTGGAAGCAAACTGGGCATGGTAATTATAATGTACAAAATAATTAATCATTCAGACATTTAGTAAAGTGTCCAGGTCTTAATTGTAACAATAAATTCATACAAATCAAGAATAAGACACTTACACGTTTTAATATCTCCATGATGTAGCCTATGTCCATGCCCTTCCTTTTGATCAGATGAATGAAACGTTAAAAATTTTTTATCAGGTTCCTGAAATTTTCCACACTGTATGTAAAGTAGCTTTTGATAAATGGTTACTTACAAAAGGTGAAGAAGAATGGCTAGAGTTATGTCCTAATGAAAGACCATCGCCAATGGCCATAATTTTTTCCTTAAGACGAGATGAGCACCTATCATATATAAATAAAAATTCTTTGGTCAATTGTTCCAGTAACTCTGATGTCACAGACTCATCTACATAAGAAAACCATTCTCTTTTTTCATTTGATAATGGTATCTCCCAATTTGACCATTTACAAACAAAATGAATGCAAAAGCAAGCCACCACGGTAGGTTTGTATTGTAAACACATTGTTGTAAGATGTAAACTACAATTATAAGTCATATTATACACTGTTAAGTAATCTACATATAGAGATGCCTGAGCTTCATTAGAATTAAGCTCAAACAAATCCATTTTGGAGTATGCAAATCAGGAACATACCTATTACTTGCCATGAAATACGAAGTCTGTGCCAAATCTTTACTAGCTCTGACTAAATGGCAGCACCTAACAACATGTGTATGTGGATGATCAATTGCAACATCAAATCCTAAAGTTTGCAATAGAATATTTTCGTTGAAAACTAAATCTTGTGCTTGTGCTATATATCTACAAAAATTAATAATTTTGAGTAATTTATCATCACATTTACACTTTAATCTTGCCTATCTGATGTTGTATCAAAGCTAGTGTCATGAGGATTTTTAGGTGGTGTTACAACTCTAATAACATGTTCTAATTTCCGTGGTTGCTCTTCTACTTTTGCGGCTAAAAACAATGCAGCAGCTGCTATCGAATTCCATGGAAAACGTGTAAATGAATGAAACACATAGAATCGATGCATATAGACAATTGCTGTATTAATGCATAGTTGAGATCTAAACTTTTGTTAAGAAAATTTACTTCAATGTTTGGATAATCTACATTTGTATTTTAAGGTTGGTAATACGAGATTCATCATCATAACCATAGGTTCTTCATAAATCATAAGCAACAATTATGCTGAAAGTCCGATTTTTTTGTTGAAAGGGTTGCTTACGATGTGTATAATATTGATTGAAAACTATTTTATGCTTTAGTTTATCACAAGTGGGTGATACCATTTAAATTTTTTTTTATCTGTTAATATATTGAAAACTATCGCAGCTATTCCCCTTTTAACGTAAGCAACAAGTGATTATATGTGCTGTAACTTACATCAAATGCATTGTAGCTTATAATAAAATTGTACTACCATTTTAATTATTAACACCTGCAAACTATAGTAAAACCATCGTATACGACAAGGCTGCCAGGACAGTGCTGACAAAACATTGTATATTACACAATTTCTCTATAAAATGTTAAATTGAAGCAATTTTCTCCAATTTAAGCATTCATTTGTGAAGATTAATTTTTCACCCATTTCAAATCTACCATTAAATAGAAAAGATTCAGCAAAAAAGTTGTGAGTTGTGTCACTTACTATGGTTTGTTAAAAACCCATCGCTAGTACAATGTTAGATGCTTAGTTAGATTGAACGGACATAAAACACACATAGTAATACAATGGAATGGGTGCAATTGTAATGATTTTGTTTAAAGTTGTTTTATTATAAAAGATTGGAATGAGAAAACGAAATAAAGCAAATTCATTTAAATCTTGTTCAATTCCGTATTATGCTATTATACTGCACATTTGGGTGCCAGTTTAGTATGCGGCCAACCGACTCATGTCAAATTTAATATGCGATTTACCATGTTGCTGGCGGTCTACATTAAGAAACTGAATGTAGTATGCAATCAACCATGTTGCTAGGGTACATTAAAGCTATATTGCAAATAAAACGAGAATCAAAAGAATGTATTTAACAAAAACAATACTTATTACATACTTTTAATTAAGCACTTGGATAATGGGCCATTAATGGGAAAGCAGAACGGCTATTTCAAGAATGCAATTATTTGTCAGTGAAAGTATGGATCATCTGAATAGTAGCCTTTTGCATTATTTTAATTTGTTTGCAATGTCTGAAGGATGAGCGTAGGCCGCATACTACATCAGATTAGTCAAAAGGTAGACTGCATACTAAACCGGCACCCACATTTGTTCGAGTGCAAACAGCAACAATGTGGTTGTGAATATACACAATTAAAAAACGTGTTGTTCCATTGCATGAAACACTGTTGTATTGCGATGTTGGTTTGTGTGGTTAAAGTTTAACAGTTTTACATTATGCACATTAACACATTGACTGCGGCATTCAAAACCATTTGAGTTGACCATGTGCGTTATCGGTCTCCAGCGCCCCAATCAGCTGCTTTCTCCACAGTATAACATCGGTCGCTGGAGACCAATACGTAAGATAACTTAATGCTATTTATTGTTTATAAATTACGATTAACATGAATATTTACTATCAATTTCTCTAAGGGTTGTAATAAAATGATATTGAACCCATATTGGTTTTGGGTAATGACATTGTACAGAAATAAAAAATTACTGCTATAGCAAATTATGTCTATTTCTTGCAGAACAATCTATGTAAAATATGCATCCGCACCACAGGACAGTCCGCCATCGGTCTCCGGCTTTCCGATGCCGTAGTCAACATGTTAGAATATGTAAGTATAAAATAATTTGCTATAGCTGAATAGAATGCATAATCTATCTGAGACTTTAAAAACATACTGATTCGCATTGAAACTCAAAACTACTATGAATTAACAGCATTCAAAGAAATGATTCATAAAAATATGAAAGCCATATTTAATTGGACACCATGTTAATTGTGGAGTTTGCAAAATCGTGCATGTATTATCACACTAATCAAAAACAAATGAAATTTTAAATAATACACATTACTAAAAATTTCAAATTTATTTTACTAAAAATCATCGTAGTGTACAAATTCCAGTACTTTCGAACTTGACAATAAAAAAATATACAGAAAGCAGAAGAATGACTACGAGATAGCAGAACTGTTTTGTTTACAATAATTTAATTCATTTAAGCACAAATCTAATAACCCTCACTACTGAGTAAGTAATTGAAGACGTCTCGGACAGGAAGACAAATCTAAAAGTAAAAAAATAGATGTTCGCGACCCTGCAAAATTAAACAATAGTGGGATTGATTTTTAAATGACGAATGACGCATTCTAGGAATTGACTGACGTCACGTTATGCAAGAAAATGGCGCAAATCCAGTCTGACCTAAAATAATGGAAATAGATGAACCTTAAAATTTAGGACATCTCTTTTATGAAGTAGAAAGGAAATCTATTAAAATTTCACGTAAAGTCGTATGAGGGTAAACGGAATAACATGCCTCTGTCATACATACTTATAAGGATACACTTTAAGCTTCTGACCCATATCCTGGATAAAATTTGCTGCCTGTTGCCTGTAAGACAATTCTTTGCATGGTTCAACCCCACATTCTTTTGATGGTGTATTTTCCAATTGCTCTTTCGTAAAATACCAGCCGTTGTTGCTATTGCTACTGTTTGCCATTTACGCACGACAAGGTACTCGTAAAGAGCAATGCACTTACAGCAGATGTCGCTATATATCGATACAATATTTCCGTACATTTGATCACTTTAAAAAACATGAGATATAGAAAAAATCACAAACATAGTCACTTTGTTTAAAAATGCATTAAATAATTACTATTTTCAAAATACTGTTTTAGAATTATCACAATTTCAGTTCCTTTAATGGTCTACTAGTACGTAACGCGTCACTAAACCAGAAACGTTTTGCTAGTGTTCGACCTGTGCTGAATTAACTGAATTTTTAAGGTATTATTGTAAGTTTATTAATATTTCCATATACTGAATTACGTTTCAAAGTTTCCTGCACGATATAATATAATTTTTAAAGAGCCGCAGTAATTTTTTAAAGTAGAATTAAAAAATTTCACAAAAGTCGTAACAATGATGTTTTTCACTGTACGATGGCCGATCAACCACCCTAAGCAATACAATTATTTATTATTAATGACTTTCACATATTAAAGGTTAATTAGTTTTCGCAAATTTTTCATTAAATATACATTAAACAATTTTACACAAATTTCTACAGACAAGGAATTAAAGAAATTTACCCCTTCGAATTTCACCATCAAGAAGCTGATTTGACTAAAAAAATGGCCGCATTCTATTCGTTTTGAAAACATTGGCAACATTCAACAATTTTCTTGTTTAAATTGAATGAAACAATTTCAAAAAAACACAAATTTATTTGATAGAAATATATTGAAATTCCTTTGTTAATGCTTTTTTTCAGAATGCAGAGTGATAAATTCTTAAAAATTAAACAACTAGGCATAAATACAAACCAACAATCGGAGGATGTGCATACCTTCAAAGTTCAAGCAGAAATGGCAGTGCACAATATAAAACGTTGTACTTATAAACCAATTGAATGTACACAACTTACATTAGAAGGTTACGATTACTGTTTACGACATATATTAAGTGATAAAAGTGCACCTTATAAACAATGTGCATATATTTATAGCACTAATGGAAAACGGTGCCATTTACCTGCTCCACGAGATAAGAAAGATCCAGGGTAAGTTTAAACTAGTATTAGACAAAATAGTGGATGTTAACTTCGTAGATAATTTTGGTTTTCATTCTATTATCAGTACACGATTAGCTAGACTTTTAAATTTTTGGTAATTATGACTTTTAGGTTTGTATTAAATGGTCTCTCTCCACTTATAGAATAAATCCACGTTTACAAACGTGTGTAAATGCATGCAAATATATTTTCAGTAATAATTCACAACCGTAGCAAATGAATGCTTTCAACAACATAGAAAAGTTGGTATTATCAAATGATTGACTATTTTAATGAATATTCATGTGTACAACTACGAAGTGA
Source organism: Vesta saturnalis (assembly GCA_036346205.1). Taxonomy (NCBI): domain Eukaryota; kingdom Metazoa; phylum Arthropoda; class Insecta; order Coleoptera; family Lampyridae; genus Vesta; species Vesta saturnalis. The sequence goes on along the minus strand of JARFJB010000603.1, from coordinate 3,274,773 downwards.
GCTGAATGGAATGTTAACCTATACCAGTCTGTTGGTGCAAATGTTTAGATTGAATAGAATATTTATAAATTACTTTTGATTTTAATAAATCTATTTAAATTAATACTTGTTAGTGTTACTTCTTACCGTACTACATATTGCTTTCTCATATACGTATGTATCAAAGGAGGAGGATGAGAAAGGAGAAAGCTATGTAATCGGTTTAAACTTTCAAACACTTTTTTACATTTCTCGACATTTTGTGGCCCAAACAAAACAAAAAACACATTTTCAGAAAAGAAAATCTCGTGTCTGATTGTGTGTCTGTGTGTGAGTGTGCGCGATATCTTTTGAAACGTTAAAGTTATTTTTAGGGGATTAGAAAATTAAAAAAATTCATTGCTTCAAATTTAGAAAGTTACATAATTAAAAAAACAAACTAATACTTTTTTATATAATTTCAAAATAAAAAAATATATAATAACCAGTGGTCCGCCCGCCGTTTTTAGAGTACAAAATTGTGCATTTTATAATTATCAACCGATTTTTTTGAAATTTGGATATTGGGAGTTAAAAAATTCAAAATGGCGGATCCAAAATGGGGGATTATCGTGTTTAAAATCCGTTATGACTAAAATTCAGGTATTGTGGGCTAATGATCAATTTTGTAACTTTGTTAATTTGTAAAACATTATCTAAATAAAAGAATTTTAAAAGCTGCCAGTGGCGCGCACGTTTTTTAGGTTGCAACATTTTTTTGAGAGTCCGGTATTGGGGGTTTTTAAGATGGCTAAGAATAAACCATTTGCCAAAATTAAAAAATTCAAAATGGCGGATCAAAAATGGGAATTATCGTGTTTAAAAACCGATATGACTCAAATTCAGGTATTGTGCGCTTTGAAGTTATTTGTTTACATACATCGGAAAGAATTATGGCAGATAATTTGGACCCGGTTGTTATTTTTTATTCACTATTAATGATTCACTTCTGTGAGGTATTACAATAAAAAAATCAAATGTTTGTTTTTGTTGAGTGTTTGCTGCTTTTAATATTATTTGTGACGTGTTACTTCACTGTCTTAATGTAATTCATAAATAACATATGCACATGAAATAATTAATTTACCTATTATTTTGTTTTAGAAATTATGCCAATAGTTTGTATTTGTAACAATGTAATATTGACATTATTATATCGTTGAATAGAAAACTTGTACAATTAATGAATTTCGGAGATAAAAATTAAAAGCTTGCAAAATGAATCTTAGTTCATTTTATGTGGATTGAAACTTGCGTATGATTGCAATGTGCACATCATTTGAATGATGTGTTATCGATTTGGTTGCAATCGAAATATTTCATGTTCTAAACAGTACCAAATGAGATGATTGTTGTCATTTGGTTGTGCCTGCACATCATTAATTATATGAAATGTTCATTAATATAACAAAAAAAACATATTTCGAAAGTAAGAAAATAAAAGCTTTTACAATTATTATTCATAATAAAAATTTGTTATACATGTCTGGAAGAACAATAAAGTGAATGAGGCAAATATTACTAAAAGAAAAAAAAATGATAAATGAAAAACCTTTAAATTGCAAATTTTGTTTTTTCCACTTGTGTAGGTATTAATTGAAATAAGGTTAGATGAAAAAGATGTAAAGCAGATATTTAAATAAAAGCACGAAAATAACATAAATGATCTTCATAGTTATGTGTTATCGGAACTTTGCTTCATCGGTGCTCTAAACGGATATTATAGTGTACAGTTCTGTACTACAGCTGCCCAACTAAATGTAGATATAAGCATGTTCCATTGAGAACAAATTTTTAAGCGTAGAATGTACCGGGTTGTCCAACGAGCTTATTTTGGTAATAGATTGTTGCAGAGCTTTGGAAAAAAATACTTATTTTATGTACTAGTGACGAGAATTTGAACATATGTAATGACTATTACTAGTCAGCAAATAATCCATATTGGATACTCCAAGTTGATCTTCAGAATAGTAGTGCACAGTGTATTCCATTTTTTCAGGATATCTCATCTATGAGTGAAAATAGAGAGGTACGATTTTCGCAATACTGTACCTTTTTTTCCCAAACGAACGTTGACTTTTTCCTAATTGTCATAGCCTTACTTCGTTTTTGAGATATAGGACATTTTCAAAAAATACGGATTTCGCAGTTGTTTAAAAAGATATATTCCAAGTATTTATATTAATATATACTTAATATATAATAAATTAACCCTTAAATTCCGAGCTATTTAAATTATACGTAGATTCCGAATGGGGGTATATTGTGGACCCCATCCGTTTTTTATAAATAATAATAAGTGCAGTAGAATTAAACAAGTATTTATTTATTATTCATTACAATAACCAGCAAAATAAAGTATTTTTCAATCATTCATTACAATAATAAGCAACATATTTTTTTTTCTGCTGAACTAATACAAATATTTATTTTTAAATCTAGGGTTTTTCAATGGTGCAGTTAGTGAGGCAAGATACTGCTTTGGTTTCCTTTCTGTGCTCTTCGCAAATGAATTGTTTACATTTGTCACATCTAATCCTCGACTTCTTACCTTCATTTCTGGGACATATATGGCACCTACCTCGTTTTCGTTCCAAATTCTGTTTTGTGGGCAATGTTTTAGGGATGTCAATTTCGCAATTTTTCAAAGCTTCTAAAATGTGTTTTTTTTTTATCTGGTTTTGCAGCTCGAATTTTCATGTTGGCAATCGTAAGTTGATCGCCTAGTTGCAACAAAAAAAATTTTCTGCGATACAGTTTGCGTTTCTGCCAATCGGGATTTTTCGAAATAAATAAAATAAAAGCATTTACAGCACAAATGTCTACAATATTCATAAAAACTCCGTAAGGCCAACGAGCTGTTCGTCGGGCACACGTATATTCACGAATCAGTTTGTCGGCATTGTCAACAACCTCCTTTGCTCTTATTATAATCTTCAATCATAATAGGCTTTTTGTGTTCTTCTTGGGAAATCGAGTCATCAGAATGTTGGGTGGATAGCACGTGTACCATTCGTCCTTTCTTGGGTACATAAGCTACCATTGTGACTTCATCACTAAATGCAAATTTTGAAAACTTTTCTGGCATTCCTGGTACTTTTAATTCGTAGGGTGTATCAGGTTTAGATTTTCGAACAGTGCCGAGTAATGTTAGATTCTTACTCAGTAAAAACTTGGCAAGCAATAGAGACGTGAAAAAATTATCAGTAGTCACAGGGCGACCTGTGCCATAAATTGGTTCACACAAGTCTTTGACCACACGATAGCCCTGATTGACCTCAGATTTACCTCCGGGCAATTTACCAGTATAAACTTGCAAATTATGTAAGTATGATGTTTCTACATCAGCAAGAGCCCATATCTTTATACCATACCGGGCTGGTTTTGATTTTATGTACTGCCTGAATGGGCACTTGCCTCGGAACGCGACGGTGGTCTCTTCGTGAGGTTCAAATGACTTCCTGCAATTTACAACAAAAAGGTCCCATACTTCCCTTACTGCAGCTAGCTTATCATTTGCTTTTCTTGCTCCTCTAGATATTTTGTCGTCGAATCTCCAATAGCGCGAAATTTGCTGAAAACGGTCTCTAGACATGGCAGCGACAAAGAATGAACGTCTAATACTTTTATCAGTTGTCCACATCTCGTGAATACTTTCCTTTCTACATCGTAAAGCTCCAGATTTCAGCAATATTCCCAGAAAACAATCAAATTCAGTTTTATCTAAGCTCTTCCACTGTCTTGGTGAATTTGGATGTGCACTATTCCAGCTAGCAATATCTCGTTCCGCTTCTTCATTTGTATGAGTACAAATTAGTCCTTTTATGTCGTCGGTAATAAGTAAATCAAAATAGTCTTTTAGTGTTATAGCATTCTGCACATAATCTGTAGGACCAGGTTTCGCGGTAACTATGTTACGTTGGTAGCGCCGTGTTGCCGGCTTTCCGACTTGGCCACAAATTCTTCGCTACTTTCTGCTACACCACCTTCAAGTTCACCTACTTCTGCATCACTATCTTCTTCGACTTCTTCCAATTCGTCTTCTGATTCAGATACATTTTCGTTTGGAACAAAATCTGTATTTTCTTCATGTACGTCACTACACTCGCTCAAATCGCTAGAGTCATCGATATTTTCAGCTAATCTCTGTAGCTCTGCACCTGTTAAAACTCTGGATCTTCTTTTATAGCTCATTTTTCTTGAATTTTCAAAACCTTATCTGAAACAACGAAAATTATGTTATAGTCACACTAATTCCGAATGGGGGGACGTCGTGGCCTACTCACATTTCTATTTCATACAAGTTTTCAGGCACATAATCCTGAATTCGTATTCAAGTAAATATAACCTCACACTATAATTGACACATACCCAGAAGCAGGGTGGCCAATAGTTTTTATAACAAAAAATATACCGTAAATATTGGACCTGGGGTCGCAGGGTCCTCCCAATCGGAATTTAAGGTTTAATATATATATAAACAAGCGCATTCAACGAGCTGAAAATATATATGGTCTCCTATTCAAACTCTCAAATTAATTAGATCCTGGGAAACGAAATTTAGCTCGATATTAAATTACATACTCTGCATCCAAGGGCCACTATGAGGATCTTGAAAACGATAAAAGATAACGATTTGGTTAAATTGGAGAAAAGTCGCGTAATCAAAGGTCTTAAGAAAATCGCGTTTATAAATCTCTGAAAAAATGTTTAATGCTTAACCCTTAACCCCATATCTCAGGTGGGACGCCTGATACCATCTCAGTTCAACAACCATTAGAAAGAGCCCGTCTTTCTCTATAAGAGAGATTTACTTTTTTGTGTTTTTTGAAATAAGGTCTATAAAATAGACAAGAAAAAACATTTTTAAGCTTTCTATTCATCAGTGTTGTGCGAAGCACGTAACGAGTAGCACGCGCGTAGTACTGAAGTACGTTCAAGAGACGCACTAGCCGACAGCCTAACGCGAGGCATCGTTGCAGTTATTTAGACTGCCGTAATACTCAATTTTAAATATTTTTAGACTAGAGAATTATCTTATCGCTTTAGAAATGCCAATCACGTATTAACTGCAACGAGCCCCACGTTTTATTACGGAAATTGGAATAAATTACCCTCCAAAAAATATAAAAATAAAGAAAAATTGACAACGGTCTGAAATGCTCTTTGTATTAGTCATCGCTTTGTATACCTTAATATTTAACGGTTATAATAAAAACGTCCTTGTTTACACGATTTCGCCTTTTCCTAAGATAAAACATGAGTTCCTAAACTAAATCACGTAAACAAAAAAATTGGCATATTTTATACTTAATTTCAATAAATTTCCAATCCAGTTTTCAAAATTTGGGCATTTTAATAAAAGGGAATATTTCTATATGCAATTACAAAGTTTTATTGACGTTAAAACCAATATATAAACAAGTATATAATTAATAAGAGGGAACATATAATTATTTATATACTTAAAATCGTTGATAAAATTAACAAGACTAGCAAATCTCATAAAAGCTAGGTGACGCATTTGTTTCTTGCGAGGTTTAAATAAAATTTCATATCACAGTAAAACTCGTGTTTACGGATGAAGCATGTGGTGGCAGCACTACACATGGTTTAGTTTGTGGATAATGGGGTGCAGGGCAATGTGGCAAGTGAGTTAGCCATTTGGCACAAAGTTTTACAAAATTACGTTGCGCCTCTTAATGATATGTACTCGATGATTTGAGTTGATAATTTTAATTTACTCAATGACAAAAGTTCTGTTAGGATAAGTTGACGTTTCCATTAGAGAATTCCAATCCAAGATACTTAATTTATGATATATTTTTTTCAATTTTTTGGCTGAATTTTGGAAGATGGTCCCGTCGGATGATCCATCAAATTGCACTGTAGGAAAAATGCATGATAAATTGACCATCTGTCATAAACTGACATAACTCAAACAAAAATTTGAAGCTTATAAAAAAATTTTCAGAAGATAAGCAAAATTTATTAACCAATCGCTCAGAACTTAGTTTTTCTGAAGAATCAACTATCTGTTTATACCATGAAGCACTGCTTCTAACCAAATTTGAATTTTTGCAAAGGTCCTGTTGTAATCCTTTTTCAAGAAAGGATCATCGTGTGCGAAACATCTCAACATCTTGTGAGCCAGCTAGAGAAACTTGGGAAAAATATTTCACACGGACAAAAATTGTGCATTTCATGTCAAAAAGAGCTAAGAAATAAAAATAAAGCTCCCACTGTGTTATCTTCATCTAGTTCTTCAGATGAAGATTTACAAATGGAAGTTTGTGAAAAGGTCAACACCAGTTTAACTTCTCTTGGTGCATCACCTCTAAAATTTTAATGTGTGAGTAAACTTAACTTGAAAGGCTATGCCAAACGTAACATAATCCAAACACAAGCCTTAGTTAGTAGTACAATTACAGCTGCTGGTGGCCTTTCTTCTGCTGATATAGAACAATAACCTAGCACAAGCCAATCCTGCCAAAATCGTCTAGATTATACTGATCTTTTAGGTGAGCTAAAGCAAAAATTTTATTTTCAAAAAGTGGCCAAATCCTTACAATAATAGATTTTTTAACTTAATTTTTAAGACCTTGTTTCAAAAAACCCAAAAACGTAAACACAACTCTCTTATAGAGAAAGACGAGCTCTTTCTAATGGTTGTTGAACTGAGATGGTATCAAGTGTCCCACCTGAGATATAGGCGTTTAAAAATAGGCCAAATTTCAAAAAATGTTTTTTTGGTTAGATTTACTACAATGTATCTCCAAAACTATGCTATATTAAAGGATAAAATTTTCAGGGTTTGATTACATCTATGAAAGAAACTTACACAAGAAAAATTACCTTGTTTCAGGCATTGCCCTGAAATCTATAGCTACCTGCATTTTAGCTGATTTTTGTCGCGACGACATTGCAATAAATATTTTACCAACTTTGAGCCGTAGGTGTGCCAGGTATAACTACTTGTATCATTTCATACCGACCTAAAAGTTGAGCAGACAGACATTTTCAGAACTGCAGCCCTTTTGTTTATTTCACAGTAGAATGTCAAACATGACAAAATATATCAATGAATCGGGCAACGATTTTAATCCCTTTTTTCGATGGGCTCCCTCTACCCAGATATTGCATATTGGGGACTGAAATTTTACATATTTCTATTTGAGTAGCTAAGGAACATATCTACAAAATTTGAGCCAAATCCGAGATGGTCAACTGGGAACCCCTGTACCAGTTGACATGGAATTACTCTGTTAGACAGTTCATTTTCGCTTCTTCTTCCTCCTTTGGGTACTTCTGGGTGTGCTCCCACGAGCTACTGCCAATTCGAAATCTTTCAGGCTCAGAACTTGAGACTGCGGACTGCGAGTTTTGAATACAATGTAAGAATTTACAACAGTGAGGTAAAAAAATGCCAATATAGTCTTTGCCACCACATTTTCGACTTTCGGTCGATTCTATAGTTTGATAAGCGCATATCGGACTTCTTTACAGTAATCATGCCGTCTTTTACCAGTTGCATACAAGGAGCATCCATTGATGTCCCATCCCTCTTTCTTCTTTATATGGTTACAAAATTTTTAGGATTATGAAAATTGGTAATAAATTGAACGGCTTTTGTATCCATCCATTTGAGATAAACTACTCCTCGTTCCTTATGCGCCAGTCTTTCCCCTCTTTTCATGCTTTTGTCCGCGAGAAGATCTATTGGCTCCCCCTTACGCCCGCATCTTGCTGTTCCATAAGCATAAGTTTTATCTTTCAAGAGGTCATTTTGCAGCTCAACCCCATTAAAAAAGTTGTCAAAGTATATTCAGTGATATTTTTGAGCTAAGCCCATTAAGAGATTTATGCTTAAAAGGCACCACATTTTATTAACGGTAGTTGGAATAAATCCTGGTCCAGATTTTGAGTGGCACACAAATTAGTTTCAAAAACAAGTTTTTCGAATCAAAGCATTAGTCAATAAACAAACAAAAAAAAGTACTTCTAACGGAGCTTCAGAATAATTGAACATGAATCTGATGGAATTTCGCTCAGTAACGCGTACTCATCATATGAAGTCTATTTCACAAATTCAAGTCTATAAGAAAAATTAATGGTACCGGCCGGAACCACATAAACTACTTAAAAATGCAGTATGAATTTTGATAATTTTATTACCATATGTATGTAGCCACTTTCAAAGAGTATAACAGTGACAAATATAGTCAAATATTTACTTGACATTATCAATTTTTAAGTTTGATATGTGTAAAATTTGCTTATTAATATATAGGGTGTGGCAACTGTCTGTATTTGGCGGATAATAGCTCGGATATTGAAAATAAATAAAAATTGTTTATATAAAAGTTGTTCATAGTCAAGTTTTGTATCACGTAAACATATTTTTGAGTATACAGGGTGTTTCATTCAGCCCAGGTGCAACTGAACTTTTTATTTTAAATGGAACGCCCTGTATATTATTGCATATTCTGATTCTTCGTTTCATTTTAGATCAACTTTATGCATTACATGTAAAGTCTAAAATGGACTGTTATCTCAGGAAATGTGAGAGGTGCGGTTTAAACTATTAGATTAATCATGAATTGGCCAAACTTCTCCATCTGTGAAAAATGGTACCGAACACAGGGGGTACCAAATTGAGGGCGCCGAATTTTAAAATTATCAAAGATACGTAACTCCGTTTTTTTTTTAATAGAACCCTAACATATTTTATACATTTTTTAAATTGTCTATCAAACATCCATTACATTCCCTATACCTAACTTTAACCGTTTTAGTGTTATTTTAAGTTTTAATATTATTTTAACCATTTTTACCGTGTACGAGGCGGTAGGCGCTTAAACAAATGGAAAATATTTATTCTCTGAAAAATTTTCAAAACTAGGATTAAGGTTTAAAAAAATATATACAAAATTATACTAATGAAAGGTTCAAAGTATCTGTTCGATGGGGGCGCCTTCGTTTTGTAAACATACGCGAATTCGCTCGCGAAAAGAAATTTGTACACGCGCTAACATTTCTGGCGTAATCTGTGTTAAAGCCTGTGTTGTGCGCAGTTTCATGTGGACAGAAGTAGTTGGTGGTTCCTGATACACCAGATTTTTCACATAACCCCACAGAAAAATCTAAGGGATTTAAATCCGGCGATCTTGGCGGTCAAGCAATCGATCCCCCTCTTCCTATCGTTCATGGAATCGTTCGTCTAATAATGGTCTCGCAATAATACTGAACATGTTTTGTCTTATTATTAAATCTTCTAACAATTGATTTAACCTGGTATTCAAGAAATTGTGAAAAATTTGACCAGTCAGCGTGCCAAACATGAATAGGCCACTTATTTTGTCTATGACATTCCTTAACAATGTGCGGATTTGCATCGAAATAATAATGATAATTATGTCCATTAACTAACCCATTATTCTGAAACGTAGATTCATCTGTCCATAAAACGAAATTGTAAAATTGGGGTTCCGTTCGAAGTTTATTCATCGGCAACTGACAGAAATTTGCACGTGTCTCATAATCTGTTGGTAGTAGTTCCTGATGTAGTTGCACTTCATATGGATGGAAATAGTTTTTCTTTAACGTTCGACCAACTGATCTAGAAGAAATTCCCAAATAAGAACTTAATGTTCGCTGACTAACTTGTGGGTCATCAAAAACTGTAGCCAACACGCTAAATTCATTTTCTTCATTTGTCACTGCTTTGTCTCGGTTACGAATTGTGTATTTTACATTTGAAACAAATCTTTCTAATGTCCGCTGAAAACTTTTTGCTTGTGGATGCCTTCTATCTGGAAATCTTTCTTTATAAATTCTTGATACCAATAAACAATTTTTTTGACATTCGCTAAGGATAAAAATCATGTCTAGCATTTATTCTGTAGATAAATTTATTTTGGAAAAAATGTTGGTCACAAAGAGATATGCCAATTGAAAACCTTAATAATGTATTGAAAACTGTTTTTCATTTGTTTAAACGTCTACCGCGTCGCATACAGGAAAAATTGTTAAAATAATATTAAAACTTAAAATAATAAAACGGTTAAAGTAGGTATAGGGAATGTAATGGATGTTTGATAGACAATTTAAAGACGAATTAAAAATTGAAAAAAATGTTAGGGTTCTATTTAAAAAAAAAACGGAGTTACGTATGTTTGAAAATTTTAAAATTCGGCGCCCTCTATTTGGTACCCCCCTGTCTTCGGTACCATTTTACACAGATGGAAAAGTTTGGCCAATTCATGCTTAATCTGATAGTTCAAACCGCATCTCTCTAAGTTACGCGCACAGTTCCTGAGAAATTCGATTTTTTAAAGACTGTAACAGACGTCAATTTTTACAAAAAAAATCGAATTACTCGAAACAGTCAATTTTAGACCTTACATGTTATACATAAAGTTGATCTAAAATGAAACGAAGAATCAATATGCAATAGTATACAGGGTGTTCCATTTAAAATAAAAAAGTTTGGTTGCGCCTGAGCTGAACGAAACACCCTGTATACTCAAAAATAGTTTTACGTGATAGAAAACTTGACTATGAACAACTTTTATATAAACAATTTTTATTTATTTTCAATATCTGAGTCTGTATGAAATACACGCCTTGAATATTTACGGATAGTGCGCATCTGCTGAAACCTAATGTCGAGATGCCTTCCAATGAAGATTTGGTGATGTGGTAACTGCTAGCGCTTTCTAGGCCGCAGTTCCAAATGATTTTAAGTTGTGGTTCCACTCGATGACCACTAGCTCACAAAGGGTTGTTATTTTGAAAAAAATGAATTTTTGAATTTTACAAACTATTCTTTTCTGGCGTTAATATTTTATTTTCACCAAAACCGGTGACATTTCTCCACAGCAACTTGCCGTTTACGGCGGCATTATTAATTTTTACTCCAACCTTTCGTCTTTACGGGACCATCATCAACTTCATTTTTTTTAATACGGCCCTGGTCTCCAACACAGAATATAATAGAACATAACTACAATGCTTATTTCAAATTTCAATTATTATTTTTTAAAATAATGTGTATCCAGTAAAAGAAACAAGTGGCCAAGTACGTTACTTAACTGCAATTATAAAAATGTATAACTTTAGTATAACTTATCTTCAAATACACAATTTAAAAAAAATAAATATTTGTAATTTATGATCGTGTTAACTTTACATTTTCAAATGAACATGTTTTTTTGGCATATTTGAGCCCAAATGATAATCAGCGTCATAAACCATTAAATTTAGTTCTCGCCAATTAAGGAAATACGTTTGACCATTTTTATGTAAAAATCTTATACTTGCTGGCTCCCTCTGCATTTGGCCAATACTTATGGCAATTTTACAACAATCGTATGTTGACCAACACCTCAAAACCATAAAATTTAATTTTTGTCTACTAAAGCAATACGTTTGACAATTATCCCAACGAAATTGGTGATTAATTAAATATTTGAGACATGAGTGGTCATAAATGATGAATATCACTGAAATTTAGTCCTTTCTCATTGAGACAATGTGTTTCACGATGTATTCCTAGCAAGTTTGGTGTATACCGATTTGGAACATCAATAAGGTTTTTGGGTAAATTAAGTCTCAAATGGTGACCAACACCGTATAACGATTAAATTTTCTTCTTCCCCATCGCGGTAATCTGTTTGGAGGTTTTCCCAACAAATGGATGAGAAATAAAAAAATGTATTTTTTTTAGTCCCTTATTCTCAACAAAATAGGTGTATAGGTAAATAAATTCTTGTCCATTGAAGCAATACATTTCTCCATTGTCTCAACGAAATTGGAGTCTAAGTAAATATTTTGCGGATCATTGGTCACAGAAATCTAGCAAGTCAGAGTTCTAACAAGAACATGTGGCACACATGAAAATCATCTTCGTAGACAATCAAGCAAATCATTGAAAATTACAAAAACTATGGTTTGGTTAAAGCGAGAATTGAAAGAGATTGTTGATAATGATAATGTAGCAATTGCTATTCTATTGCTAAACAGAATGCGAAAAAATCCTATTAAACAAATTTTGTGCATTAAATTTCTTTTTCGTTAGGAAACTGAATAAAATAAAACTATTTCAAAATTATACCCCTTAGATTAGAGACATTTAATACACCTTAAAATTAAATTTTCATATGTTGCTGCTCGTATGCAGTCAGGTCTTAAACTACAAAACATATACAATCTTCTTTCGTCATTAAAGGTACTGTAAACCTGATTTTGTATAGTTCGCCAAATAAAAAAGTTCGGGGAATTATATCTGTTGAAGATACTATTTTTCTGAATTCACAAAAGTTCACATGTTTTGGAAAATCGGTTTCTTTTAAATCTTGTACAGTGTAAAATGATTGAAATTTGTGGTTTTTTCCAAATCCTTCTGATTGACTTTTGAAATTCAACTTGCCTTAACGAGAATGTTGGATTTGCAATAAAATACCCCAGAATGGCCATTGCTACATTATCATTGTTAACAATTGGCTTTCTTTTCCAGATTCTAGCTTTAACTGAACCATAGTGTCTGTAGTTTTGAATAGTCTTGACTATGCTAGGCGATGATTATATGGATACTGAGCGGCAAATGCATTACATGTTCTTGTTATGTTGTCCATAAACCATACATAAATTTAAATAATCTTCATGTGTGTAATTTAACTGTGCAGGCATGTTGACAGGCCTAAATGGTAACAAAATTATCCAATTCAAAGTCGACATGATTTTTTTCACAGCCACGTTACGTTTATATGTGTAAATTCCTCCGCTTCATAGAAGTAAAAAAATTCATTTAAACAAAACCTATGCAGTTTAGGTATAGGAAATGTTAATGATAGTTATCATTATTTTTAATGTTAATCCCAATAGAATAATAAAAAAAAGGGGTTCTATTTAAAAAAACTGACTTGCTAGTTTTTAAATATCAATTTTCAATAATTTTTGTGGATGCCCTGTATTAAAAATTTACGATTTTGGGCTGTTACTTCTTCAACTTTTTCCTAAAAGCTTCGTAACAGGAACTGGAAAACATTAAAAAGTAAGGAGGAAAAATATCCTACAAATGTCATTTTTATATATTAAATGTCCAATATTTGGAGGAAACCATTTAAGATCGGTAAAAAGTGTGTTATATGAAAGAGATCTAAAGTTTGATGTGAAATATAACTCTGTAATAAAATATAGGGTGTTCCATCTATATAACGAAGTTCAAACCCATTTCTGGTATAACAGGAAGTGCTTTGACTTGAAGCAATTTTAGATGAATTTCCTGGATTTACTGGAGGGTCACCCTGTATTTTTGATCAAATTTTGAAAATGATAGATAGCTCTTCCAATCTCTCGTGATTCACTAGCAATGTAGAATAAATGTGCATCACTACAAGACATGTGAACCATCCCGTTCTAGTAATTTAAAATGCAATTTTCTAAAACTCATGTTTTCCGATGAAATACAGGGTGATTGGTCGAAACCATTCATTAGAAGTATTAGGAGTTCCAGCCATGGCTGATTTCTGAATGTTTGTATCTGGACTAAATGATTCATATTCTATTTAAGGAAAATATTTTCATGATGACTACACTTCCGGTTATACCGGAAGTAGCCATCAACTTTGTTATTTTAAATTGAATCGTACCATTTTTATGGCATATTCGAATTGTACTCGCCATTTTAGTAGAAATTTTATCAATGTTCCCTATACTTAAATTTAATAGTTTTTGAGATTTAAATTTTTTTTCGAAAATTATTGGTTGAACACTGTGACATTTGACAATGCCTACTGGCGCCATTTTTAGTACGAAGCAAGTAATATTGACGTTATGCATAGGGGTATCCTAAAGCTTTACGCTGATACTTCCGGTACTGCCGAATTATCTACAGGGTGTTCAAAATGTGACTTCCATCTTTTGAAAATAAAACCCATAAAAACTTAACTTTTTCAAATACAATGCCCAATATTTTCTTCCTTTAACGGATGCAGAATAAAATTCTGCATTGATTTGTATTAGCATTCCCTATACCTATCTTCAACAGTTTTTCAGTTATTCAGGTATTTCTAAAATCTCGTCCGAAATTACATTAATGTAGTTTATCAAAGCAAACAGAATTGTTAAATTTCGTCAACAAATAAGATGAGAATAAAAGTAATATGCAAATAATAACTATTAATATTATTGAAAGTAAGAAAACAATTCAAAATTTTATAAATGTTCTATGAGGCCTCCATTTTGTTGAAGACAACCTAAAAGTCTTGACTGAACTTGTTTCGTGCAAGCTTTTTGACGTGATGACGATTTAACTGGCGAAATCGTCGTTACTCTTAAGCCTAGGTCTTCTCTGTGTGGACTGGAGTGGCGTATACTTGATTCTTGACTTCGCCACACACGTAGAAGTCGAGTGGAGTTAGATCGGGAGATCGGGGAGGCCACCTCCATGGTCCGTTTCGACCGATCCACTAATCAGCAAACATAGTGGTGAGCTCTTGATCAACGTCACGCGTTGAATGTGCAGGAGCTCCGTCCATTTGATACCAGCAGTATTGTAAAATATTAAGAGGCAGATTTTATAAAAACTCAGAGACATCCGTTCTCAGAATCTCCAGATATTTTATACTTGTCAAATTTGCATCATAAATTTGAAAAGAGACACGACCATTCATTACAAGACAAAACACGTTAAAACTAAATTTGTTTTGAAAATTTGATTCTCGCTTGAAATGTGGGTTTTCCGACGCCCAATAGTGCCAATTACGTCGATTAACAATTCCTTCTCTGGTAAATTTTGCTTCGTCCGTCCAAATTATTTTTCGTAAAAACAGCGGGTCTTCCTGAATTCTGATTAACATTTGCTCACAAAATTCCACTCGCTTGAAATTATCGCCTGGATGAAGTGCTTGAACCAAGGTAAACGAATAATCATGCATTTTATGCTTCTTTAAGATGTATTGTATGGAATAGTAAGACAGGCCCAAATCTTCTGCAGCAGATCGTATCGAGCCGTGGGGACAGTTATTAAAATATGCTAGGACATTAACTTCATTAGCTTCTTCGCCAGTAATAGGCTTTGATCATGTTCTGGCAGCTTTCTCTGTTCCATACCGTAAAAAGTTCGACTCTATTCGCTTAAATTTGTGCTTGTTCATTGGTGTTAAATGAGGATATCGGTCATTAAACTTAGCTGTGGTTTCCATGGCTATCCATGGAAAAATCAGGTAAATCGTTTTGAATTTCAGAAGAAATGAACTTATACCTCAATATGAGAAAAACTATCGAAGATAGGTATAGGGAATGCTAATACAAATCAATGCAGAATTTTATTCTGCATCCGTTAAAGGAAGAAAATATTGGGCATTGTATTTGAAAAAGTTAAGTTTTTATGGGTTTTATTTTCAAAAGATGGAAGTCACATTTTGAACACCCTGTAGATAATTCGGCAGTACCGGAAGCATCAGCGTAAAGCTTAAGGATACCCCCATGCATAACGTCAATATTACTTGCTTCGTACTAAAAATGGCGCCAGCAGGCATTGTCAAATGTCATAGTGTTCAACCAATAATTTTCGAAAAAAAATTTAAATCTCAAAAACTATTAAATTTAAGTATAGGGAACATTGATAAAATTTCTACTTAAATGGCGAGTACAATTCGAATATGCCATAAAAAGGGTACGATTCCATTTAAAATAACAAAGTTGATGGGTACTTCCGGTATAACCGGAAGTGTAGTCATCATGAAAATATTTTCCTCAAATAGAATATGAATCACTTAGTCCAGATACAAACTTTCAGAAATCAGCCATGGCTGGAACTCCTAATACTTCTAATGAATGGTTTCGACCAATCACCCTGTATATCTATTATAATCCACAATTAATTAAATTTCTAGTTGGACTTCAGTAGTAAAACATTGTATTTCCTTCAATTTTTAATATAATAAAACAGCTGTTGAACATATTTAATAATATTTAATTAAAGAAAGGTATTTACTTAATATGGGGTAAAATTAATTTTTATAAATTTTAGATACTGCAATGAACATGCTTTAAAAACCCAACTACAAAATTGGAAACGTAGTAGTCATAATCAACCACCACATACTAGTGAAGTTTTAATACATTCTTTAGCACATTATATTAAAAAACCAAGAAGTCACGTTTTTCCTAGTCAATCTTCTGATGAGGATCATACGATTTTTGAAGAAAGTGATAGTGTAACTACCAAAAGTTTGAATCCTTTTAATGATATTGATGTGAGTGGCATTCTAATGTCTGGTAGTCAGATTTTAGATATGGGGAGTGATTCAGAAAGTGATGTTGATGCAACTTCTTTTGGGTCTATATGGCATGATATACATGCTGAAAGTTCTGATAATGACAGTATCGATTCTGAGCAAGAAGATGTTCTAAAGTATATTCTATTTATAATGATAAATTTGAATTAAGCTTTGTTTTGTAGACATGCTCGACTTTATTCAGCTGAAGAAGTAGCATTAATAGCTAAGGATAAGTTAATGCGTTTGCAATGTCTTTATACAGATCAATATCGCTACTTACAACATGTGCTTCGAGAAAGAAGGCGACGATATTTACATGCATTGAAAAGAGAAAAAGAAACATACTGTAGGTCAATTAAACGAAAAAGCCATTAACTGTTGGTGTATTTTTTAGGTAGTATTGCAAAGCAAACCCATGAAAGTGCCAAAGAACAGAGATTGTATAAAAAGTTAAAAGCATACAACAGTTATCACAGGAAACATGGAGAGGAAGCACTTTGCAGTAAACGTCTACATGAACGTAGGCTAAAAGTAAGTAAAAACACGCTTTATCCATGGACGCTAAAAATTTGGTTTTTAGGTTACCGAGGGAATTACACCAAAGGCTCACGCTTTTACAAAATGTATTTATACAGAAGGTGGTGTGAAATGTGGTGAACGAGCACTACCTGTCACAAGACATTGTCGTAAACATATATTAGAGGTAAAGATTGTGAAACAATTAGTCCAGTCAATGACCATTTCCTGGTATAATTTTGCCAAACAACACCGATTTTCATAAAAATTTGGATTTAGGTTCTACTTACCCTTTACTTCAAAGTTGACCCTGTAGCGGGGGTTGCTTTTTCCCTGGGGGTGGATGCCACCCCTTCTTTCATTGAAAATAAGTTCGGAATGGATAGATTGACAATTCTAAGCAACCTTTGTTCTATAAAGTTTTTTCTGAAAGTCAATACTTTTAGACTTATTCGCAAGTGAAGGTATCAATTTTTCAACCAAAAAAAAAAACACGTTTTCAGACGATTTTTTACGAATAACTCAAAAGGTAAGTATTTTATCAAAGTAGGTTATAAATAACAAAAAGAATAGTGGGTTTATGGTGTCTGTAGACCCAATACAAACGGAGTAATAGCTTGTTGAAGGTTTGTTCTTATTCGTCAAAACAACGCATTTTGCGGGGAACACTTATAAAACCTTTTTTAAAGTGCTTGAAAAAACCTTCTTTGTGTTTTTTTATGAAAGTCTCTAGTATCAAACCTAAGCGAATTATGACGAAAATAAAGTTGGTCCCTATTTTTTTCGGCGACAAGAATGTGAAAACCACATCGTTACCACTTTACAAATCACTTTATTTATGTACTTATAAGATGCTTAGGAGTTTGACCGGTTCAAAGTGCTTAGTTTTGAAAAAAATTGAGCTTGAAGGAAAAAGAGCATTTTGGTAAATTGCCTTTTCTTCAAAATAACTCAAAAACTATTAATGATAGACAAAATTTTGTAGAGTACAAACTTGTAGGTTTTGCTGTTCTGAAAATTTTCGTTTTTTTTTTTGTAAGATACAAATTGAATAAGATATGGCCGTTTAAAGTTTGCATATATTTGTAAATAGTCACTTGTTGTAACTAGTAACTTGATGTATGTAAATGTGTATCTGTGAGCAGCCAAGGCAGTACATTTCCATAATCGGAAGAAATACCATTTGTTACGTTCCGTTTATTAACGTACAAAGCTGTCATGTTATACAGACTTGCGATGGACACTCAATTGAATAAATTGAAAAAGGTGAATGACTTACCTGCATATCTCGAAAAAATGAGATATGAATCTTTTATAAAGACCATCACAAAAAAAAAGCAGTTAAGTTGTCCCCGCTCATTCCAACAATTGGTGCTTGAAATGAGCACATAAAAAGCCCAGTTACAGCTGGGAAATAAAAATATTAATCCACTTGATTGGGGTTGGGTTAATATTGAAGAAGTATTAAATCCAATCAAAACTCCGAATCAACCTGCACCTGAAACCTGTTGAATATGATTTCTTGTAGCTGTAAAAAAGAGTGCGGTTCAGCATGCATGAATGACAATTTTCAATCCATCATAATTTATCACTCAGAATGTCAATTGATGTTTATTTAACCCTTAACCATCCAGTATGCTTTTAGAACGTAACCGACCAGTAGTGTCCAATGGACATGAAATTTAAATTTTTAATAATTATCACAAATAAAAATAAAAGCTAATGTAATATTTACTGTAATATATTGATACACTTTTATTAAATTTAATTAGAATAAAAAACTGAAAAATAATACCAAATAATTAGTTATAATTGACAATTTATACAATATATTTTTTTGGCTGAATGTTCAGAACAGACATTAAAATTACATTTATTGCAACATTGTTTTATGTTCGCGAAATTTGAGTTGGACAAATATAGCACCTCTTTTTTCTTTTGGTTGGAGGTTCACGAGATGAAGGATCCGTAGGTAGCTGATGGCTAGAACCAGCAATATTATCTATTGCTTCAGTGTGACATTTAGTTAGAACCTTCTTACCACATCTCTCTATGTGAGGCTTCACTAGTTGGATAGACATATCTCTTAAACATATTTTTTTTTTGCTATGTATTTATTTTGGTTATAATTCAGATATAAATTCTTCCATACAACAATGTCAATAATATGCCAAGAATGCCATTGGCCATCTATTTGTTTTACGTCGAACAGTATATTCATGTCATTTGGACTCAAGTGTCGACTTCGAATTTATTTTTATTTCTAACCTACACTTCTTTTGAGTGGTGCGTCGTTGAAAGGAAAAGAACAACACGATTTTTTCTTGGAACATATCAGACCAGCGTAGAATTTTTAGTAAATCCGAATATGTTTGTTTCAATCGCCCTGGATCTATTTGGCTGAAAATTTTGGGGTATTGTACCCACCATCATTAAGCCATTCTGCAGTAGCGTTTGTGCTAGTTTCAAGCTAGTAAAATAGTTGTCAAAAGTAACATTTCGGTTTGCCCTGTAATATGGTTGGCACAATTCAGTCACAACTTTATAAGCCAAATTTTCTGTTCTCGAACTTCCATCTTTTCTCAGATAGGGTATACCACACAACAGATAACTTCTATCACTGTCACAGATCCACCATATTTTCATTCCATACTTGTCAAGTTTGCTTGGTAAATATTGTTTGAAAGATACACGGCCCCTAAAAGGAACCAATTGTTCGTCTATCGTGGGATCTTCGCCCAGTAAATAAAACTTTTTAATTTGCCATTTATAATTTCCCACAGATCTCTTATAGGTACCATTTTATCTTTGGACCCTCTCATTGTTCTGGTCTGTTTATCATCAAACCTCATAAAACGTTGGATTGCTCGAAATCTATTTTTTCCCATTGTAGCACAAAAAATTGGGTTGCCAAATACGGGATCCCAGAACTATAATCTCCACATTGTTTATTAGTACCAGCTGCCAATAATAAACCAATAAATGCTTGTAATTTAATACTGTCTATGGGTTTCCAGTTATCTTTTAAAACTCTTTTAGCCTCAGAATTCGTATGACTTACAATATGTCCGAATACATCTTTATCCATACATAAATTAAAAGTATCAACACGATGCTCTATAGTTTTGCCAGGAGTGTATACCTCCCCTAATTATGTTATGCCATGGAGTTCTTGTTGCCTTTACTGGTTTGGAATTCCATTTAGTTCCATCTTTACCTATATATTCTTCTGTTACATTTTGATTTCCTACTATATTCCCACTATTTGGATTTTCACTATCAGTACACAATTGTTCATCTTCATTTTCGAATGCAGGTTCCTTCAAGTTACTTTCGTTGTCAGACTCCACATCTGCTATAAGTTCATCGTCTATGTCTGTTTCCCCAAATACATAATTTTCATCATCGCTATTTTCAAAAGCACTTCGACGTTGCGCATTTGTCTAAGCTTTGTTTTTCGACGTCTTAGAGAATTGTAAATAAAAGAGGATAAATTTTTATGAAATAAAAAAATATTGTCTTGTTTCACTTATCAATAAAATATCACCAACTATATTGAAACAATAAACAAACCAAGTGTTGAACTAAAGATCATTCAACACTAACTAAACTACAAAACTTATTACTTGTATTATGCATCTGCATTTTTCGATATCAGACAAAATATTATTGCTCATAAATGTTTATTGTACTATTGTTATGTGCGAAGAGTACCCTAGATCTCATCTAAGGAACCATAAAATTAAATAGCAACGGAAAATAAATGCATTTTACAAGTGTGTCCACAAGACACATCTGGACGGTTAAATCACTCTTACAAATATTTTCAAATTACAAAAAAATAAACAAATATTTTAAAATTATTCCATCACAATTTCATTTATAAACTTGTGGTAATAGATTAGATTTAAACTATTTGACAATTAAGAATAAACTCTTTAATCTATACGTAATTAAAGTCGAAAATGTGTCCAACGGACACTACTGGACGGTTAAGGGTTAATGTTCATATTTAAAGTAGAGGGTAAGTAGAACCTAAATCCAAATTTTCATGCAAATCGGTGATATTTAACCATTTCAAGTTCCTAATGAACACTTTGAATATATATTTTGTAATTACAACCATTCTAGGGGGTGACTTTTAGGGGTTGAAACTGTTTAATAAATCATGTCCCATAATGTCAATTGACGTTCATTCAACTTATTTAAAATTAAAGATGATTGCAATCGATTACACGCTTAAATCTACAATTCTAATATTATTTTCGAATAGGGGTAGTTTCCACCCCGAAAAATAAAAAAATCCTCGGCACAGAGTAAACTTTGAAGTAGAGGGTAAGTAGAACCTAAATCAAATCGGTGCTGTTTGGCAAAATTATACATTATCGCCGTATTTTACCTTCAATAACTTAACTTCACGCTATTTCCTTGTAGGGCAGGCAAAACAATCCCTGCCTCTTATTTATTTTTTATTCATAATCTTTCTCCATGCTTTCCTATCTCCGCATACCTCCCTAGCTTCCGCAAGATTCATACATTGTCTCTGACATGCCCTTTTAGTTTTAAAACTCCTTATCTTTCTTTTATCATACATTTTACTACATTCAGCCAAGTTTTACGCGGCATACCAGGCCCAGCCTTTCCTTTAACCTCACCCACATATATTTGCTTCGTTAATCTTGCGTTGTTCATTCTTTGTGATCAAACCAACGTAATGTACTACTTTTATATCTATCCATCATCGTCTTTTCCTCGCCACACTCCGCCATTATGCATTCATTCTTTATCTTGTCCCTTTACCACATGCGTTTCTCAGGAATCTCATACCTACGGCATTTATTTTTCTTTCATGCTATTTTCACATATCCATGTCTCACTTCCATATAGTACTGATGGGACAAACACGCCGTTATAGTTTGCTTGTTTCACAGTTAGGCTCATGCTTTCGTTTCTCATTATCGTCCACATAGAGCCCTAACCATTATATGTTCGGGCGGTATTAAAAAAAAACAAATATATAAAATATTTTATGATTTTTTTCAATTTTGAATATTTAGTACATTTTAAACATTTAATCATTTTATACGAACAAGTGACAATACAAAAAAAATTGTCACAACAAGTTAAAACAAGGTAAAAAACTGAAGATTGAATGATAACAAAATTTTAGTTGTTTTTTAACAAAAAATTTCAGTTATTTTAATATGACGTAACATCCCCATGAGCTTTGATTACTGCTTTTATACGCAAGGGCATTGTTGCTGCAAGCTTTTGGCATTCTTCAGCAGAAAATGAGCCAAATTTCTTGAAGTTTCACATGTAGATCCGGAATAGTGTGTTGGGGATTATTTCTAAGGCACTGTTTCATTTTATGCCATACTGTCTCAATTATGTTGAAGTCTTAGCTGCTCGAAGGCCAGTCTAAGGTGTTAATCTCATTATCTGCAAGCCATGTTTTTGTTGATTTCGCAGTATGTGAAGATGCACTATCTAAAAATTATATTATCTTCATTAGGATGTAACTCTTGAATGCTTGGTAATAAATATTCTGTTAAAATGTGTTCAAATTTTTGCGCATTTACCGTATCATCTATAAAATGTAATTTCCCCAGACCCTTTGCTGACATGCATCCCCAAACCATAATTCTTCTGCTTTACTTCTAATTACACGCTTCCTACAATCACCCAAACTGATTGACTCATCGCTAAATATCACATTACTCCAGTCCTCATTAGTCCACAAAACCCTTTTTTTAGCCCAAGAAAGACGTTTCTTTTTTTGCTTTTGAGTTAACAACGGTTTATCTTTCGCCTGAAAAAATTACTCAAACGTTAGGAATTATTTTAGCAACCTTTAAGCATACCATACCTTATAAAAACTAAGCCCAGATTTATGAATCCACTTCCGACAACACTCTATTCGAAAATTTAACCCAGTTTGCTGATTCCAAAAAGAGGTAATTTCGCGCAATGTTGATCTTCTTTGAGCCTTGCAAATTTTTACCAAAAGTCTTCTATTTCTTTCAGTTACTAATCGTGGGCGTCCAGTACTCTTACCACGAACAGTTAAATTACCAGTTTCTCTGGTAAAATTTTTGTGTTTATATTTCACAGCTTACTTTCAAAATATTTAAATATCATACATTGTCTAGCTGTCCGAGCATTTAGAGGTCAATAAATTAACACTATTGTTTGATGTAATTCTTAATAAAAATAGAAAATGCCAAAACACTCACACTAAACATACATTTATTTACCTAGTTTATAGAAAAAAATTGTTTGGTAGAACAAAATAATATTTAAAGAATAATAAATTATTAATCGTCAAAAAATTTGTCCGTCCGAACATATAGTGGTTAGGGCTCGTACTTCCAATCACTTTCCTACCAGCATTGACCCTTTCGTCCAATCTCGCCATCAATTGTACCATCTGCAGTAAACATTCTACCCAGATATACCAGCTCGTCCACTTGCCACAATTTCATCTTGCAGAGTAAATACTCTACTCTGCTTTCCATCTTCCCGATTGAACACCACAAGCTTAGTTTTGTTCACGTTTACGTTTAGCTACATGCTCTCACAGACTGTATCAAACTTCCTTAGAGCGGTTTGTAGTTCATCCGCAATGTCACTTAATAAGACTGTGTCATCTGCATACACCAGAAGTCGTACATTTACGTCACCAACCATTACACCATTTGTATAGGTATATTCTTGTCTAACACATTTATCCATGTATACATTGAACAACCATGGTGACATCACACAGTCTTGTCACACTTCTTGCTCAATATTAAAGTATTCACTCACACCTCCTTTTACCTTACTCACACCTCCTTTCACCCTACTCATACCTCCTCTCACCCTAACACGTGCCCGACTACCGTGGTATACTGTCCTTATTCCATTTATTAGACCTTTATTTACGCCATATTCATTTAATATTTCCCACAGCTTCTCCCTATTCACTCTGTCGTATGCTTTCTCCAGATCTACAAACACACAGTACAGCTTCCATTTTACCCTTAAACCCTTTTTGATCACCTGCTGTAGAGCAACCATCTGATCAACACATCCTCTCCCTGGCATGAAGCCACCCTGCACATCCCAATTCTTAGTTTCCAAATACTATACCAGGCACGTTGAGCAAACTGATTCCTCTGTAATTCTTACAATCACTCTTCAATGACTGGACTAAATATATTATTATAAAAAAACAATGATTTGACAGGATACCAATCAAATTTTGTTTCGAGCTTGTAGTAAAGTTCAAGGCGATATAGAATGCTCGACGCCCGTAGAAGCAATTTTTGACGGAGCAACATGTAGGTTACATACAGATATTCCAGAAATTCGTTCATATGCAAATACAAGGGTAAGATATTTCAGATATGATTAAATTCTTTAATAAATGTTTCTTTAATGCTAAAGACGATGAAAAATTTAGTAAGTATAAGTGTTTCTTTAGCAATGGTAGACAATAACTAAAGTTAGTTTTATTTATAGAAAGACTCAGAATCGGACTACGATGAATTGTTGGAGACTGGAAGTACAATCATACCTTCTGAACTCCCACCTGTCGTAAAAGAAATTAAATCTGAGACAGAAACAAAATTGGTTGAAGACTGTGATGCACCTATCATTGTGAAAAATGAAATTTTTGACATAAAAGCAGAAGTTGATTTTCCTGCTACAAATGATATGGATTGTACAACACAACATTTTAATGATAATGAAACTATATTGGATGAATTAAATGAAGTTTCTACTGAAATTACCTTGCTGCCAGATGCTAGACCTGAAATAATCTCCGAGTTTGAGCCAAGTGAAAACAAGCTTGATATAGAGGACTTAGATATTGTAAAAGAGGAAATTGAAGTTAAATCTGAACACTTGGAATACCATTAATTGTTTTTCTTCTTTTCTAATGTGAATTCAAATTTATATTTGTTTTGTGCTTTATTTCCTTTGTAGTAATAAACTGTGAAGCATTTTCAAGAATTGACGAAGCCAATTTATTATAAAGTAATGTTGTCCTTGCACCTTTAACATAATTATATCAGACAATTTTCTTGAATTCATTTGTCAACACAGTCAGGATCCCATGGGGAGGTTAAATCTATTTTTAGATTTTTTTAAATAATTGAGTTTAAACATTTTTTGTACTCATAGGTTTAAAATAGGCACCGAAAACTTGTTTTCCCGCACTAAGGTGTTTTTTACTTTCCAACAGAAACTAGGGTAATTACATTGTATGGTTGGTAGCAGTATTGAAATGCTGCTGATATAAAGGACGCGACAAGGCAATATTTTGATGTAATTTCTTCAAAATCACCCATTTTCATAAATTTAACAATAATAATTTTAAAGAAAATGACGACTCACTCAACATTTGAATTTTTGTTGACATGTAACCATAACAACAATGCAACATTACAATCCCAGCTATGCTACCAATCCAGTTAGAATAAAAAAACCAATGTTAAATTATTTGTTTTTAATTTTATTAATCAATTCGTTATGTTCCGAATATATATTCCCGAATTTGCACTGTGGTGTTTTTTACTTTCCAACAGGCAATAGGGTAATTATGTTGTATGATTGGTAGCAGAATTGAAATGCTGCTGATATAACGTACGTCACAAGGCAATATTTTGATATAATTTCTTCAGAATCGCCCATTTTTCACAAAAAATTAACAAAAATAATTTTAAAGAAAATGGCGACTCACCATTTGAATTTTTGTTGACATGTGACATAACGATAATGCAACATTACAATGTCGGCTGTGCCACCAATCCATTTAGAATAAAAAAACCAAACAATGTTAAATTATTTGTTTTTAATTTTATTAATTTATTCGTTACAAAAAAACTTTGTACCTAGTTTGTTGGGAATATAATTTCCCAAATTTGCACTAAAGTGCACAAAAAGTGCTCATGCAGGAAAATTAACTTTCCGAACTAGTTAGGTAAATAACTAATATTGCAGCATCTAGTAGTAGTTACTATAGTAACATATATTATGAACCCATTCCAGTACTGCATACAATTATAAGGTTAGCACAATCGTTTGAAACTTATACTACTGCTAATTTGTTACCACAAAAAAAATTGGTGTGTCTATAAATAATAAAAAACCGGGCTGTGTCTGCTTAACATAAAGTTAGCACAGCCAATGTAGGAGTACTTGGCCAACAATTTTATCAAAATCATTATGTATCATAATTTGATGCTACTTTGCTACCGTAAATTGAAATTTGTTGCTCGTATTTTCTAGCTTAAACTTTATGAAAAACACAAAAACCCTATAGCAAAGCATACTATCAGGATGATAGATATAATAGGATTTGGTGCCCCTAAAATAAATTTTTTGCACGATTGAACTTTTTCGTTTATTTACCATATCTGTTTCCAGCCAGTAGGATATGTTTACTGGTTGCTACGCCCAACTCGTCGGTAAGTATTTACTTACCGACGTCTTTTACTTACCAACTCACTATTATATATAGGTACTATACTTCACAATAAAAAAAAAATTAGACATTTCTATTTAAAACGTCACTTTTGACTTTTCGTTTATTTAGTAGATATTAAATAATTTCAATTGTGGTAAATTTAATACAATCGTGCAAAAAATAGTAGGAGCATCACAAACATTAAGGGTTGTACCGGTCTCCGACCAAATTGGAGGGTTCGTTATCGCCATTGTCTAGACAATGCTATCGCTCAGCCTCCAAACATGGCCGTCGACCGGTAAACGTCCCTTACTGTTCTTGATACTCAATATACTATTGTTGCCCACATTTTTCATAAAATTTTTATGCTAAAACGTAATAGCAATCACGAAAACTTTATACCAAAATATGGAATCAGGATGGTTGATATGTTATAATTTGATGCTACTCTGTTACCCTGAAATAAAATTTGTTGCTCATATTTTCATAAAACTTTTTGGGCTAAAACGTCGAATTCACAAAAACCTAAAAGCTAAGCATGGTATAAGGATGACACACCATAATTTGGTGCTATATTGTTACCCTAAAATGAATGTTTATTCTCACATACTTCATAAATTTTTTGGATTAAAATGTTGTGAAAATCATGAAAACCTTACAACTTAAGGTACAAATTTGGTGCTATTTTTTTTTGGGCTAAGATGTTATCCAAATTGTGTCACTCTAATAGCATTCTAGTTAGTCCATGATTTAAATTTGGAAACATAACGCAAAACGGTAGTAGTTTGGGATGCAAACACTAAATTTACATATCTGGCGCTGTTTGTATCAATATTACAGATTTCCAGGTTACAAATCAGTACAGTTATCTATAATAAAGTTTCAAGTATTTATAAATGACACGTTAGATGTCATAACCTTGATGTAGCAGCATGTCCTTTTTTATATAAACAAGGATTATATGCAAAGTAGGTAGGTATTATTGTTTAAAGCAATTCCATCTACGTAAACAACATATTCGGAGAGAATTAAATCATTCCCCTAGTACAAAACAATAAATTTAATGAAATGGACAGTTCTACTTTGTAAATATTTCTTTATAGTTTGGAATGAAGGTTCTAATATTTTGTAAACCTAAACTATTTTGAAAAAAAATATATATCGTATACAAATGAACCTTTATATATGTCAGCATTTTAAACAAACATGGGATATTACAATTCCAGAAAATAAAACCACATCTTTGTTCGTTTCGATAGTATTTATTAAATATTAATTATAATAATTGCGAATAATTGGAATTAAAAACCACTTTTTAAAGTAGATAAGATACTAATCAAATATTAAATCGCAAAGGAGGGCATGTGTATTATAAATGTGGCAAATGTAGAAGAATGAGTCCACATCTAGTAATGCACAGATTTCCAGTGAAGGACAAAAAACGCTCAAAACAGTGGATTAAAAACTGTGATGAGTATAAAATTCAGTTAGGAAAACATTATAAATAGAATTTTTACTGTACAGTTTTGTGCTTTGTGTGTGAATTAATAGTAGTCCAAATATCTTGTTTCCTATACAATTTTTCATCGAAATTTGTTAAATTTAATTTAATTTAATCTAATATCAATTGATTTCTTACAGGCAATGCAAATTTGATATTACGGTTACTAGAACAGTTAAGATGTAGATACAGTTGTAATGGGCATTTTTTGGGAATGGATAAAAGATTAAAACGATCTGCTATTCCAATACCATATTCATATAACCAATCGGAAGTGCAAACGCTATCTCAAAATATTAACAGAAGCGTATATCCTATCCAACCTGGTCCTTCTCATGCTTTGGAGTTTCCACATATGCCACAGAAAACTGTATCATCATCGTCAGTTACACCGAAATCATTACCCAATTCTCGGGCAACACAGCAGTGGTCAGTTGATATTTCTCACTTACCTAGTCCTCAATCGTCAACCAAAATTAAACGAGAATTATTCTGCCAATCAGATGTAGACACACCAACAAAGAAGCATCTTACATCAGCTGTTCATAATCCCAAAATAAACTTGCTTATAAAACTTCGTTACTTTCAAAATCCAAGAAAAAAATACTATCCAATAAAACTGATTTCAAGAACATTTTGGAAAGGCGCTTTTATGTATCTTCCCAATCAAGAGCTCTTGTACGGATGCAATTGCTGCATATGAAAAAATCATCGTGGTTAAAAGATGAAAGAGATTTTTCATTAGGAGCCCAGGACTGCGTTGTCGCCTAGGCACATGCCTAGGGCTCGCTGACAATAGGGACCCTTAAAAGTCTTCTATTGGCTATAAGATTAGATAAATAAACAAAATATTTGCATGGATTTCCGAACTGAAAAGCTAAAGTAGTTAATTTAAAACAACTTTACATTCAAAACTCAACAGCAAATGTTGCGTTGTCACTCGTATATTTGAATTAGCTCGTTTGCACTTGCAATTTAAGGTAATTATCTCAAAGGCATTTGACCAAGTTTGGCATAAGTGTTTACTTGCCAAACTCACCTCGTTTGGGTTAAATGATACGCTCATCAACTGGGTTTCTAGTTTCCTTGATAAAAGACGAATGCGTGTCGTTGATGGCTTTTTTTCAAAAGAAGTTATCATTAACGCGGGCGTACCACAGGGATCCGTTATAGCGCCTACACTTTTTCTACTGTACATAAATGACCTTATTTCTTCAACAACTAACCCCATCCATTGCTTTGCTGACGATAGCACTCTTCACTGCAGTTCATCTCAGTCTACTCATAGTGATAATCCACCTTCTATGTGAAATCAAGAAATTAAAGCTGAAATCGCAAATTCAATCAACAAAGACATTCAACGTATTCTCGAATGGGGATGCAATAATCTAGTTAAATTTAATGCTAACAAAACTCAGTGTTGCCTTATGTCCGCCAAAAAAGATCGATCATTTCCTGTTGTAAGTATGAATGGCTCAGTTCTTAAGTTTTCAGACTCTATTACTCTGTTGGGTATGACTGTATCTTCAAATCTCTCATGGGTTGACCATCTTCTGTCAGCTACCAAAACAGCTGCTCGTAAAATAGGCTTTTTGTACAAATCTAAGCAGTACTTTACCTCTCGACAACTCCTTCTGCTGTATACTATAAGGCCCAAATTCGACCTCATCTGGAATATAATTCTCACCTCTGGGTTAGTGCTCCCCAATACGCTCTCGATATCGTTGATCGTATTCAAAAGAGAGCGATTAGGCTTATAAATGACCCGTCATTAACTTCTCACTTACAGTCCCTCGAGCATAGAAGGACGGTTTCAGTTCGTTCTTTGTATTATCGTTATTACAACGGCTATTGTGCTGCTGAATTATATTCGTTGATACCATCTCGGGCCATCTTTGCGAGAAACACTCGGTTCGCTCATTCACATCATCAGTATGCAGTACAAATCTCCACCTGTCGTACCAAACGGGCACAATCCACATTTTTCTACACGGCTTCTAAACTCTGGAATGATCTCCCTAGTTCCTGTTTTCCTCTCACTTATGATATGAGAAAATTTAAAGCTGTTCATAGGCATCTATTGGCAATTCATTATCCATCCTCCTAAGTGTTCCTGAGTGCTTTAGCACGATAGGCCTAATTTAGCCTGCTCAGGTCCACAACTATAAAAAAAATTACTTATTCTAAGAAAAGCAAATCTGCATGAAACAAAAGCGCCGGAAAAGTCTAGAAAGAATTAGTCACCGGCGATAAGGATTACATTACAAGCGGAGGTCTCGATCCTTCTGTGAAATACGATGACGATCCGCTAACGCTGACCTTCTAGAGAAAACCGACACCTTCATGACGTTTTACATTTGCTTTATAAGCGGAACGTGAAATGTGTTGAGGAGGTAGTCTTAATATCGATGTTGTAATAAATTTGATAATGAATTTCGCACTCGTTTTTAAGTGTTCTAAATGTAATTGCGATTAAGTGATAAATAAATCTGACCTGTTATAAATAATCACGTAAATAAGTTGTTGTTACAATAAGTAATTGGTATTAGATTACTTCTACTGGTACCAAGTAAATAGTAATGTCGTATAAACATGCCAGTGGTTGCAAAAACAATGTGCGGATAACGAAAGTGCGGGTAGTTCTAACTTATTTTCTGTTGCGCGTAATATGTGATTCGGAAACTTCTAAAAAAAATTTTACGGATGACGAAAGTGTTTGTGGTTCAAATACTGGTGCATCCATACATAATACGTGTACTACAGAGACGGGTGATACCTCAGTTATTAGCGAAATACAAGAAGAGGTTCATGCCCATACCGATACCACGGATAACGTTTGTGTGTTCCCTAGAGACATTGCTCTTTGGCCCCAAACAATCACCGCAGTCAAGGAAAACTATCTTATACGATGTAAACCACCGGCAGTATTTGCGTCATTGGAATCCTCAAGAACCACGAATGCATTTATTAGGATGAATAAGAAGGGAGGAAAATTACCTCGAGAATGGTTTGTTTATACAGAAACCAATAAAATGGCATATTGCTACATTTGCAAACTATTTTCACGAAAAGAAACGGAATTATCAAAATAAAATACTTATCTTTTTTGGGATTTTTTAATGGTGTACTTTAAATTATACAATCTAAACGTTTCGATAACACTTACAGTTATCTTCGTCAGTAGTAATGTTTGTTAAAAATTGTTAAAGATGTAGTAAACAATTTTGTCAAATCTGAAAAATTAAAACATAAAATTATCAAAAGGCACAAATGACTGGAAAAATATTAGCAAAAAATGAAAATTCTGTGGATCACATTTCATCGATACGTGTATTTATTTCAAGAAGCAGGAGTGAAGGACGTATAGATACAGCTGTTATTGAAGCCGAAAAGTCAGAGCGATTGTATTGGAGACAAATTTTGAAGCGAGTTGTTGCTACCGTGAAGTATTTAGCATCCCATGGACTGTCATTTCGTGGAAAAAGTCAAACGTTCAACAAAGAACATAGCGGCATCTATATTGGCGCACTACAGTATCTGGCTAAGTTTGATCCTTTTTTACGAAATCACTTAAACAAATACGTAAACTTGGGAAAGGGACCTGTCCGCTATTTGTCATCTACTATTTGCGATGAGTTTATTACTCTAATTGGCGATCATATAAGAAATAAAATACTGGAAGAACTAAAAGAAGCAAAATATTTTGCTTTGATTGTAGACTCTATGCCTGACATTATACACATAGATCAATTAACTGCTATTGTGCGATATGTATTGAAGGGTAAAATTAACGAACGTTTCCTTAACTTTATTCCCATCACATCCCATACAGCAAGAAATTTGGAACATGTAATTTCAAGCTACATTAGCGAAATAAAAATTGATATTTAAAATTGTCGAGGTCAGAGTTACGACAACGTAGCGAATATGGCCGGTTGTTATAATGGACTTCAAAAGTTAATTAAAGAACAGTGTCCTTCTGCGGAATTTGTTCCATGTGCAGCCCACTCGTTAAATTTGGTTGGAACTCTATATTTTTTTCTCCACATCCACTCACAGGTGGAATACACTTGAAAGCTGCATGACGAAAAAACACTTAACAATTAAACCATTAAGTAATACCACATGATCTGATGCTGTTAGAGCCCTAAAAGAAAATTTAATTGACATTAAAACAGCGTTGAAGGAACTTGCCACAACTCCAACCCAAAAATCAATTTCTCGAGTCAAAGCAGGTGCATTATTCAATAAAATTGACGGATTCGAGTTTGTGCTATTACTGTGTATTTGGGACAGAATTTTAAGCAGAATGAATTCTGTTAGTAAATCACTGCAGTCCTCTAAGGATTCTATATCTACTGTAGTAGCACTGTATGATAGC
This sequence comes from Vesta saturnalis, assembly GCA_036346205.1. Classification (NCBI taxonomy): domain Eukaryota; kingdom Metazoa; phylum Arthropoda; class Insecta; order Coleoptera; family Lampyridae; genus Vesta; species Vesta saturnalis. The sequence goes on along the minus strand of JARFJB010000603.1, from coordinate 3,242,614 downwards.
ATAAGCAACTTTATCTCAAATATGCGCAACCATTTTACTGACTTTGAAAACGAAGCTGGGAAAATGATTCCAATAGAGTATACAAAGAAACGACAGATTAGCTGAAAAATATTCTTTGATGAGAATAATGACAAGTTGCAATTAGAAGGAAGGGAAGCTTTTAGAGTGAATGTGTGTGATTCAATAATCTCCAATTTGTGTAAAAGATGTGACTTGTACAGAAATATAAATAATAAGTTTAAATTCATTGATAATTACAGTGATGCAACATTTGTACAATGTAAAGATTACATAAGTGCAGTTTATAGTCAGGATGTGGATATTGAGGAACTGGAAGTAGAAATGGAACAGTTTAGTTTGTTAAGTCAAGCCGAGAACTTACTTGGTGCATTTGATAAACTTAACTTTATAATTGAGATCAACATTGTATCAACATTTCCAAACATTGAAACTATACTGGGACTTTACTTAACACTACCAATCAGCAATGCCCAAGGAGAGCGCTCTTTTTCGGTATTGAAATTGGTAAAGAATTATTTGCGGCGCACTCTTTCTGAACAAAAACTTAATGATCTGTCCATGTTGTATATTGAAAAAGATATACTCAACACGTTGTGTTACAATGATATAGTTAATACATTCACCGACACTAAAATTAGAAAATAAAAAATATAAATTTCATTTTAATTTTAGTTTTTATTTTCTTTCGGAATAACTAAGTCATTTATGTTTAGTTATAGTACCTATGTTAAATAAACGAAGTTGAAACTGTATTTTTATTCTTGTTGGTTATAGAAATGCAGATATGGTGAGGCCCCTAGACTACTTCTGTGGCTAGGGCCCAAAAAAAGGTAGACGCGGCCCTATTAGGACTATACTTTAAGTCTCTTGTTACATACAAAATGCTTCGTACACAGTTAATATTACCATCTGTTTTGGTCATAAAACAATGGATTGGTAAAAAGTCATTCTTTAGAACGGGATTCAATAAGGTGCTTCTTACTGATTTAAAACTGTAAAATTAATGTCCCAAAAAGAAAGGTAGTGTTTGTTGTACTTTGATGAAATGTCAATTAAAAAGTTTTTTAAGTATTCAAAAGCGATTGATCTAATAGAAGGATTTCAAGATTTAGGCACATTGGGTAGAACAAATAAACTTGCAAAAGAGGCGTTATTAAAAGCTGTAGTTTGTGACCAAGGAACTAATAATTGTAGTGCTATTACAAGCTTAGGTGTAGTAGATACTAATGAACCATACTGTTTCTATCGAGAATGTAAATACTTTGTAATATATGATGTACCACATCTTTTTAAAAGTTTAAGGAATGTATTTCAAAGTACTATAATTAGTTTTAAATCAATAGTGAAAACATTGATATTGATCAAAAACGTAAACTCGGTGCTAGGTCTTTACTGAAAATTACACTAGCACATCTAAACCCAAATACATTTCAAAAACTATCTGTTAAGTTTGCTGTACAAATTTTTGGTAACGGTGTTGCAGCAGCAATCTGTGCTGCAGTATAATCTGGTGATTTAGATGACGATACAGCAGAATTTTTACAACAAGCAAATAATTTGTTTGACTGTTTATTTATACGCGCATTGTCTAAGAAAAATCCTGTTAGTAAAGACTACGTTACATAACTAGAAATATTTAAAAAAATTCAGATATTTAATGTTAAATCAAAGAAATTTTCGAGACCACCATCCTTTGATGGATTCGTAATATCGATAAATGCAATACTCATGCTATATAAAGAAGAAGAACAAGGGTTTTAACATCTCGACTAACTCAAGATATAATTAAGAATTTCTTCTCTATAGTTAGACAAAGACGAGATTACAACAAAAATTCAACTACATGAATCTTCAGATTAACATTTCGAAGCCTATCCCTATCAAATATTCTGAAACTGTTTAGTTCTTATAGTAACTGTTTTCAAGACACGGGTACTTTTGTAACTGATGAATGTGAGGTAGGAAAAATTATTGATAAGGAGCAGCTAAATACTCCTTCAACGCCTATCATTGAAAAAGAAGCAGAAAACATGTATAGCGCAAAACTATCTCAATTAGAAGATTGTTCAATTACATATTTTGCTGGTTATTTAGGGAAAAGATTATTTGATACTTATAGATGTGTCAACTGTGATAAAGAATTTATGAAACAAGATTTATTTGTTTAGAAGATAAGCCTGAACTATTGATTTTAAATAGACTTTATCAAAGTAAAACAGGCTTAACGAGCTTACAAGCTCCCAGTGAACTACGTAAAACAGTATGCCATGGTGGTCTTAAAGTGTTTATTGAACTTTTTTCAAAGCTTTATTTTGAGGAAAATCTGAAATCCAAACTAGTAAAAGCAATTTTAAGTGAAATTAATCAAAAGAACATAGTTTTCGATATAGAAGATAATATTCATGGACCTCATAAAAATTTCATAATAGAAGCACTTGTTACTGCACATATTTTTGATAAGTTGAAAATAATAAAACATATTTAGATCTAGCCAAATTTCAGTCATGGGAAGTAACCATTGATTACTCAATTACTTTTTTTCAGTAATGAGTAATTGTAATACATTACTTTTGTAAAATGTAATGAGTAATTAAATGAATTTATGTGAATACTGGACCAATTTTGTCCGGGATCCCATTTTTCGAAATTGTAACCACTATATGTACCTATATTATGTATTTCCTACCTAATATTCATTTACTTCACTTATATATAATTATTGTTGTAATTATTCATGAAAGTTGGCATTTGCAAAACTTTTGTAAAGATAAAGATAAAGTAATAACACTGATTTTGAGTATAACCGCTGTAACGTATCTTGAAGTAATGGAAAAGTAATACATTACTTTTAATAAGTAATTTGTAGTTTTAATTTATTACTTTCAAAATTTTAATTAAGTAATTGTAATAAATTACTTTTATTGTTAAGTAATAAGAAACTTTTTAAAAGTAATTGTCCAATCACTGCCAAATGTCATATTTAAATTAATTTCTTGCTAATAAATGTTAAATGTTTCAAAAAATTGCTGATCAAGAAATTTTATAATTATTTATTAAACCACTCTTTATAAAATTGCATGATTTTATCCATTGTATCATTGCGTATAAACACTGATTGTATACATTTTGTATATAAACAAGGAATATATGGATCAATCGTGAATTTGGGTTCTAAGAATAAAAGCGATATCCCTCAAGAAATTGTTTTGTACATGTGACTGCATTTAATTATCACCATCTATTAGGACTAAGAAATGTGATTCTAAATAAAGCTAACTCATTGACTAACTAAAGGCTAATAGCAAAGAGGAAATGATGCCTTAAGGTAAACTCGTAGGGCGTAATGTGTGTTGCCTATGCGTCAATATCATTTCATCTTTGCCTTTCTGTTGTAGAATGAGCAAAGTGCATTTTACTTAATGAAAGAAAAAGATGTAAGACAACCATTATTGCAGGGTAAATGACACTACCTGCCCTTTAACAGGCTTCCTTTACCAATGATGCCAAATATATTATTTACACTATAGAGGGTGGTCTATATTTCACATTTCAAAACTGTAAAGGTTCGCTAAGAAGGTAGACCCTATTCAAAATTGCAGAAATTTCAAGTCATAAATTAATTACCAAGTATTGAAAACCCATTGTACTGATTATCGCCATTGATATTGTATATGCAATTTCAATTAGGTATCTTAATGAAATAGAAATTTAATTTTTCCTTTGTCAAATAATCAAGAAAACGACTACAAAACCTATAAATAGATCTAACGCTAAGAATAGGTATGCAAACATTGCAATTGAAATATAAACACAAAGAATAAGCAATGTTCGTGATTAAAGGAAATATACACACAAACACTGATTAAATTAACCAAAAATAATTTATGTTGATAACAAAGAATTAAAATTTAACCAACCAGGTATCTTAATTGCAATTTCCTTTAAACAACTATCTAATAAAACTTTCTTAAAATTTCTTTCCGCTCTATTAGTGTTAAAATGGATTGTAATATTTTTTACTTTTAAATATTTGATATAGTCCTTTGAATTATCTTTTCAAGTAGAAAAAGTTCACTTTTATTATTTAAAGTATCTTCTAAAGATAGTTCTTTACACTGGTCACAATTAAATTTTTTTTGGGTTTTGTGAACCACATATTCAGCTAAATTCTTATTAGTGCTGGAAATTTCACATTGCTGATACTTCCTTGATAAACTCGGTGATTGTTGTGTCTTCAAAAATTAAGGAAAGTTCACATTCTTCATCTATTTCAAAAACTGATTTAACCTCATCCATTTCTATTAGACCATCGTCATCTACTTCACAATTGGAGTTTTCTGGTGGTTTCAGAAGTTTAACCAGCATATTTCACTGCAAAGATTGGCGGAATGATTTTGCAGTTGGGTTGAAATTATTTTCCTACGTCGGATTGTGGCAAACAAATTTTCATGTGGATCTCGATTTAAACTACTCGTTAAAAGAAATTCATATCCCTCTTCTTTAAGATCTTTCCTTAATAACATAGCTTGAATAGATTGTCTCAAACCTCTAAAACAATGTATTCCTTCCTTCAACTTAGTTTTGAAGTTATAGTATTTCCACGAGGAAATCCATTCCATCTTTTCCAGCAATGTTGCGTCCAATTATATTTTCCTTATGAATAAAGCACATAGATAGGGATTAGGATTATTCAACATACGACTATTCATAACGCCAAATACATTATTTAGACGTAATAGAAATTCTGTGGTATTTCTTGCACTACTGCTTCTAATTTGTCCAGTATTTACACAAGTAGTAATTGCAGCAGACATAGTTCTAAAAAACTTGAGTTGCATATTTTACGCGCATCTTTTGAAATGTGTTTGGACTGGTGTGAGTATCGCTTATTTTTGGTAGAGCTCTAGCAGTACTTGAAGCTTTGTCTATAAAATATGTTGTTTTTATATCTTCCCAAGAAATTCTCATTTCGAGCACCTTTAAATAAACAAGGAGCATCAAAAATAACAAAAACCTTTTTCCCGTTGACATTAAAAAATGGTTTACATTCACTAACTCCTAAGGTTTGGAAAACAGCTCTATTGCTGCTTGATCACACACTAAAGCACGAATATTCAATCCGGCACTGTTAAAAGTTTCTATATTTTGTGTTATAAGATTCTGTAAAAACTGATCCTTCACAGAAGTACCTGGCAAATAATAACTGACAAGTATTATCCATTTGTTTATTAATCCTCGCGTCATAAATACTAATGCTTGCGTAGCTGTTTAATTTGCACGCCAAGATGACCTAGATCTTCAAATCCCTCGATTAGGTCTCACTGGGGATTGTACTCCATACCCTTTTTAATGCTCATTTCATCAACCAACAACACACAGTCTCTCTTGCACTGGCATGGTCTTCACTGTAACTGTTCGTTTTTGAAACAATTTTGTATCCGTTACAGTAGTTAACCGTGTCGTTCGTAACCATGAAGTAATCGTGGATTTTGATGGCAATGTAAATCTTAAATATTCTCTCAAGTAGGTACAGGGGCACATGGGCCAGACAGTTGCGTGCGCAACCGTCTGAACCCAAATCCCTTCTATGGGGGAGTTATATTATAGCAATGGGAAATGTATAATCCAGAACAATGTCCTATTTGCCGACAAGCTATCGAGACAGCGGAAAACATTGAAAGAAAAAAATAGCACAAGCATTCCGTCCAAGATCGGCGAAGGATTGTGACTACTGCCAACAGAGGAGAAGATTGGGTGGCGTTGAGCACTCAACTGAATGTGCCCTACAAAACAGCATACCGGTGGGTCAGATCCGGAGATGATACACCTCTAGCCAAAGGGGGAAAGAAGCCAGAAGTTATCACAGAAGAAGAAATGGATGTGATTGTAAGCTGGATAGAGGACGATGCTGGTCTTACCCTAGAACAACTTAAAAGTAAGATTTTGACTACTTTCCAAAAAAACTGTTTCTAAATCAACAATCGGAAACTACCTCGAGAACAGAGTATTGACATTAAAACAGGTCCATTATGAACCTGTAACAATGAACTCAATTGAAAATAAGGGTAGGCGAGCCGAATATGTTCGAACCTTAAACCAACTTATACAAACAAGGAAAACAAATCGTTTGGCTTAACGAGACCAACTTCAATCTGTTCTGTAGGCGTAAAAGAGGACGTGCTAAAGCTGGAATCAGAGCAGTGCAAAAGCTACCTGCAAGCAAAAGTCCGAATGTACACTTAATTTGTGCAATCTCGGCAGCAGGCTAGTTAGCTGTGGAGCGAAGAAGAGGACCGTTTACTAATGAAATAGCGAATGTATGGGTTGAAACGCTTATGCAAAGATGGGAAGATACTGGCAATCGGCTTGAGGATATGGTAGTTGTTGTCGACAACGCTCCTTGTCACAGCCGGGTAGAAGCAGTTCTTGATAGGACACCAGCAACACTACTGCGGTTAGCTCCTTACTCACCAATGTTGAATCCCGTTCAAATAATATGGTCCAAAGTGAAGGCGTTTGTAAAGGCAAATCTGCGAATTTCACAAGTTCAACCTCCAGGTGTTGGAGAACAAAGACTCACCTACCTAGAAAATGTGATTGATGAAGCAAAAACCACTACTGTCGGCGGTGATTGTGCACGTACAATTCAGCACACTCCTTCCATCCTGCAGCTTTAGCAATGGAAGACATGCAAGTGGGAAGGTAAAAAGTTTCTTGTTTTTTTTTCATTTGATTTTACGTTGTTATTGAAGTATGTGAATAAATACTGTGAAATACGGAGGTAGACTCATATTTATTATTGTGTTTACAGTATTCATCAATCCTAATGATATGACTAAAATGTGAAAAATGTCTTTATTAAACAGGCAAAGTTAGGGCTACATATTTAGTCCTCTACCACTTAACCTTTGAGAACAAAAAAATACATCAAACCAGTTACAAAAAAGACTTAGAAATTGTAAGAAAAAATTAAACTAACTAAATTAATACAAATTAACCAAAACATAATATTATTACTAATTAATTATTATAAAGGATAAAATTTTTATAGCTTCAAAATAAAAATAAAAATATTTATTCAAATATAATCACTATGTAAGAAACAAACAAGCAAACAAACGCACGCACGCACGCATGCACACACACACCCACACACACCCACACCCACACACACACACCCACACCAGACAGGCTCATCATACAATCATTACTCGCTTATATCACAACGCAGGCCCCGACCACCACCCGTCACTCACGCTACAGTAGTCCCGCAACAGCAGCAGCAGCAGGCTATGTTATACACGTGATTTTGTTTTTCTCATTTTCAATTGATATCTTCTCAAATACATTTGACCATTTCTTGAATACAATTTACTACTCTCAAATTCGTTTGATGCCTTCTCAAATTCAACTGACTATTCTGAACTACATTTGTTGTTTTCTCAAATACAATTGATACTTTCTCAAATTAACCTTATGCTTTCTCGTATAAAATTGGAAAAGGTGTAGTAGGTATAAAAAAGTATGTCGCCAGTCTGATCGGCCTCTTTTATTGGTACTTAAAATTTAAAATGTTAAAACCTGTAAATTCAATATAATTTTATCAATTCCTAAGATATTACAATTATTACTTTGAGTTAAGTGACGGTTTACAAAATAATTGAGAATAATTATAAAATTTTACAATACTCTCTTTGGTGGGGCGTAAGCTACGTGTTTTTTGTACAACCTGTGTTTATAAATCTTAAAAATGTATTAGTATTTACATACCCAAATTTACCTAATAATTTAAAATGAATTTCAAAAAATAGGTAAAATTAGCAATATGAGCACTTTATTACACCCTTTATACCGCCGAATATCAAAAATGAATTTTAATATTCTTATGCTAAAAGTGTAGATATATACATACATATATATATATATATATATATATATATATATATATATATATATATATATATATATATGTATATATATATATATATACATTGCTAATTAAATACATTAACGAATTAACTAAATTTTGTGCTTTACTAATTAATGTTTTTATTAGTTTCGCAAAAAAAAATCGCCCAATACAATCTATAATTTTAATATTACGTTTTATTTATACATTTTAAGAAATCTAGTCGCTTAGTGCCAATTTTTTGTTGTTTCAGTCAACAAGGTCTGTTGCGGTGTATTGGATAGGAGCTATTAGTCGTCACCTATCAATATCAACAATCTACAGGAGAATTCAGTCTTTTGTCTTACATTCGTATCTTCCGTACCGACGACCCCAGTTAACTCAAGAGCATAAGACTGCTAGATTGGCATGATGTCAAGAACGGCGGGTCTGGGACCTTCAATAGAATAACATCTTCTTCAGCGACGAATCGCGTTTTTGTTTGTGGCGAAACGATGGTCGTCTGAAGGTGCGGCGATTTCAAGGAAAACGTCGAAATTTAGAGTTTGTTGAAAGACTTAACACCTGGAGTCATGGTTTGGGGCGCCATACGTGTTGGTGGAAGATCTCCTCTTGTGTTCATTCTAGGCACATTAAGTCCTCAGCGTTACATTGATAATGTTTTGGAGCCAGTGGTAGTACCGTTAATGCAGACGTTGCCAAATGGTATTTTGCAACAAGATAATGCTAGACTACACACTGCACATGTTACAAGAAGGTTTCTGGATCAAGTGCAGCTACCAGCATTGCCGTGGCCTGCGCGATCGCCAGATCTTTCGCCTATTGAACATGTATGGGACATGATGGGTCGAAGACTACCAAGGCCCCAAACAACTTAGATGAATTACGACACCATGTCCAGGTAGCCGGGGATGAAATGCCTCAGGAGGATATAGACCATCTCATAGAAAGCATGCCTCGGGGAGTGAACGCCTGCACTGCTGTGCGTGGCGATGCTACACACTATTAACATTTTCTTGTTAATTGTTAATACTTTGCCTTTAAAATTTCATCATCTTATACATGTTAATAAAGCATTATTTTACCATACTTTCAAGATCATAGCATTATTATTTCTAAGTGGTGCATTTCATTTGAAACGTAGTGTATAACATAATATTGTCAAATATTCATATACCTTTAATACGATGTGCACAATATTTGAAATTTTTACCTCCGCGTGACGTAATGCGCAAACGGGTCGAGTTTGAAACAACCATCGATCATATCTTTATATTATTGTATCATGCGACCGAATGCTTTTTATTGAGATTCTCCTTAAACAATCAGCAAAGCTGACTAAGTCAATACGAACTGTTTGATTGCTGCACCACTTTGGTTAATATAATTGCGTATACTTAATTTTACACCACAATCTGATACTCTAACAATTTATATAGGAACGAACGTAATAACTACACCAACTAAATTAAGCGGTCTATTTACAGCGAGTTTTCTAGTTACTAGCGAGCCGTGAGCCTGAATGTCTTAATGTTTGGGAATGGACGATTTGTTTCCTCCGCTCAAAAGACGACTTTAATCCAAGAAAAGGGAAGGAAAGCAGTACGTTCTAACACTCACCCCTCTTTTAAGGACGCTTAACAATGTCACTCTGGACAAACGACACGTTACGGTAAATTTATCACGTGCCGGTGGAAGCTACTCAATATCCCTCATCAGGGCAATGAACTTAACCCTCCTATCTCTGAACTAGGAGTGACATACACACACTTTTCACTTTTCACCACATGGGATTTTTATCTCAACGATCTGAAATTTCGTGAACCGAACGGGAGAGATTGCATCATGAAAACAACCTGCCTGTTATCATTGAAATCGATATCCGCTACGTTAATAATGTCCGGTCGACACTGGAGCTTAACGCCTCGTATCTAGAAACCAAACTCTTTGTTGGAAAACCAAAATTGTTATCGAAACACTCCCGTCAGTCCGTCGCCGAAACGTCTTTAAACCTGCAATCTATGCTTTTATGCACTATATTTCAATACAAAATAACCATTTTAATATGACACATAAGTATCCAAAAAAGGCGCAGTTTAACGATAATTATGATTAACGAAATTTAAGAAAAATACGAACAACCATTATTTACAAAGGAACTAATCAAGCCTCAACTAAAATAGTAAAAGGGTTTCACTATCTACCCATGGCAATGTGTAAACCCTATCTTAATTTAAAACTCCGATCTATTACTGATAAACAAACCAAAACTATATTTCGTTCTCATAATAGGTATTTTAAATTCGATTACCATTAGCTAAGATTGGAGACTTTTGGAACACACCACAATTCGAAGATCTCACATTATCAAGGTCACCACATTCTTAAGGTCCCACTTGCCCGAGGTCACACAATTGCACGGTCAACCGTGTGCGCCACCACCCCAAGGTCGCACTTTTTGAAGGTTACACATTCTCAAGGCTAGTTGTGCGTCCTGCATATACACATATTTCACTTCACCAAGGCCAGCTAAAAAAAGTATTTCGATTGTCTGATACTACACTTTCAACCATAAACACAATAGAGGAGACGTTCCTGTAGCGGAGTGTCCGATGGTTGCCATCGGTTAATTCGAACTCCACACATGAAGCATTCCGTATCGTCTGCAGATGTGCAAGTGAACCCTGCTGCAGCAAGCGATGAAGGTGAATGAACTCCAGACCATGTTCGATACGTAAGTAAACGTTTATCGAAACAATTGTAATACTGAGGATAATAAAAGGTTTGTGGCACGTTGCACATCTTCTCACCGTAGAACACTGTACGATACTAACAGGAAATAATTTATTATATACAACTAGCGTGGAGCTTCGCTCCATACATTGTAAAAAAAATTAATAGTCCAAATAGTACAGTTCACCGCAGAGTATGCATAAATCATCTTCATATACCTCGTGTAGCATTGTTAGGGGTGTTTTACACGATGAGCACTAGTATTCTTGGTGTGGCATATGGTAAATTACGACCCATCTATCCATATGTGTGTGGGGGTCAATAACGCAGTAGTTACTTAGTTGCAATGCTTTGTAGCAGCCATAGCATAAATGCATATGACCAGCAAGATGAAAGCGAGTTTGAAGGGAAAATGTGTGTGAATAATATCCCAAATTACCCATGAAGGCATGATAGTGAAAGTAGCGTTTATCCAGGTTGGCAAACCATTCACTATTCCACTGCACATCTTCATATGTATTCTTTAGCGCGGCTAATGTCGTAGAAGGCAGTAGTCTCTTTTTTTCAAATGGCACCCAGTTTGGTATTAGTTCACATGCTCGCCGGGTAAAAAGTAATAATAGTTGGTAGCACTCTCTAGCACCCCAATCATTTTGTACTGGGCTATCAGACATACCTGACACTGTTGGAAATAACACGATACTGTATGTGTAGTTACCCCTACTTTTAAAGGAAGAAATGACCTTGAAAAAAGAAATGCCTAGATGACCTTATGCAGTTTTTTTTTAAATAAAGGTAAATCAAAGTATGTTAGTGTCGGTCCGTCACCCCAATTCAATTTTGAACCAATCGTGATACTTGGTGGATCTAAGCGTAATGGAATGGTGTTTGATAAGCAGGAATTGCACATACTTATGGATAATTAAGGGATAATTACAAATTATTTCTGAAGGTACATGGCTACTTACAAAGATGGGCTCGAAAACTGTATCGTATGAAACTATTAACAAGAAGAAATTTATACGCATCTCGGATTGTGAAGTATCAGAAATCTATTTAGGATGGGAGTCTATAGAACAGTTATGGAGACTTCTTGAGATAGTCAGTTACCGATTGGATCTAGTACCTACTATGGACTTTCATGCATTTTATAATAAAATAATACATGCGGTGGCGGAAATGCCTGATGTTAACATACACAGGTTAATAGTACCATTATAAGATTTATTTGATCTCAATGTAGCATGTGTTATGGAAATTGTAGAATTTGCCAAGGAGAAAATGGATATTGACGTAGAAGTTGTGAAAGCTGACAAGTAATAAGTGGGGGTAACTCACATATAGAGAATAGGGATAAAAATAAATGTTTTAGTCAATATGTGAATGTGTTATAGCGCAAAGTCGTGGCGTAAAGCTGAAGATTGTGTTAGTGCAGTGCAAAGACTAATATGTCAATTTCAATCATTAGAATTTGATGCTGAATATGAAAAGTGTATGCACGGGGCAAGTTTAGTGATGACTGTTTAGATAATCTAGTTTCTAAGCATGGTAGTGGAATACGTCAGTGTGAGAAATACTTTCAATCGCATGAAGATGGTGTAGAGTGCATTTGTTGTATTAAGCGATTAATAGAGGACCTTAGAGAATTATCTTTGGAACAATTTTTACATGAAATAGAATGTCATTTACCGAATTATATTTCAACAGATGACAACACAAGTGAAGGAGGTCCGCATTAATGGGCTCAAAAACGTAGTTCACGATGTAGGAGAATGGGATCGAAAAGGAGAATGGGAAAAGAAGGGTGTAGTAAAATAATTTCACCAGTCCTGGAAAAGCAACATCTTGATTATCTGTTGTCGAAACGCTTTAGTAGTATATAGTATGTATGTTAATATAAATAAAAATTTAAAATAAAAAAAGAGTTATTTGTTGCATAATAATATATTACAGTATATATAATTAATCGTACAGAACGTAATATATAATAATGTCTTTGTTAGAAATTCACGAATTGTGAGAATTATCAAAACCTAACCATTTAACGAGAGATTTATTCCCTTGACGTCGTATTACACGTTCAATGAGGTGAATGTCAGGATGTTCAACACTTTGAAGTTCTGACTCATAGAAACGTCCTTGTATCTCTTCATCTCGACTATCACGTAATGTGTAGGTAATTGGACTGGAACATTTCACTGCTGATATTCGAAAGACTTCGTAACTTCAATTAGGTGTGTAGCCCTTAGAGAATATGCTTCTGTATTTGCTAATAGGTACATAATCCCCCACTTGAAATTTAGGTGCCTTACGGTCAAGAACTTTATGGCATTTTAAATGTTTCAAAATAGATACAGCTTTCTTTTCTGTTACATCTATAGGTTTGTATCCGGCGGTTCTATGTTTTCTTTAATTGTAAGAAACAACAATTTGAGGTAATATTAATAGCCATTTATAGGAATATAATGTTTTCTACATTATTGCTTTAAGAGTGCGATTTACACGTTCAACTGTGAAACTCTTCAAGTTGGAATAACTACTGTAATAATTAATATTAAATTTTTTCATTACTTTTTCAAACTCAGCATTATAAAACTCCGTTTCCATATCAGTTTATATATGTGTAGGTGTCCTTTGCAAACCAGATAAAAGTTTATTCATTGCATCTGCGACTAGTTGACCATTCTTGCGTTAGATCGGATAAGCCCAGACATATTTAGAAAATGCATTTATTACTACTAAAATTTATCGAAATCCTTTATTTACCCGAGCATAAGGTATCATTTCTTCTAAATCAGCTTGAAACAGATCATTTAAACCTTTAAGTATCACACAACGCCGCGGAAAATTTCTTCTTGCTGGTTCGTGCAGTTCCTCAACAACATCAGCTTTACTCATTTTATCGCTTTGGATTTTACTACGATCTCTACGTGGAACATCGTTGCAGCTGAAAACTGTATCAACTCTGGTATAGTCACTTTAATTGCGGAATTCCTCGTTATATGGTGACCAATTACTTCGCTAGTAAGCTCGAGACCTGGATGACTCCACTTGCAATACACTACGGCGCCCTCGTTACAGAATGATGAACAATATGTTTACCAAATTTATCTATTGTCATTTGATGATGAAGGTGTCCACCAAAAAATTTATCTATTGGCAATAGTGTTGGATATGTAGTAGTATCTATAGTGTTGGCCGTTAAAACAATGAAATGAATATAGTAACAGGTTTATAACAAGAGATCCAAGTTTATTACTTTCGCTTTACGTAATCCGTCAATTATATATATATATATATATATATATATATATATATATATATATATATTGAGATGGTTAGATATAAGATTAAGACAGGGATTTGAGAGTTTAAGCTTGTAATTTCTATATAGAACAATTTGAGATCAATTACGGTATATTTACACTGCATTTATTTGAAGTATTTTGGTAAACGATTGAAAGAAAGTGATTTGTTTGATGAAACTGGCTTAATAAGATTTGTACAAGTTGGTTCAGTCATAAAAAGCATAGTGCTACATAAGAAACATGTCAGAAAGGTTAAATTATAAGTACGATTAAGTTCGTAGAATTATTTCATTAAATTTACAGTTCACTTAAAGTATTTTGGCATTTGGGTATTTTACAGATGTTTAGCACACAGTCTAGAGTTATGATTATATTAGGGACATATTTTAAGTCAGATAAAATGCAGGAAAGATGTGAAAATTTGAGAAAGGATTACAGTACGAACATGATTTAATTATTACTCACAATGGTAGTGAAAATATAAGTGCGACAGAAAAAGTAGTGCATAGTAAACATTAAGCACAATTTACACAATAATTTAACATATGGATATTTACATACAGATACATTTTTGTGTTAGATTTTTAAAGAAATGTGTTTAACAAGATGGATTGTTAAAGTGACTAAAATTTAAACGCTACAAGTAAAGTGAACATTGAGAATATTAAAGACGGATTTTATAAGTTATGAAAGTAACATTTTGAATAATTTGGACGTTAAATACGCAAATTATATGAACATTAGATTAAGTTAGGTTAAGTTTTAAATTTAAGGTTTTTTGCAAATTTACAGTTTTATAGAGTAAGTTGAGCTTAGAATAAGTTGTTAATATAATTAATAGGAGGTTTTCCTCATTTTCATGCAGTAATTCACTTTGTACAAGTCATTTGAACATAAATTTAATAAAATGGGGTTAACTACACAAATTTCCTATGTAAAAAAGAATTTTCCTCTAAATTTAAGATATTGGGGATGAAATAAATGTTTTCTAATTCAAATTTTCGTGCAGATCACGAATATGTATTTAGTTTAAGTGTAGAAAGTAAGATTTTTTAGATATAAGCAAATTTAGTTTAGGATAAGTCAAATCGTACATTTTTTAACAGATGTATATCAAGTGAGGTATCATTTTGTGCGGAATCTTGCACAGATTTCATTTCTGTTTTTACAATTTAAATCAGTAGCTTATTAAGAAAGTTATAGCATAATTTATATTTTCGATAGGTTTTCAAATTTATGTTAAGCAATCACAGGCTTGGTTACCTTGTTTATATTCTTAAAAAAAAATTGAAATTTTTGTAGCTAACAGGAGAGTATATAAGGAATTGTTCCAGAACACCTCTCTCTCTTCTATTTGTTTCTCAAAGTTTAAATTTTTATGACAACGGTCAAAGTGTTGTGTTTTGTGTTAACACGTAAGTTTAAAACGTGGAATCCACATAATAAAGAACCATTGAATAATGCCAGTTGTACTTCGGAATGCAATTCAATTCACATATAAAAATAATTAAATACATATCAAAGTATAAATTACAATTTATGTATATTTCCCAACAAAAAGAACTCTATCCCCATTTGAGATTTGAGCTAGTACGGTGCATAATCATATTTAATTATAATTTCCTACAAATCAAATTGAACTCTATCCCCTATATAAGTTAATTTAAATATATTTAATTTTGAGTTATTTAGCCATTTCGATATATATATATATATATATATATGTATATATATATATATATATATATATATATATATTATTTCGTTGTGATTGCTAGTATTTCCTTCCGACATTGATCCCAATAATTCCCTCAACCAATCCACTAATTTATTCACATCATTCCAAGGTACAAACTCAATCGCTTTGTCATTATATCGCAATAGTTGCATTCCACTCCGTTTTTTGGAGATAGAAATTGTGCGAGATCTTGTAACAGGGGGTGCAATAGCTAATGTGACGGTCGGTTTCGAGGTTGAAGTAATGGTTTAATAATCTCAATGCATTTCCTACTATTAGTTCCTTGGATTTGGTCATCTGGGTTATAATGAGGTCGAGCAGCATTTGTGTGACGCAAAATGTCATTGTATTGCTGTAGAACACTCTTTTTGTATCCCGTAAGAGTTTTTTTTAAATAGTAGCTCATAAAATCCAGGAGTTCTATCATAATATAAGGATGATCCATCAGGAAGAGCGATACGAAAATTCTCTCCAACAAAGTCTAGTTCAACATCACCAATAAATATTTTCTCTTTTTCGGGAAGAAAGTGTACACCGTATGTTAAATCATACTAGTCTTCGGGATCTCTAAATGTACCTTCCACACAATACTTCGCTAATCCTTCATACTGATTAAGTTACTCTTCAAAGGCTGGTTGAGATCCAGCAGCTAACAGCTCTGATTTAAATTGTTGTAAAGTAATAATCTCCCCCTCGTCGTCATGTGTGGTATCAGCAATCACAGTTTCCTCTAAAACTTGTGGAATGGCGTCAGGAACAAGAATACGTGGTGCCTTACGTGTTCCAGATGTTTTAGGCGTATGATCTACAAAAACTTCATTTTCATGTGCAATAGGCTCATTTTTTCCGAATTTTGTATTGGAAATACCCGATATTTCTTAAATTCGTAGATACTGGTATTTTGGCTGATATAAAGATTTACAGTGTACATAGACATTTTCAAAACGTAAACCATTTGGATGTTCTAATAAGGTAATCATAATATTTGTTTTTCCGCAGCCTGATGGTCCGACGATTATACCTCATTTACTACCACCTTTTAATAGACCACTGTGTTTCGAGTATTGGTTCTTGTTAAAAGTGATGTCATACTTTTTTATAGGTAATTCTGTATCTTGTGGAATGAAACGGATGTCACCCATTGTAGTACTGAACCACGACTCTCGGTGCAATAGCAATAAAAAAGGTTGTGGATTAATTAACCCTTAATAAATAAATTACCCGTAGAGTTATATATACCTGGGAACAGATATTGTGGCCCGGGTGCCCGTTTACGAGAACGATAAGCTCGCGGTGACTAATTGGACGAACCGTGTAAATAACACGATATTGCATGCTCCCACTCAAAAAATCTAAGGCATCGCCACATAGCTGATAAGACTTTGAAACAAAAAGTTTGGAATAGACATCGTTCCTCAAACGCCACTTTTTGGATGAAGAGCAACTGCGTTAACCATAGCCGGTATAATGAAAGGAAAAAGGACTATGGAAATGTGAAGCAAATTACGACGTAGGAAGCGTTCATATAGAAACAGACCAATTTCGTTCAACAAAGCAGTCCTTCTAGCACGACGTCGTGTTGGTGGTAAACTTCGATCATCTTTAAAATCTACGGGACAACAAGCCTTAAACGTTTTAAAACACAAAAAAATCTTGACACCCAAGAGCAGAATATTACCAATACCGAAACGTGGGGGATTCATACCTCTTATTCCCTTATTTACAGAATTAGGAGATTTAGGTCCTTTGGGTGGAGGTGCAGCCGCAGTTTGCAAAAGCGGTTACCGCAAAAACCGCGTCAAAAGTGTTATAAGAAACCAAACGACACAATCAAGCAATGGAAGCAGTTACCTTAGGAAAAGGTTTATACATATATCAAACCATATAAGCGAGGTTTAGGCTTATATCTGCAACCGTATTCAAAAGACTTCCACTGAAGCTACCACGTCAAGCCTTAAGCAACGTTGAGCTATCACAATTTATTGATAAATTGAAAATCCCTACTTTACAGGGATATATATGCGAGATCAGTTACCCACACGAATCCATACAAATGAATGTGGTTTCGTCAATCTGGATTATGACAATAACAAGGGAACACACTGGACGGCTTACATCAAGCGTAATGGACATAGTACATATTTTGATTCCATAGGGCATATTAAACCACCCTTAGATTTAATTCACTATTTTAAAAGTGATGGTAGCAGAAACACGATTGAGTATAACTTTACCAAGGTTCAAAACTTCAATACGTACAATTGTGGTCATTTAGTGTTACGATTTTTATATAACGGCTCATTTTGATTCTCTGTAGTCGTTGCTTGATCGTAATGTCGTACACATTTACGTTTACCGGTACAATCTGTATCTTACAAGCCAACTTTAACCCACCGATTTATCTTGATAATGAGTCTGAATATGTAATGGGGTTGACTAGTTTTGAATCTTTCAGTACCATACAAAATGTTACTTCAAAGAACAACCAATTCGTATTTGGAAAAACTACAATTACAATACCACCAGGATCGTACTAAATCGCGGAAGTTAATGAACATATTAATGATACAGTGAGGAAGTCGAGAGGATTTATTAATTTACGAGCGAATAATAATACTATGAAAGCAAGTATGAAAGCAACCCATGACATTAACTTCAAAGTAGAAAATTCGATAGGACCTATGCTGGGATTTAACAAAAAGTTTACATAGGTAAAGAATTGCATACCTGTGAAAACCCTATTAACATTATCAAAGTTATAAAAATGAAGAGTCATCACATATTATTCATCAATTCTATCCCAGCGTACCAGCGGGATACAAAATAATTGAATCCCCTCTACATGTCATCTATTAACCTATAAATACATCCACCATTTCAACCATAACACTTAAAATAGTAGACTAAGACGGAGATCTCATCAATTTTAACGGTAAAGTCATAACGATAGGACTACATTTAAAGAAAAGATGGTGGCGCGGTATAACACATGTACATGTAACCATAGCAAGGCAAACTATAAAATGATCGAAATGTGGAAATGTGAGTCAGTAAGCGTTCAGCGCTCGAAGCATTGACAGTGCAGAATAGAGCATACCTGCAAAGTCTTGGTTTTACAGTAATACATATACTACGAGATTTGAAAATAATGACGAAATCAGAATACCCATTCAGGAAGACATGTGCACTTTACCATCAGAAAGCTACGTAGAGGGAATATTGTTGAGGGAGGATGGTGCTTAACACCGCACGGTTTGTTAATATTTAGTGAAATTAAGTAAGAAATGAATGGAATAGTGGTAGATTCCGTGAATAAGGTCGGATTAACGTGTACAATGAAAGGATTGGTATTATTGACACCCAACGATCTCGCTCGTCATGAAAATGCGGGTTGGTTTCCTACCTCGAATAGCACATTAACAAATGCGTTAGGGTATTTTAATGTTTGTGTACCTTTGCGAATGCAACTCGGCTTGCGGAAGATTACAATTAAGTGATTTTGAACATCAGACAAGAATTGGTTTTAATTCGCAGTAACATTGATACCGACGCAGTAATTTCAACTGTTGCAGATGAAGCATTACCAGTTAACGTAGATAAAATATATTGGAAAGTTCCGCACACCATTGAAGCATTAGCGGAGGTATTGACACTAACGAAGTACATTGATAAAAATATAAATACTCCAGTAGCATTTAGAAGTTGGGAAACACACATGTATCCAGCCGTTCCAAAATACATGCGCAATAAAAACATCGACTAGTATACAAAACACCTAGATACATTATTATAGGATTTCAAACGGGACGAGAAAATAATGTTTCTCAAGATATGAGAACATTCGATAAATGTGTACAAAAGAATATTAGGGTATTCTTTAACACGGACCGTTATCCGTATAATTTAAACTTGAATTATGATAACAAGCGCTTGGCTACATTGTAGGAAATGTTTGCTAAATTTCAAATGTCATATTATCAAAGAGATGGTCAACCATTACTCACACCTAATCAATTTACGGCAGTCGCACCATTGAAAGTGGTAGACTGTTCGAATCAAAAAGAGACATTGCACTCTAAAGCAGTAGTATTACGTGTAGAATTCGAAACAGCAGTCAACATACCTGCGAATACGACAGCATACTGTGGTATACTCCATGATCGATTAGTTACGTATAACGCGTTAACCAAAGGAGTAAGGCAGCTGTAATACGATGCCCGTCGTAGTCGACGTACAAGGGTTTAAAATTTCAAAAGCTTTCATACCGAAAGAACTCGCAATTTTTAATGTAACACAAGTCTTCCACTGCATGTTTAAATCACCGTATCCATGGCATACGTTAGATGCGGAGAGTCGCCGTTAAGCTACTTGGTTGATTCATAATCAACACTATAAAATGGGTATGGTATGGTAACATACTGCGCAGGTTCAAATCCATACACGTCTAGACATAGTCGCTAAAGTTTTCGAACACGTCAGCCAACAGCAACACGTCTGATTTTAAATATATATCAGCATAATCGCCGAGTGCGATTAAAGTGATCCCACACCAGTAGGAGGCTACAGTATTCTTCATCGGATATATTTTCATCACGCATTTTATCGTAGAATTTGTCATAGGAAGGGACAGTAACATGGTCTACCATGTCTACGTACGCATAGGGGAAATTACCTTTCTTTCTAACTAAGTTAAAGTCGTTATCATCACCAAAATATTTCCTTACCTCTCTATATTGGTCGTCTGATAAATTCTGATAGAGTATCTAAGGATGCAGCCATGATCTTACAACCA
The DNA here is from genome assembly GCA_036346205.1 of Vesta saturnalis. Classification (NCBI taxonomy): domain Eukaryota; kingdom Metazoa; phylum Arthropoda; class Insecta; order Coleoptera; family Lampyridae; genus Vesta; species Vesta saturnalis. The sequence goes on along the minus strand of JARFJB010000603.1, from coordinate 3,222,113 downwards.
TCAATGAATCGCATATTTATGTACACCACGACCGTTTATGAATTCGTCTACATAAATGTGCTTACCGAACGTTGTGTATTTTTCACTATTAACCGGGAGTACGGTAATTTCTTCAGTTTCACTCGCTACCTGTTTGATGAACAGGTGAACATTATAACCACTGAGATTATGGAAACAAAACTGGGATCAATGTAGGTAATTGATAGTTTAAATTACAATTTGAATGTGCTTCACCACGATATATACCAGTGTCGTGACTGTGATCTCGTACTTTGGAATTTGTAAGATCATCCGTAAAAAGCTTATTGCATATATAGCAATTTAGACTTTGTTTAGGTATCGCCTTTTGATCATCAGTTAGTGGAAACATTGGAACAACACTTTTGAAATGTTCATTTTATATCCGTTTCACATCATTACCTCCACGGCATTAACCCCCCCCCCCCCCTATAAAGTTCTAATTTGGACCAAGCATCGTTTACACCACACTTAATATAATAACTGAATGAGTATGGTTCATGTTTACACGTTTTTATCGTGAACGGTTGTTCGGGATCGGGTTTAGCCGTATTTACCGGTGCTAATAGAGCTTCAAAATCTGCATATACTACGAATGTTAGAAACATATGTTTTCGATAGTTCCGAAATGCAAGTATATTTTCCGCATAGAACTCCCCGGTTCTGTCTTTTCTTTGCATCAAGTTAGGTTTAGTGTATACGAAATTATAGTCATGTGACACGTGGCGAGTTAATTGCTCCTGCGTTCTAAAGTAATGAATACATGAATCACAAAAATATTTAGCCCCATTACGTCGGCTTGTTTGGTTGCTACGTAAACGAGAAAAATTTTTTATCCTGCTGATGATCCGTTTGGTTACTGACTAATAATAATAAATTAATATGAGTAGATTGTTTAGCTGTGGTATAGTAGAGACGACCCACTACCTCCGTAATACGCTGACCATCACCATTCCATTTGAATAGCGTCCTGAAATCAGGGTAAGAAGTCGTCCGTTGTGGTAACCCCTTCGGTGTCACTAATGCTGATACAATAGCTCATGCAAAGCAACGATTATCACTATTCTTCACAATCACTATAGCGTGTTTATGAGCAATTTCGGCCGGGCCATTCATATAGGAAGAACCCGTAGTGGGAAAAAATTTCAACCTGTTTACTTCTAGATATACGAAATGCATCAGCGACCGCCCTACAAAACAACATATATTAATAATATATAATATTAAGATTTCCATTACTCTTTGAAAATAATCTCCAAACACCATCCCTCAATATATCATACTTAGTTTGAGAGGACTTTAATTCAGTACTTTCTCTACTGTTCAGAAAGTGCAAACCAAACAACTCAACATTACACTTCAAGGAGAAGTGTTTCTGCAACTGAATTTGTATTAGTTTCAAAACATTCATTTTAACGTCACCCATAAACGTCTATACGAAACAATTCGTTGTTTAAAAGCATTTCGAATCGCTTCAACCCCCAGTATCAACGAATAGAGACACATTTGATTTGTCTCTAGTGCTTCTAAGGTGTCTTTGAAAAAGCGTATCGAGGAACATCAATTGAACAATCAGTACAGTGGACAATTTCAACACTTTTGATACTTTTATTTTGTACTGGTTCATTGCATTGGTACGACTTACGCTTCCTTGAGTTGTTCAATTCTGATGGTCCTGGTTGTGCAAAGGAATCAGCTGCACGCCTATGTTCCGCATCGTTCCTTGCGTTGTTTAACCCTGATGGCCCTGGTTGTGCAAGGGACTCCGCCGCATTACTATGTTCCGCTCTGTTGGTGTCGGAAGTACTTGGTTGCGCCCCATTTCTATGTGTGATATGGTTTTGCGGTATAGGCTGCTGCATCTCTGAAGGTGGGGTAGTTGGTATCCTTATCCAACACACCGTTTTTAATGTCGAAGTAGAGAGTCTTTTCTAGAAAATTTCTTCAGACATTCGCATTGAAACATTTTATTGCGATCTGTAACAGAGATAATGTATAAACAATGTATAAATGAAAGGGTAGAGTTACGTGTTTTGTTATGATTTCCTTTTTAACTCCTTATTAGCTTTCATCATTTATTACAACTGTTAAAAATGAATCATATCCAACGATGCAAACGAGAATGCAACGTAACATCTCGCCAGGAATAAGATAATATATATGATGGATTTATCAGGTTGAGGGGTAGATTAGTGTACGAGTCGGGAAACAATAGCAAGGATAGTCGGGATAGTGTTGCTGATCACACATATTCTACCCAGCAGTGTAAATCACCCTGCTATGTGCTTTGGGCTGGTATTTAAACCCAATGTTTTCCAGAAACTCCGCGGTACATGTAGGGCTCAATACACTCTGGGGAGAAGACACTGCGTTTTCCACTATATCCCTCACAGGTGATTGTGCAGGTAAGTATTGTATGGGTGATGCAGGACTCCTAGATAATGCTAAGTCATTCACAGACCATTCATTATCTATAAAATCTGCAGCACACAGGACTGAGGATACTCTCTGATAAATCCTCCATTTGCTCGACTTGTATCGAAGAGTTCATAGGACTCCACTCTTCAGCGAACTCTTCGATACAAGTAGGGCTCAGGACAATCTCAGAAATGTGCTCCCTGGCCTCTCCTTCTGCCGTAGAACTACTGTACGACCACTCCTCCATAAATTCTACGGTAGAAGCAGGGCGCAGCAAACCTTCAAATGGATTCCCTACTATTCTGTCCTCTGCGTGTATTGCATATGTAGACGACTGATCATCTACAACACATGCAGATGTCAGGGTAGTCTGAGATTCATCTATCCCAGCATCGGCTGCGCTACAGAGCTTGACGATGAACGCTCTTCCGCAATTGGAGACCATTCGTCCTGCCTGCAATGCAGGACTTAAAACATAGTACTACCTGAACTTCTCATGGGTGACTGTCTACTCTCATACGGCTCACGTACTGGTTGTAGGGTGATCAGTATTTCGTCCACGCCTGCCTGCTCGTAATTGCGTGATAATACCACATCCATATCGGCCGCTGGAGGTGGTGAATCCAAAAACCGCAACGCTACTTCACAGTCATTCTTTTCGAAAAACTGCTCGCTCTCCACCACGACACCCTTAGCACCACCTGCATGGAGTAGCTTCATCACATCCTGCGCGTGATCAGTATGAGGTCGATCTCCCAGCAACCTCCTCAAGATGGGGATATCATGCCGCGGTATTATCACAAAGTGGCTTATGATGTTCACTCGTCCACCCGCTGCTACGGGACGATCATAAGCCACGCATGATCGTGACGTACCTAAAAAGGCAAAGAACATAAATTACTCATCTGGTGCAGTAATAGTTGAAAGCGCTTTCTTACCCCTGTTTACAGCTGGCACAGTATTGTCCACTACCGCAGCGGCTACAATTGGGTTTACTGAATCTAAAAGCGATTACTATTATTAGTGTACAAAAGATAAACTAATAAACATAAAGTAATGGAAAAACGTTTGCATTGCGTTCTAAGACCTAGCAGGGTATTATAACTGATACGCAAGACAAAAACATTTGGAATTATTCTATGTTCAAAAAGAATTACTTTTACAAAATAACTTTTCTGAAATTATAAGTGTTAAAAGAATAAAAATATTCTAAGTGCAAATAGAAAATTTTTAAAATATACTAAGGCCATAAACATAACTTTATGAAAAATAACTTTTTGACTAACTTTTGAAATTCATTCTAGTCAAACAATTTTTTGAAACTATTCTAAGTTCTTAAAAGAATTTGAAAATGATTCTAAGTCCACAAAATAACTTTTTGAAATTATTACAAGTCCTGAAAGATTTTATTGAAATTTATTCCGAGTCCGAGAAAAGAACTTAGTACAATAAATATGGCATAAATATGAAAAATTATTGTATCAAAAAAATAATTCATTAATAAAATAAGCACTTACCATTACTCGAAGACATGATGTAACGCCACTCTATAACACTTGGAACTTTTTCACTTGTCGTACAACGATGGAATGGCTCTCTAGTGTTTTTTAGTACGCTCATGCTTATGGTTAGTATTTACTTATTTATAGCTTATATATCTTATTCGTAAACTGTTCAGGAGTCCTTCTCTTCAGCCCTGGTCAATCCATGTTTGTTGGTGTTGCGATGTTTTGTTATTGTATAGTTTAAAATCATGAGAAGTGCTTGTATTTGGTGTAAAAAAAAAGAAAAAAGATTTATTTATTTAATATTTAATAATGCGTTAATTGGCTTAAATGTGTGTATTGTTAAGTGGGGTGTAGTGTGCTTAGTGTGATTATTAGATTCGTCGTCCGGTTTCTTGCTGGGTCGTCATCGAATAGACGGGGGGATGCGGAGGGCATATGCAATGTTGTCCAGGGAATCTTCTATCTCCTCGGGGAAGTCGTCGAGGAGTTGTCTAAGGATCGGCGGGGGATGTTTGAATTTTAAGTTAGGTTTTCTTCGTGGGAATTAGGGAAAGCGTATGGCTGTAGGGTGTGGTAAGGATCTCTTTGGTAGGGATAGTGTCGCCAAAGATTCTTTTATGTGGAAAGTTTTTCTGTAGTGTTTGTTTTCTGTGTGTGATGGTTGGTATGTTTGCGTGTTGTGTCGTGAGGTTGCTAGGGTACCTGAGAGGTAACCTGTGTATGCGTCTGAGGAATTGGCGTTCACAGGAGGCGATAGAGGAAAGGTGATTGGGGTTTATATTGGTGGCGGATGTATGTTTTATAAGTGTGTAGAAGTGTTTTGTGGTGGCAACCTCTGATTCTACCCCGGAGAGCACCCAGTAGGTTTGCGCGGTTCCTAATCCTATTGAGCGTTTTTTAAAATCGGGGAGCCAATTGAGGGTTCTAGTAAAGAGGTTTGGTGGGATTAACGGAGACTCTCCACTGGTAAGCCCAGTTGGAGAAGTTCCGCAGGGTTCTCGATATGAGACGGGAGGCCGTTTCGCTGTTTCAATTAACCGCCCAGAAGGTGGTGTCATCCGCAAACTGCGCAACGACTACTCCGGGTTGTGTAACTTCGGGAATGTCGGATGGGAAGATAGTGTATAGGATCGGGGCTAAGGTAGAACCTGCTGTAGGTTGAAAAGGATCGGAGAAGGTTTTCCCTACTTTGACTCGAACTAACCGATTGGTTAGCTACGAGAGTAGGAGTTTGGAGAAGGGGTCGGGTATATTGGGGTAATTGATCTTGTGCAGGAGACCGGCGTGCCAGACCCTGTCGAATGCTTGCTTAATGTCCAGAAACACAGTCAGATTGTATACTTTCTAGTGGAACAATCTGCTCTTACATACAAACTTTTGGGTGGTGGGGGAAAATGGAATGGGAAAAAAGTGGAAAAGTAGGTCAAGAGCACGCGCATATATATAATAAGGGGTGGAGGGCCCTCCCCTAACAGACCTTGAAAAATGTCCTCTAAAAACAGTAGAAATTATTCGTACAACTGCTTCTATAGTAGATAGTAGTAAAATAATAATGAATTCTAGATCAACTTCCCCATCATCTTCTTCATCTGGAAACGATGAATTGCCCCAGGTAAAAACACCATTTTTTACGTTTTAATTGTTTTTTGTTTTTTATCACTATTGATGCATTTCTAACGTTTTATTTGTTTTTTGTTCAGGTTGATTTGAGCTCCCGATCCCCATCGCCTGGGGCAATTCTCTACCCCATTAACTTTACCCGCTTGCTTCCTCAACAGCCCTTCCTGGCATCCCGCCAGCTCCCACGCCTCAGGTTGCTTCATCCTATTCACCTGAGGTGCTGTACATCCCCCCTCTACCCCCTCTCCTATTGACGTAGACGCCCAATCCAGTGACGAGGACATTTATGAGATGACGATCGTAGTCCATCCGTTAGATGTGGAAGTAAAATAAATGATTAAACAGATATGTAGTACAAACATTCGTTTGATAACCGCTGAGAAAAAGATATTTACAGGCAGGTACTTATATATTGCAGTAGTGTCCACAAGGTCGATCGCGCAACTATTTTCAGTCGATTAACAAAATCATACATCTGAAATATCTATATGTACATCACAAAACAGATAAACAGTTCTTTCCACGATAACACAGCGATTCAGCGCGCTTACATGCCTGCGAATCGCTCTCATTTGAATGCCTCAAACGCAAATGAGACCGAAACAGTTGATCAACGCAATACCACCGATCGCGTCGCGCGCACATGTTCAGTACTAATGCTGGCGGTTTTCTCGCTCTGACCTCTCCCCGTTGGAAATACGAAGTCTGATAATGATGAGTTTCGCACTTCTAATTGACAGTTCGAATTTCGTATCTGTATTAAAAATATTAATAAATGAGTTAAATGAAATGATTTTTTATTTTATATTTTCTTCATTGAAATAAAGGTTAGATAAGCATGTAGGTAAATATGTTAGCATGAACCAGTAGATAAAAAAGTAAGGTGAGTTTTAAAATGTAAAAAAAATTTAAGCCCATGAATTTTTTTTGGTCATCACATTTGGTCGATCTTTGCAAGACATTTATATAAAAAGTCGATCTTGGTCAAACCTGTTAACTGCTATGGAATACAAAAGGAGGATTTATTTGTGACTAACGGTTGGGTTTTCACGCGAAGAAAAGTATGCTGAAATATGGTAAAGCCGCCTGCCATTTAAAGCTACACTTATCTTAATATTTGAAACAGACTATAGATGGCTTTTAAAATGCTAAAAAAAGTGTAAAACAACATTTTACTTATTTGCTTCGTACATAAAATAGTATATTACAGTATAAGTGGATAAAAAATTCTTTAAAACACGCGCGATAGAGTAAGTGTTTTAAAGACCAGTTATCAAGGAATACTTTCGCTATTTTTTTTTATTGGTGCACCTTGAAATCATAAATACTAGTATTCTTACTACAAAAAATGGAAATAAGAACTAATAATTAAAAATTAGTATGTCTAACAATACTAACTGTACTTTCTATTTTCATTTATAAAATTAAGTGTTAAATAATGTTTAAATAAAGGTTTTGAATTTGTTAGTAATATTTTATTTGACGTTACAAGGTACTCCTGTCAGATCAATAATAAAAAAATTGACATTTAGACTTCACCTTTCTTGAGTTGTTGATGTTGCCATGGTAACTTTAAAAAACGCGAGTTTTTGAAAGTTCGATTTACCACGCTAAGGCGTGCTTTAAATAAAAAAAGTAAAAACGAAAATTTACAATAACAGTAGAGAGATGTGTTCTGTTCTACACCAAATTAGAAAATGGTTTTCATCATACCTCTCTGAAAACATGTTTACATATCTATTTAGCGCATGGAAAAGAGGTTTTTTTCCCATACGATAATCACACTAGCCATATTCTAATAAAATATACTATTGAACGTTCTTAATAACAGCAAAGAAATGCTTATTACTTTTCCTTAGTAACCTTAAAGAGTGCTGATACAGTGACAGTTTTTCGAATGTGTTCAAAATATTTTTAAAATAATTTCTCCAGAAGATAAAACATCACTTGAAGCTAAGAAAGTAAGTGCAGGAAGTCTTGTAAGAGGTATGAAAATGAGTACTGTCTATTCTGCAAGTGGCGCTAGAAAAAAAGAAATTAACACAGTAAGTGATGATACTATAAATTGGTTTCACGTAAGTTTAGTTGCACGTCATTAATTTATGTAAGTAGTCCCAACATTCGAGATTGTTTCTATCTCCTTTTGATTCATGGGGGTAATTCGTTGGAACTAACTAAATAAATTCATGACATGCATCGGTTTTTTTTTGTGGAATTACCTATATATTTGATTATTTGTCTGAAAAAGCCAAATTTATGAAAGCTTCAACTTTATGGAGTAAATTTGCAATGTTAAAAAGTTGTCTGGCAGTAAAAGAAAATGTGAATAACTTGCCAAAATCTATTGCAAGTTCTCAAAAGACAAAATGTTGATTACACACCAAAAAAGTCCCAAGTATTAACTGCAGACCAAGTCGCCAGATTTATACTTGAAGCACCAGATCAGAAGTGGTTATTAACTAAAATAATTTTAATATTTGGTTTTTTGGTGCATGCAGAAGAGATAATTTAATTCGATTACCATTGGAATATAAATGTGTGAACGTAGAGTTCCTAAATAAAATAATAACTATTACCCTTGTTTATAGATACATTTTAGCATAGATACCCCCCTAGATAAGAAAGCTATATGGAAGTATCACGCATTAAATTTAATGGTTGTAATCTTGAATAATAGTTTTCCCCATAACCGTTATATGGCTCTGCATAAAATTCATGAAACACGACGATCACGTGTCATATTTGCATTTGTAATTTCATAACATAACCTGATTGTTTACTAGTTTATCTATGCATTCTAGTCAATGAGATAGCTTTATTTGGAAACACATTTCTTAGTCCTAATAGTGCGGACAAAGTATCTTCATCGGATTTCTGTGAAGGCCTGTCACTTAGTGCTAGAAATAGTAATTCTGTACGCTTTATTACCTCTACCCTGCGTAAGAAAACGGAGATGGCAACACACTCCCTGATTATGAACGATCTTCCCAAAACGCTAATGTTAGCTTTTCAGGTACTGAATGTCGTGATATTTTGTTGGCGCTATCTAATAAAACTATGTCCTATGTTAGAGCGGCCAATTTTTCACGCTATTGGTTGCACCCTGTTGTTTTCTTACGTAAATTTGTACAGTTTGCGGAATCGTATCACTTGTCGGGTGAGGATTACTTGAGAGCGGCAAAAACGTGTCTAGAAGCCGGTGCACAAAGTTGGGCGTTGATAAATGAGGCCGATTGGCGAGATTACGGTTCGTTTAAGAGAAGCGTTTTGGTGTATTTTTGGTCACCCGAGAAACAGGTCATTGAACGCAATAAACTCTATAACATGCGTTATCACCCAGAAGGAAGGTTGTCGATTGCCGAATATTTTCTGAAACAAATTAATGACCATCGCCTTTTTGATCTTCCTATCTCTGAGGGAGTTATGTTGTACGAAATAATGTGTTAATATCCCATTATGGGGAGTCTGTTCAGACCGGAGCTCTTTCCTTTTTAGAACCGTTATCGGGTATTGAAGCAAAGAAACCGAGAAATGACGTTCCGCGAGTCCAGGCTGTCAATTTTGCTCTTGTGAGTTACCCGCACCGTTACCTTCTTTTAGCGTACCTCCGCCATTTTGGACCCCTAATGCGACCCCTCCTCGCTCTTCGGAAAACGCCCGTGGGGAAACTAGTTTTTTTTTCTCTTTCTCAAGAGCTAGGGATGTGATTTGAGGGCCCGAATTACGCCAGTTTATATTCAATTACGTTGATGATCTTTTGGGTGTATCTGAATCTTTTTGTAATCATATACAACATTTTAGGAAACTTTTTGTTCGATTTAAGTTACCCAATATGACCATAAACATTAGAAAAGCCGATTTTTTTCTCATTACCCGAGGAAAAATTTTTGGGACATTATAACTACTAGGGGCGTTAAATCTTATCTCGAGCAATTATCTTCCATACAACGGTTCCCTAAACCAATGGAATTCCAGTTACTTTCTCATCCAACCGACACCCCGCATCTAACCCTATGGATCGTGTTATGAGAGAACTGAGCAGGTTGTTTAGGGTCTACTGTCGAAATTGGCATGCTAGTTGGGCTAATCGCGTTAAGGATACAGAATGTCTATTTAATATCGTTCCCCATTCGAGTACGGGTCACCCCTTGTGATATTGTAAACGTTGCGCGTCCGAGGGACCAGTTTGCCACTTACCTGGGAAAAATGTTGCCCATCTCCGACACTGAATCGCCGGCGATTTGGAATAAAGTTCGTCAGAATTTGGACAGAAGTGCAAGAGTGCGAGTACGAGGACCCAACACCAAGGTGACAGACTTTATCGACAACTACGTTTTACTGAGGAAAGTAATAATTTCGGACGCTTCCAGGAAACAAATATCAAAGTTTCTCCCCTTATATTCCGGTCCCTTTCGTATTACTGCCAAACCCTACCCGAACGTGTATCGTTTGTTGGATAAAGAGATGGATTCTATCAAGGGGAATTAGCAACCTGAAGTTTTATCATAGGCCCGAATCCTAGGAATAAGCAGAAATAAGTAGAAGCCTGGTTGTCTATACCCATTTTTTATTATTTTTTTGTTCTTTTTTTGTCTATTTTTATTATTCATATTATTTTGTGCATGTATTGTCGATTCATATTCTCTAATTGTTTTTGAGCATGTTGTCTAATAGACCTTAGTTTACCTAGTTAAGCTGGTTACTAATTAAGTTTTGTCTTAGTACTAGACTCTAGTTTGTAGCGGAAGATAGCGAAGGATCCCGACCCAAAGCGAAGGATGTTGAAAACTCTCCGAATGTTTCCGAGCGGACATCGTCGAGCTTTCAAAGGGGCGTTCTGTAGGTAGCGGACCGCGAAAATGTTATTATTGTAATAAACGTTTGTCAAATCGCCATTGTAACCACGATAGAAAAGATAATTAGTGGATTTTTAATATCTTGATAATACGTCGTAATATGCTATTTTATTTAGATATTTTATGTAAGGAATGAGGGATTTGTTTGTAACTGTCTAGGGTTGTAAAACACATGTTGGGGGGTGAGTAGCAGGTACACGCTTAAAAATGCTTTACTGAAGGGGCGTAACGAATTATTGGAATTTATTATGCGCCGATTGTTAATGGGAACATGTCGCTAGCTTAATAAGCAATTGTGTCGGTACAGACCGCGATCAAAAGATATCTTTGTTTGTTACATGAAGCTTGACAGCTGAATGTAGGGTTGTTACGGATGAATACATACTTTTAAAGTTAAGATGTCGTACAATAATTAATATGAAACTGTTCCAACGAAAATTAATGTTCCTTGTTTTTTTTTATATTACTTTTCAAAGATGGGGGTTGATTGCGGTTAGAGTGCCAATCGAGCCAGATCGATTTTTGGGTTAATTAAATACCTTCCTTGTAAACAGCTTGTCTTTAAAATAATTCTTGTGTACATTTTTCTTTTGAATTCGCCAACACTAAGTTGTCTTTTCTTTCAGGGTTAAACCGCGTATGTTAACGATTTTATTCTAGTGTATGTATTTGTATATAAATGAAAGCTCGCAGCCAATCATTTTACCAGCCTATGTAACTTATTAAAAGAATCAAACATTGCCTTGCAAAAGGTGTCTTATTCGTGCGAGGACTCATTAAGCTGAAATATGCTAAAATAAAAGACAATACAGGGCTCTCTCACTCTGGTATTGTTGGTTGTTGTTTATATTTATATCTGTGTAGAGGTGGGCTCATGAACGGGTATATGATACCGCTATGGTTACTAATTGTGAAAGGCAATTACCAAGCGTGTACACACTCCCCGAGATCAGATAACCATTCAACACCTTGAATTTTATTTTTATTGTTTTGTAGATGAATGTGTAACCTGAGAAGGGAGCACTGTATTTTTCTAACGCCCTCAAACTTATACAGCGGTCACGATGTTACGATCTATTTATAACTTACCCATGAAAGGCTTTGTTTTTTGTCAGTTTGTTTAAGTAGAATTATTTGCTTTGGTGGTCACTAAACAATTGGTTACTGGTAAATTCCTTGTGTTTTCTTTTGTCCTTGCCTTTACCTTATTATCACCTGTGCAATTTTACTGTTGATATATTTTATATGTACAGTAATTTACTTAAAGACCGGCATGATTGGCTTTAAAGGGCCACATGTTTGTTATTACGATTTTTTTTTATTTTGATTATTTATGACCCAATGGTGCGTGTGACTGCATGTGTTTTTTGTTATTGTGTTTCTGTGTAACTAAACTGCTTTTTATTCATTTTCTCTTATTGTTATAATTTTGTACGCACTTTAACCTGATTTAATGGTGTTGTTATATATTTAACCCTTTCTTTGTTTTTTTTGTCTTATTTGATTTATTAATATACTTGTGCAATTACTTATTTATGAATAAAGTGGGTTTTATTGGCGGTTCTTTCCCACAATAGTATATTAACGAGCTGAACCACCGCTGCGCAACGCTCGTTGATTTTAATTTGAGTAGTTTAATTTTTTTTACCTGCCCCTCATGATGCAACGCTTACCTCACCCAGCCTATCTAATTTAGATAGCACAACGTACCTATCACTAGACGGCCACTTTGTTTAATCAGATTTGAGGTTTACGTGTAATTAAATATCAGACTTGTAAATAAATTCTGTTTTAATTATTGCCCGGAAAGTCAAAGTAAGGCAGGCAATTAATTTGAGTAATAGTGACATTATTGTCAGTCAAGTCAAGATAAATCACTTAGCGATTGTTTTGTTCTTGAATTTGCATAATTGCAAATAAGTTCAAATTACGCTTCCCTGGGGGACGCTACAATAGATCGCGATAGTAAAAAACAGATATAAATTAAACGCAAAGTCGCAAACCATTACACACGGTGGCGGTAATTACGCACGCTGTTAGTCCCCACAAATGTACAAAACAATTTCTTGACGGATGCCAGCTTTTATACTTAGAACCCTAATGTGTGCGAAAACAATTCGCGATCGATCCATACATTCCTTATTTATATACAAAATGTGTAGATTGTTTATACACAATGATACAATGGATAAAATCATGAAGTTTCTTGATCAGCAATTTATTGAAACATTTAACACTTATTAGCAGGAAATTAATCAAAACATGAAATCTGGCAGTGCTTATAAATTACCAAATTTTGAAAGTAATAAATTAAAACTACAAATTACTTATTAAAAGTAATGCATTACCCTTCTTTAGAATGTATATAAACAAGGATATTATTTTTCCATTACTTCTAGATAGGTTACAGCAGTTGTACTCAAAATCAGTGTGATTAATTTATCTTTACAAATTTACTTCGTACTGCATACTATAGTCACTGTTAGTTATTCTAAAGAGCGCGTAATTACCAGTGTTCCAGTGTGTTCAATGGAACACGGGCCCACAGCAAAAAAAGGCCTACACCAATCAACTTAAAAATGATGAATAAAAATGTAAAAAAACAAATTCTTAAAAATACAGGTCACAATTTTTATCAGCTTTTATTGTACAGAATGATAACCTTACTGCTCACAGCTCCCACACATTATAAAGGCCGTTAAAAAAGAATAGTATTTCTGAACAGTCGCAAAAAGGAAGAAGTTCAATTGTATTAGGTATATCATATTACACTGATAGTTTTAATTTATCACAAACTGACCAACTTATGATTCTTTGTAAAAGTCGAACTTTATTATTTCAGGAAGGGGAAGACGCAGGACGTCTCCAAAATTGATCAATTGAGTACCATTGTTTGTTATGTCGCAATTCAATATGAAAATCCAATAAAAATTATAATTGAAGAATCGTTTTTAGGATTTATTCCAGTTCAAAATCAAATAGTAGTAGTTCTAAGTAATAACATACTGTCTGTTCTAAGTAATAATGGGTTGTCTTTGGAAAAACTTCGTAGTCAAAGATATGATGGTGCCGCAAATATGAGTGGAGTGTATAACGAAGTTCAAGCATTAATATCTAAACAAGTCACAAATGCACCGTATGTGCACTGTGTACCACATAGTTTGAACTTAGTTTTAAATGATTCAGTAAAAGAAATTATACAAATTCGAAATTTTTTCAAGCTGTTGGAGAATATCTCTAAAACTAAAACGAAATTAAAGAGATTAAATCCTACAAGATGGTCTTCGAGACATGATGCGGTAGATGCTCTTAGATTTAGATATAATAAAAACATTAACTAATTTATTATTAACATTGTCTGATAAAAATGAAATTAGTGCAGCAAAATCGTTGAATAATTATTTAGAAACTTTTGAAACAATATTTATAATTCTAGGTAGATACAGCATACAAATTGTTACAAAGTGAACAACAGAATATAGGCATTGCTTCAAAAATGTTAGATGGTGTGTTACTGAACATGAAAAATTTAAGAGATTATTTTTTTTCAATTAAGGCAACGGCTATTGATTTGGTAAATCAGTTGCAAATAAAAGAAGAATTTTTGCACAAATGAATTGGCAGACTGAAGTTTTCTTTTGATGAAAGAAAAAATCATATTCAAATTGAATCTAACGAACACTGGTCTAAAGTGAACATTTTTTTCAAAATTTTAGATATAGTAATTGTTCAAATTAATAAAACCTTAAATAAAATTAATGACATCTTTCAAATATTGAACCCCGAAGTTTTAAATAACTCATCAGACGACGTGTTGTTTCAACTAGGGCAAAAATTTCATTCAACCTATATTAACGACGTTTCTGACGTAATTTTTTTGCAACTATTATCCTTCAATGGTTTAAAAATGAAATAAGATCAGTGACTTCTGTTATGGAGGTATTGGATTTTATTTCCCAGATATGCCCATACGCTTACGGGAGGTATTTATAAATAGTTTTTTAAAACCGTAGTTGTTTAGAGTACAAATAAACACAATTTATCTGAAAAAATAAATTTTATTGAAAAATAATACAAAATTGAAGCCGTACTACACCTAGTATGGTGGGCAAATGTCCGGCAACTAATCAACTATTCTTTGTTATTAAAGAATTTAACATTTTGTGTGGTAGGACAAAAAACACTTTACATGCAGTCCTTTGTTACACTTCGTACACCTAGTTGTGGTTCTCTTATGACAATGCGCGCAACGGGTTTGCTTATCTTGAAGTATTACTAAATGATCTAAACGATCAAAGTGAATATCGATGCCTTCATTACGTGACATGTGACCTTTTGAAGAGTTTTGTTTTTTGTTTTGCACTAATAGCGTAGTCGCAATTCGTCTTCTAAATTTTAATTGATCTAGTTCTCCCCCCTTTTGCCTATGTAACTGCCAAGAGTTGTGTACTGCCATATCGATGCAGTGTGATATGAGTGGAAAATACCACTTTTTACTTCTGATCGATATTCTATAAAGACTTATGTTTTGGTCACTCCTGTCAACACCTCCCATATTGGCATTATATAAGTTAATCAAATGTGGTGGGATACCTAAAATATTTTCAAAATTACAAGATCTATGGGCAGAATGGTAATCGATTGGACTTACCTGTATGGATTTCTTTTCTTTTTGAGAAAATCTCTTGACAGCGTGGATTGGATTAATTCCTGCGGCATTTGAACATAAAGTAACAATACTATTATCGTGCCATTTCACGGCAATTATGTTACTATCTTCAATTTTCTTATAGTCGAAACATCCTCTTGCATCATTTTTCATTTGCTTGGAAGTCTTTAGAGGTCTGCTAGGTATGCGATTTTCCCCAATAGTACCTGTAGCTTTGAAGTTCTTCTTGGAAAGCAGTTCCAGCAATGGTAAAGTAGAAAAAAAGTTATCAAAAAATAAATGCATATACTGCTTATTTGGCCACCTTTATCTCAAAACATCTGCGTATTCCAGAACTACAGATGGTCCAACGCCATAACTAGCATACTGAACGCTAATATTTGTAGCTGCACCTTGGTAGGGCTCGAACCACTTAACATAGCCCAATCATGTTGCCCTTACCCACAATTTATAGCCATATCGAATAGGCTTCCCATAAATAAATTGTTTGCAACCATGGCGACCAAAGTATGGAACCATGGCTCAATGCAATGCATTTCTTCGGATTTGCTATATTCTAAGAATTTTTTATTTAGGTGTATAAATAAAGGCCTAACTTTAGCATATTTGTCAGTCGCATCTATTGTATTATTATCTGCTATATGAAGATGAGACAGAATAAATTAGAATTTGTTTCTCGATATTGCCTCGGATACCAATACATTATGAGAGTCTCTCTCGTATCCCCAAAACATTCGTCGCCTAGGTATCTGTATATACCCACTCAGTAATAATACGCCAATGAACGCTTTCAATTCCGACTTTTCTATCAACACATTCTGGTTTCTTTGTTGTGCATACCGATTCGTCTCTGTTACAATTGTCTCTTAATATTTCGTCAAAAAATTTAAAAAATAAATCCGCAGGGTTTTCGAGATTCGCTTGTGCTATATCTGTATCATCAAAAATATTGTTGTCAAGTGGCAAGTCATTGTCTTCCCATTTATAAATTCTTTTTATTTTTTTGGGTTTAGTTACTTTAGTTCGTAATCGACATTTCAAAACTGAAAGAGGCATTTCATCTTCAGATGAGAAGCTAGAGTCACTCAAATTGTTTTTATTGTCCGATATATTCCGTAAATTAATTTCTACCGGTGCTCGAAGTTGCAACCCAGGTAAATTATTTAGATTGACAAAATCTTCCGCGCCAGAATCTTCGTCGGTTTCATTTCCACAAACATTTTCTGGCGGAAAAAGGATTATGCAATCCACATTCTCTACTACATCTTCATCGTCTTCCAACATTGCTAATGCCTCATTCAGAGAAAATCCCCTAAAACAATAATGAAGTGACTGTATAAGTGCCCACCGTACTACCTATAGTACATTAAAATATAAAGGTTATAAAAGTTACTCTAAAATAATTTTGTGAAATTTTTTTTTTCATTACGCGAATCTTACATGTTTTGTATATATTATATGATATATAACTAAAATTTTAATTAATTTAAAATTAGCAAAAAAACCTTACCTTGAAAAACGTATTCCATAATCTGCCATTGTCACAGTTTAAAAAATTTCAGCCGCTAATAATAATCACTATGCTGTTACAAACGATAACTTTTACATCCACTCACATGCACTGCAGCTTACTAAATAACCTCAAGCAGTATAGAACGTATTGGGTTGCAGGTTTAAATAGGATTGAACAAGTTGTAAGTGTACTACATGTAGTACGGTGGGCATATCTGGGTTAATGAAAAATTACTCTTCATCCAGCAGTTTTACTGAAATAATTACTGCGTGTTTCTAACTATCCCAGTTTCTGTTGCATTCACTGAACATTAATTTTCTAAGTTAAAATCAATAAAAAACTTTTTGCTGCGGACACACAGGATTTTTTCTTTATTTACTTATTTCTACGGCTTTATCGATTTAAAAATACCGTTTGATTGACATTTTTTTAATACTGGGATAAAGTAATTAACAATTTCAAATTAATGTCAAGCCAAAATAATTCTTTAAATTAGAAACACTACAATCAGGGCCGGCGAAATGTAACTCTAATTTTGCAGTATTCAGTTTATGTATTAACATCTAAGTATAATAGTATTAAAAAGAAATACTGACTAATCCAATATTAATATTTGAATTTGTAGAGATGAAGAAGATACTGTGTACTTAAAAAATCATAACTTACTTTTCTTACAATTAAAAATAATCTATGTTATAGATTAAAACTAGCAGAAAATATTTACTGTATGTTTCCCAAAATAACTTTTAAAATTGTAAAATCCTAAAATTCCTTTGAATCATCACGTACCCACAAAACAAAATAATTAGGTGTACGACATTCTGTAAAATTCTTGAAATTGGCATCTATAACCTAAGATAAACTGTAAAACATCCTAACTTTATTGTTGACTAGTTTTTACGATATAAAACGAAGCTAAACAGACCCTTCCTCTTCCTGTTGTGTAGCAAATGCTAAACAAAATATATCAACCTTTATTTCCAACTAAAAAGAAATATTTAGAAATTAAAATTGTCCATTTCATTAAATTTATTGTTTTGTGTTAGGGGAATGCTTCAATTCTCTCCGAACATCAGTTGTTTAGTAGACTAAATTCCTTTAAACAATAGTGCTTTGTTTCTTTGCATATAATGCTCCTTGAAGATTATAATAAATCTAATAAAAAGAACGTATGTCGTTTACAAATATTTGCAACTTTATTGTTACAGATAACTGTAAGAAAAGTTATTGATTTCCAACCTGGAAATCTGTAATATCGATACAAACAGCGCCAGATATGTGAATTTAGTGTTTGCATCGAAACTACGACCATTTTGCATCCATATAAATGTTTCCAAATTTAACAGTCATTGACTAACAAGGCTACTATCCCGCAAAGTACATGTCGTAGGTTCAAATTCTACTTGAGGTAAACTTTTTATTCATGTATTTAATAAAATTAATAATAATTTTTAAAGTAATAAGTATGTTAATTTGTATATTTTATATTCAATCCAGCTACTCATAGAAAATACATTTACAAAAATTAGCAAATTCTTTAGTTTATAGCAAAATGAATTGTCGATATTATTAAAATTAAGATAAAGTACAAACACAATGTTCATATTGTGCAAAAAAAAGGTAACAAGTGCAATAAAAAAATTACTTAAGTCTGTTAAGTAATGTAATAACATGCAAAACAGTGTCTATCAATACAGTCAAATACGTTGTTAGTTTCTCAATGTAATAAAACATTACACTTAATTTAAAGGAACATGTACGTAGCAAAAGCCATTGAAGTAAATCAATTTTATCTACAACAAACATTGCTTTGCTGAATTGTGTTAATCACAGTTATGATTCTTATAAACAGCAACACCTCACATTTTGATACACTTTCATAATTTTTATACTTAAAAACTGACACTTTGTGACTATTTGCTACATTTCATCAGTTCAAATAGGTAATATAAGCATAGCAGCACAAAAACACTTATGTTTCATGAAAGATATGTTTTAAATCATGTTCATAAAGAGCTATGAAAGTCATTATTGCAAAACCAACAAGTAATCCACTTAATTGTAATAAACACTGATAAAATATTCCTTCTTCTTCATGGCTACTTGATAATTCTGGTAGCATATCAACAAGAGCAATGTAAATAAATGATCCCGCTGCAACAGCAAATACCCATGAGCTGGCTGATTCAGTTGTGCCTAGCCACACTCCAAATATGTTTCCAAACAAACACAAAATACTGGACAGTAAGTTGTAAAACAACGCTTGCTTTATAGTCATTCCAGCTTTTAACAACATAGCAAAATCCCCTAATTCGTGAGGTAATTCATGGCAAAATACGGCAACTGCAGTGGAAAATCCTCCAGCAATACTGCCAGAAAAGGCTGCCCCGATTGCCATACCATCAGCAAAATTATGTATTCCATCACCTAAGATAACCATCCATGCAACCGAGGATAAATCTTTAGGTGCAGCATGAACATGTCCATGGGTGTGAGAATGTCCATGATGTCGATTTTCATGTTCCCGTAAAATTACTGTATATTCTATGCTATTTGTTTCTTCCTTTTCAGTTTCTAGCATTTTGTTTACTTCCGTACAGTTAGTAGCATTTAATTCACTTGGACATTCAGTCAAATTTTGATTCGTCTCCAAATTGTTGCATGCTGTGTGTTGCTCCGAACATGAATCTAAGTCATATAGGTTAGTAGATGTGGTATCATTATGAGAGTGCACTCCATCTGCTCCGCCTAAAAAGTAATCATTATAAATAATAAAGACTAAAAAAGTTGGTTTATACAGGGTGTCTTAACATCTGTGATAAGTATGGTAATTTTGGATTACCTACTGAGGCAAATATGACATTTTAACTAAAATTTCCTTTTCAAAATATTTACGGCTTTTAAGATATCAGAAGCAACTAAAAAGAAAGACCTTCGAACTGCTTGAACATGTAAGTGACACAGAGCAAGTGAGAAGCCAAAAAAATTTGAATACCAGGGATGTGCTTAAAATCTTATAATAAGAACCAGGACCATTCACCACATTAAGGAAATGATAAAGCTGCCATACACTGAATTCTGTGTGACATATGGACCATCCTCAACTGGCAACTTATCCAATGGCCTGACGTTTTGTAGTGAAATTTTTTAAGTGCATTGTTTGGACCCCACAAAAACGGTGTATTTATTGAATTAAAACAGAACCAAAAAAAGTAGCATAACCAAATTCCAAATTAAAGTATAAGTAGTACAGCCGAATTTTCTTGAAAATGAAGCAACTTCTCATGTATCGTTCAGCTTTTAGAAATGTTTGATCAGAATTGGCTTGGTACCATAGAACCCATACAGTGATCTGCTAGAGATAGACATTGTGATCATATAAGGTAAGGTAAGGTTTTGTGAATATCAGTCCTGTGTAATTACCAAATTTCTGTAATCCTGCAGAAGAACATGTTTATTATGTGTTCAACAGGAATGTTCTCCCTTTACTAGTAAACCAATGCCAATTTTTTTACGTTATAAAATATTTTTCTGTTTGTAACGGAATAATAAAAGTATTAATTATTAATAAGTATAAATCATATATAATTTTGAAGGTAGGAAAACAGGGATTCTTTTGTGATCATAGCAAACCACAATCTCTAATTCAAAAATATAACTTATTTTTTATGGAAAAATGGAAAGTACTTGGAAAGAAATCACAATACGCAACTGGATAGCACTAAAAGTTATTTACCAATGACGATATCATAATGAGGTTTTGTTATTAGGTGTTTAGCAAAGGCCAGTAAACCTATATTTTCCAATCAATTTTAGTTTATTTAGGTTATACTAGGCAGGGCTTATTGTCATACACAAATGGCGGCTTTTCCTTGGAAATTGAATAAAACTGCTGATTCTATTTATATATATTTTTTAAGATAGAGGATACACGTCTTTTTGATTACATTTTCGTTAAATATACAACAAATCATTGGGGCAATGTGAATAAGTAATATGTAAGCATTGATAAATAATTAGATACACATATATCAATTCAAATAAGTGTACATTTATTTCCTTAAAAAGTACAAATTAATGCTTGTTTATTTGTTGGTATTATGTAATATAACCTCGTGCTATAATAACTTAAAATAACAGTATTTACAGGCAAATGATCAAAACTATGTCAATTAAATGTTTAAAAAATTGCTTGCATTGAAATTATGAAAATATAAACTTTCACCACTATCATAGATAATTAAAATACTTATCTTTAGGGTTTTTTAAGTGGTGTATTTTTCTACTTATATCTATATAAATAAAAATCAATTGCCACTTGTATGAAAGATCCTCACTTGAGAACGGCTACGATTTGTCTGATTTTTTTGTTCTGTTCTTAATTGTAAGGACAATGAATGAAAAAATTTATGGAAAATTTTCTGGAAAAGACGGATATTTAGATATTTTTTGAAAATGTGACATTCAGTTTAACAGTTCTGCTGGCACATGTTTTCATAACCACAAATTCAGTATTGAATATTGATATTTTAATTAAATTGAAAGTGATATTTCAGTATGTTATCGATGGTGGCCATATCTTTGATGCATTAAAAATAATAAAATTCATCAAATGTGTGTGGTGTGAAAAATGTGGTCAAACATTTAAAGCGAGTAGAGAAGAATATTATAAAGAAAACGGGTACGCATGGGAAGAATCTGAGAGTAAGGTAAGAGGGAGTAAGGGTAAGAGAGAAAATAATAAGAAAAGATAGGGACGTACAAAAGCAAAAATAAAAGAATCTAATTACAATACAAATTATAGAAAGATTAAAGGAGAAGAGATATCAAACTAAAAGGAGAGAAAAGGAAAGAAAAAAATGATAGCGAGGTTCAGATGCGGTAATGAAGAGTTGGGAAACAAGTATTGGAGGAAAGAGGAAGAACGGAGGTGTAGATTGTGCGGGGAGTGGATGGAGAATATGAGACAAAAGAGTATAGGGAGTTAAGGGAGGATGATAGGAGTGTAGAAGAAATATTAGAGGTAAAGAGAAGGGGAGCGCAGAGTGTGGAGGAGTCCTGGAAAAGGAGAAAACTTATAATGGGAGATGGGACAAAAGGGAGAAGATAGATATAAGTACAAGTAATGGTTCCACTTTTGAATCAGCAGAAGAAAACCGCATACGACAAATTGATGATATCAGTCAAAGACGGGTACAGTACTTGGCTGAACTGGCAAAATGTTCCTAATTTCATTGATTTTAGCTTCGATTCGTGCAAAAAGTCAAATCTTCATTAACTTCATTAATAAATTGCACCCGTGCGAGGCCGGGTCCGGGTCGCCAGTTTTATATAAATTGATACGTTTCGATAACAATTACAGTTATCGTCTTCAGTAAATGTTAACTTTTGTAAGAATTACTGGAGATGTTAGAACAAATTTATAAAATATGAAAAAGATGAAAACACAAACATAAGCCTGCTATTAATACAACAGTTTGATAAGCGTATAAAGCCAAATATGGAATCTAATTTTAGTAAAGAATAACTAGGTCCTTAATAAATTAAACGTTGTTAAACTGGCTTGAAGATGACAAATAAGCACATACTCTAACATTTGAAGGCCAATAATAAAAAATATCATAATCAAAGGGCAAATTTAACAAAATTTTAATCAAATTCTCATGTAACAGTAAAGTTGTCAAAAATTTTAATTTAAATTGATGAAAGCATTCAAAAATAGAAATTTGACATACCAACTAAAGATCAAGGCAAATCCAACAAAGAAATAGTTTTTTGTTAATAATTGTAATTGTTATTGTATAGTGAAAATACAATGTAATACATTTAATGTGATTTGTTAAATTATTATAGTGCTCTGGTAACTTATATAATTGGTAAAGTATTTACTTCAAGGTCTAGGAAGAAACAATAAAAAACCTAGGCATACCAAAAGCTAAGATTATGACATACCTTTGGGCCTCTTTTTAACTGTCAGATTCAAATATGTATGGAATCTTTGTAACACACATACAAACTCAAAAGTAAACGTTAAATCACACTGTCACAATACACTGACAGGTTACCACAACAAGAAAGTTATCAAATGTTTTTGAGCCTCTAACATGGCATACTAGATGAAACATTTTTAATTACAGGCGCCCTTCATAGACGAAGTAGAAAATGTGTAGAGGTGAATGGTGGTATTTTTGAACATTTATTATAAGAACGCTGTGATTGCCAAAAGTATAATGTATGAAATTTTGTTTTGTTTATTAATTTTGAGTTTTTTTACATTACTTTCACGTGTACCGGGTGTACCAATAAACCGATGCTCTGGCTATATCTCAGGAACTGTTTATCGTACAGCTTTAGGAAAAAAACTTGCTTAGTAGAAACGGTCAAGGGAAATCGCCGGATATAACTTTCAAGTTTCTAGCTTTACCGCTAGAAAAATTTAAAAACAATTTTTTATAAAATATTTCTAATCATAGTAGGTTGTAGGTATTAAACAAGTAAATTAAAATGATGCATAATTTCTGCATAAATTTTGTTAAAATACTTTTTTCTCCATTTTTTCAAATAAAGGGAGGGGAAAGTGGGAATGTTCGTATGAATAAATGCCTATAACTTTGGTTTGGATCAACCGATTGTAACCAAATTATTCTCATGTGAGGCAATAGCAGCATTTTGATGGCATTCGAAATAAACTCCAATCATATCATACAATTCGGCATTTGGTATACTACTATTATGAATCAATGCTGATTATTTACTGATATTAGTAATATTAATATCTAATTAAGGAAAGTTATATTCGTTCTTAAAAAGATCGCAATATTTTGACTACTGTCAATAAATAAACAATTTGAAGCCCCTGTCAACTTTATTTCGCAGTCTTCTTAGTTTAACAAATTCTGAAAATACTGACATATTTTGTTATTTTACATTATAATACAGAGTGAGCCAAAACTAGTCACGTAAGTATACGCGTTTTTACTTATAGCTCGAGTTGGACAAAAGATATCGACATGCGGTATGGCCATTTTGTTACGAATTTAATGAGTTTCCGTTGTAATTTACAATACTTAGGTGTTTCCATTTAAAAATTGCAACAAGGACAAATTTTTATTTTTTTTATTCGAAAGTCATCTACGACAATTAAAACTAAATGCAATTGTTTTATAGTAGATGTAATTGGTTCATATACGCCCTTTCGAATGAGAATAATTTCGTTAAAATCGGTTGATCCAAACCAAAGTTACAGGCATTTATTCATACAAACATTCCCACTCTCCCCCACCCTTTATTTGAAAAAATAGAGAAAAAGTATTTAACAAAATTTGTGTAGAAATTATGCATCATTCTAATTTACTTATTTAACACCTACTATGATTGGACATATTTTATAAAAACAATTGTTTTTAAATTTTTCTATAAAGATTATGCCCTCTAGCGGTAAAGCTAGAAACTTGAAAATTATTTTTACTAAGGACATTTTTTTCCCAAAGCTGCACGATAAACATTTCCTGAAATATAGCCGGAGGATCGGCTTATTGGTCCACCCGATACAATACACTCCTGGAGTTTGGTCCGTTCCTCCCGAAACTTCAAGGCATAAAGAAAATCTCCGTTTAAATAGGTGTTGGCATCTGATAATTAAAAAAAAAGCACTTAATAGTACGTCATAATTTTAATTTATCGTTTGGTATGTCCACGTTTTTTTTGCTGTTTTTTCCTAGACGTTGAAGTAAATGATTTACCAATAATATCTTAAGTTACCACAGCACTATACTTTAACAGTTGAAAGTAAACTCTAAAATCATATTAAACGTACTAAATTGTTTTCACTGTAAAATAGCAATAACAATTATTAACTAGACTAGACTAGATCTTTAGTTACTATGTCAAGTTTATTTTTATGAATGCTTTTATCAATTTCAAATTACAGTTTTTTTTGTTTTGTTAAATTTGCTCTTTAATTATGACATCTTTCACCTTTAACCTTCGACTGTTAGACGGTGTTCTGATTTGTCATCTTCAAGACAGTTTAACATTTAATTTATTAAGGGTCTAGTTATTCTTTACCAAAATTAGAGTCCATCGTTGTCTTTATACGCTTGTCAAACTTATATTAATAGCAAGCTTATGTTTGCGTTTTCATATTGTATACATTTGTTCTAACATATCAAGTAATTTTTACAAATAACACCATTTACTGAGGACGATAACTGTAATTGTTATTGACACACACCGGATCATAGAAAAACGTGTCCGTGATTTTGTTCTTCAATTACTCGCAAAATAAACACGTCATCAATATGAAATTAACGAGAGATTGATCAGTGAATATCCTTGATTGTTCTATGTTGACCTTGAGGTCAGTAGGCGCATGCGCAAAAACGCAGATGCAATCATGCCGCGCGCCGCCATTTCAGTGCGGTCAGTCAGTTCAGAGACATCATGACTATCCTACAGCAGAAAGCGCAGTGTGTGTTGTGGTACATTGAGTATAAATCAGTTGTGTTAGTGTAGCGTCCATTTTCGGCGAACTTAAAGACACAATCCGCCTACAGACAATACCATTGTTCGTTGGTTTAATCAGTTCAAGGAAACTGGAAACGTTGACATCAAGAAAAAGGATGTTGAGCGTTTAAGGCAGTCATGTGTTCGAAGCCCTAAGAAGTTCATAATATTCTTCATAAGCTTCTTAAATTGTATGCTTACAAAGTTCAACTAAAACATGAAATAAAACCAGCAGATAAGCTTAAGCGCATTGACTTTGCCGTAGAGATGCCAAATAAAATTGACGACAATAGAAACTATCTCAGCAATATTTTATTCAGTGATGAGGCAACATTCCACATAAATGGTTGTGTAAACCGTCATAGCTGTCGTATATGGGGAGAACATCAACCAAATGAAGTTTTTAAATACGTACGTGTGGCGTGGACTTGATGCATGATCGTGTTATCGCCCATTTTATATTTGTAGAAAATACGGCACTATTTATTTGGACATGTTAGAAATGTATGTGTTTCCTCAAGTCGAATAAATTGAAAGAGACAAGGGCATTAGTGTCATTTTTCGGCAGAATGGAGCGCCATGTCACTACAGCCTTATCGTCCAAGAAGCTCTCAATAACAGATTCCCTGACCGTTGGATTGGGAGAAATGGTCCTGTTTTGTGGACATCTAGAAGTCCTGATTTGACGCCAGTGGATTTTTTTTGGGGATACGTTAAGAACTAGTTTATGCAGAAAAAATTCGTGACCTACAGCATCTGAGGGAAAGAATTAACGTAGTAATTTCAACTGTGATTCCTGAAATGCTTCAGAACACCTGACGGGCGGTAGACTATCGGCTAGATGTCTGTACAACGGGCAGAGTTCACATTGAAACTTTTTAGATGCCACAAGAAAGTTTAAGATATTCTGAATGTTTTGATGTATAAATAAATATTCTACCACAAACAAAAAAAAAACCACGTCCCATACAAAATTAAAAAACACCGTACGTGTTTCAATAGCTACGTTATCATCATCAGCGGTTGACTAGGGCGAATTAAAGAAAATTTTCTAATATATATATATACCATCGTGCGAGTAACGCTTCGTTGCTTATCTGGTGAAAGTGAAAGTTATGAAAGTTTAATGAGTTCTGAGTAGCCTAAAGGTCCTTGATCATCACTATTCATTAGAATTTTTTTTTTTGAAAATCTAAACTTTCATAACAATCAAGTTCGTGCTTATTACTAACATGTCTGATCAAGGACTACTACATGGTTTTTATCAAACATATGTAGGGCTACGGCAGACTTGTCCCGACGTTCGTATTCAAATTCTCAAATTCTAATGAATAATGATGATCAAGGACCATTGGATTTTTTTTGGGGATACGTGAAGAACTTAGTTTATGCTGAAAAAATTCGTAACCTACAGTATCTGAGGGAAAGAATTAACGTAGCAATTTCAACTGTGACTCCTGAAATGCTTCAGAACACCTGACGGGCGGTAGACTATCGGCTAGATGTCTGTACAACGGGCAGAGCTCACATTGAAACTTTTTAGATGCCATAAGAAAGTTTAAGATATTCTGCGTGTCTTGATGTATAAATAAATGTTCTACCACGTTTGATTAAGGATACCTTATCTACTACATGATTTTTATCAAACATATGTAACGGCATACTTGTCCCGACGTTCGTATTCAAATTCTCAAATTCTAATGAATAATGATGATCAAGGACCATTGGATTTTTTTTGGGGGATACGTGAAGAACTTAGTTTATGCTGAAAAAATTCGTAACCTCCAGTATCTGAGGGAAAGAATTAACGTAGCAATTTCAACTGTGACTCCTGAAATGCTTCAGAAAACCTGGCGGGAGGTAGACTATCAGCTAGATATCTGTACAACGGGCAGAGCTCACATTGAAACTTTTTAGATGCCATAAGAAAGTTTAAGATATTCTGCGTGTTTTGATGTATAAATAAATGTTCTACCACGTTTGATTAAGGATACCTTATCTACTACATGATTTTTATCAAACATATGTAGGGCTACGGCAGACTTGTACCGACGTTCGTATTCAAATTCTAATGAATAATGATGATCAAGGACCTTTGGGCTACTCAGAACTCATTAAACTTTCACTTTCACCAGATAAGCAAGGAAGCGTTACTCGCTGATGACATTAGAAATTTTCTTTAATTCGCCCTAGTCGACCGCTGATGATGATAGCATAGCTCTAGAAACGCGTACAGTGTTTTTAATTTTGTGTTCCAGTTCCAGTATTCCAGATTTTTCAAATATTCTATCATTTATACGAAGTTTTCTTATATCATTTCAAAATCCCGGACACCTTTTTCGATGACCTGGTATAAATTTTTATAAAATATAAATAGAAAAACACACCATCCAAAACCCAAAAGATAAGTACTTTAATAATGCATAGATATTAATTTGAAATGAATTAATAATGTAATATATTATTAGATATTCACACTGAATACCTGTGAATAACATGTGAATGCAAAGAACTAATCCATAAAATGTTACATCCGTTTGTTTTTTATCTACACTGCTTCTACTAACTACATGAACATGGCGCTCATGACGCCATTTTTTACACATAAGAGTCGACATTTTAAATCTGTACATTAATTTATTAAAATACAACTCACTTTAATAATGGGCATAACGAATGAGTGACGTTTACTGACATGACTGACGTAAACATCATATCCAATAGTATATTGAGTATCAAGAACAGTAAGGGAGGTTTACCGGTCGACGGCCAATTTGGTCGAAGACCGGTACAACCCTTAATGTTTGTGATACTCACACTGATTTTTGCACGATTGTATTAAATTTACCACAATTGAAATTATTTAATTTCTACTAAATAAACGAAAAGTCAAAAGTGACGTTTTAAATAGAAATGTCAAATTTTTTTTTCTTATTGTTGTGAAGTATAGTACCTATATATAATTTTACGTTGGTAAGTAAAATCTTACCAACGAGTTGGGCCTCGCAACCAGTAAACATATTCTACTGCCTTGGAAACAGATATGGTAAATAAATGAAAAAGCTCAATCATGCAAAAATGGATATAATTAATACCCATTATTTTATTGATGTCATGTCCCCACCTATAGTAACTTAATGGATAAATCCATTGAGTTAGTATAGTGGGAGAGACAGTACCTTTAAATTATACAAGGAACTTTTACGTTCAATATGCAAAAATCATCGTGGCAAAATGTGAATAATTAGAATACAGGCATTGAATTAATGATCAGATATATTTCAACTTTAATACATACATATTTGTTTCCTTTCAAAAGTACAAGTTAATGCCTTCTTTTGTTTAGTTTTATATAATTAATATAACTTAGCAATACCTTAATATAACCTTAAAATAACAGATTTTATAAACAGTATTCTTAATTATTTATGTGGTTAATCAAAACTATGTTCAATTAGTAGCCATTTTTATACAAAGAGTACAAGTTTTAATAGTTTTATAGTTCGTAAGAAAAACTGAACCTAGCATCCTCAATCTGTTTTTTTGAGAAAAACTCAATGGTGCACTTCAAATTTGGCTAACATCTTTTGTTTTCGAGTTATGGCCAAAAATTTAAATCAAGTTTTCATTTTATGGCCATATCTCGCTTATTTATGAAAAAGAGAAAAATAATTTCTACGTTCTTCGGCCACTTTTTTGATAAGAATGCAGTGATATAGTCAATTCCTTAAGAATATTCTTGAAATTCGAGTTATAGCATAAAGTTGTATTTTGTTATATGGAACACGTAGTTGGCTATGACATCACAAAATTACTAATTTCTTTCTGATTCCAACGATATATATCATATGGGGTAAAATTATTCATTTTTGCTGTTTTTTAGCAAAAAATAGTTTTTAGGATAATGTTTTATTCAAGTAATAATTACTAAAAAAAACTCATACATTATGTGACTTTTAACAAACCAAGAACCTTGTAATAAAAAAAGGTTGTAACGTGTATAGGTATGTGAAATTTTAAATAATAAAAAGTAAGTTATAAAGTTAATGAAATAATAATTTCTCCAACAAATACTAACCTTACACCACTTATAATTGTGCCTTTGGCTCAGTCGGTGATTAATAGGGTGGGTTCAAATAAAATGATTTGCTTAATTACCACTTACCATCAATAATAAAGAATGTAAAAAATTAATGAAGTTATCTCGGACGCCAAATTGTTTTTTTTTTTAATTATCGGGACAATTAAACCGACTTTACAAAAATGTAAAAAATAACAATATACAGACTATGTTTATTGAATATTAAATGTAATGATGAAATAATGAAGGTCTTAAGATTATGCTTAAAATACTAAATAAATCACTACATAAATACCTTAGAAATTTTTGTACACAAACTTTTCTTTTTGACAACCTCTGGTATCTAAATATGATTACGGAGAGGTTAACAAGATGAAGTCATTCCTACGTCATCATGGTGCAATCTTGACATAATGTTATCAACCGCACCCCAAACTGAAATTATCATTATAAAATCCGTATAAATTTCTTCTTAAAACTTTTAAATCCACTTCTTATTGCATTATTTGGAAGTATCCATTCAAAAAATTTGCAATCATAAAACGAAAAAATGTACGCAACAATAAAATCAAATGCGTACTCAAAAGGTAATTACGTTGTAAATTGAAGTAATGATAAACGTGTAAATAAAGTAAAAATGGTATAAAAGATAAAACATACACGTAAAGAAAAACGTAAAGAAAACGTAAAGAAAACGCCACCAAATTGATGGCGCTTTCACATAAATTTAGGTAAAAATCAAAAAGAAACAGCTTTCTGATTCGACATTAAAACAGGAAGTGAAAATGATGGAGGCTTTCGAAGTAGATGAAGCGGTTCTGCGCACATGATATGAACAGAATAACTTAACGCAGACGCGTTACTTATAAGATAAGAAATGAATAAAAATTGAAAATAGGAATATAAATCTTTATGCACTATGAAGATATGCAAATTTTCTTGTATTTAGAACTAAATGAAGGAAAGATCCTAAATTGAGGTATATTTTATACAACACGAAAAAGAGTTGTTACAACCTATAGTATTGAAGATACTGTTAAACAAACTACAAGATACTTAATGATTATGTATAAAGCCACAAACTAAATTTTCAAATTGATGTCCGTAATTTGCAACACATAGTTCACATCACTTTGAAACATTCTGTATTGTGTTGTAAATATGATACAAGCTATGTCACAAAAAAACTATTTTTTGTTAAAAAACAGTCAAAATGTGTCCATATGATATATATCATTGGAATCAGAAAAAATTAGTAATTTTTTAATGCCAGAGTCAACTACCTGTTCCATATAAAAAAAATACAACTTTATGCTATAACTCGAATTTCAAGAATATTTTTAAAGAATTGACTACACCACTGTATTCTTATCAAAAAAGTGTCGCAAGAATGCAGAAATTATTTTTTTCTATTTTTATAAATAAGTGAGATATGGCCATAAAATGAATACCCTGAATTTTTGGCCATAATTTGAAAACAAAAGACGTTAGCCAAATTTGGAAAGCACCATTGGGTTTTCCCGAAAACAAGATATGGAGGATGCAAGGTTCATTTTTTCATATGAATTATATTTTACAAGATTCCCTATTAAAGTATCGAAATTTGGCCACCCTATACAAGAAACAAATTTTCCGTCAACCAAGTTCCAGCCAGCAGAATGAATTCAATAGATAAAATTTTAAAAGTTCTAAGCTTATTTAATTTATTATAGTTAAATATTCGATTACTGAACAAAACAGATGAGGTTTTTTTGTACTTGGGCAGTCACATGACTGCAACATATTGTCTGTCACAGAAGAACAAATAGAAATTTTGAAAATGTAGCTTCCTACAAATTAGTTTGAAAATATTGTACAAAATTACACACACGGAGACTCAGCACTTTATTGTAAATTGGAGTTAACAGTCTTGTCAAGGTTAGACATAGTTCGACTATCAGCTCGAGAAGTGTTTTTATTTTATATTAGTATACGTTAATATTGATATAAAGAAAAACAATAAGGATTTTAAAACTGTTCCACATACGTATAATGCAAAGCTGCTAATAAATGATTACATTCACATTATCAGTAGTACAGCAACCACATTAGATAATATAATCTAAGTGTCGTCTAAGTCAAATTTAAAATAGTTAACAGTAATGTCTGATAATTACACATAGCTTGTTTCGTTCAATAGTGCTAAACATATACCATCTTCGATATGCAGTCAGTATTTCGTTGGTAGACATTCTGTAGATAAAACTAATCAATTCTAAATAGCCCTAAGTTGTCAATATTGAAGCTCAGTTTATACTTTTAATTTGCATATCACCTTGATGCGCACTCTCCTTTAACAAGAAAGCAAAAAAGACATAAAAATTATAATGCCTCAAATTTAGTAAACCTGAAAAATAAAATTTTCCTTTTCAAAACGTTTTAATTTTTTCAATGAATTGAGACCATAACAATGAAATTCGGCAACTAGGTAGAACCAAAATCACAAATTCTAATAAAATGAAAATTTGGGGCATTGTAAGAGAATTAACCCACAATAATCGTCATTGTAATCATCATTTTTCAGGTAATCAAGCCGATGTTAATTTGTAAATAACAGTGTAAATTTAGTTAAAACACAATAATTCTCACAAAACGTATAATTCTAATAAAATATTGGTTGAGTTGATCGGCCTATTTCCGTCATCAGGCTCGTTCGCACTTAAGTTGAATTCATGTCATGATTTTTTCCCAAACAGTTGACTACGCGCAATGAAACTTTCACTTACAAGTCTAATACCTTTACTGCTGAGCTACTGAGTAATCCAATATATATATATATATATATATATATATATATATATATATATATATATATATATATATATATATACACAGGGTGAGTCATGACGGACGGGACGGGGCGTTATGTGAAAACTAGATGTATTTTTTTATTTTTGTTACAGAGATATTGGTGTAGGTCCATTAAGGCTACATTTTTAAAATAATTTCAAATATACAGGGTGCTTCAAAAAAGAGTGGCATATCAAAGTTATGTTTTTTAAAATAATATCCTATATTTTATCACATTTCTGAATTAATTATGAAAAACAAGACAGACTTTTGTTAGGGTTCCGTATACCTAACTAGAGAGCGTTTTGATTTATTTTGATTTTTTTTAAATTGCAAGGTTTTGGAAAAAAATTAATTGTTACCAAACAAAACTAATTTTATCAAGACTGCTTCAGGACTCGAAAGTAGACTGTTTCGTTGATTTATTTGGCAATTTAATTGCGAAAAATACTATACTGGGTGTTCAGATGTTTCGGTTGTATTATTAATACATTGAAACTATAATATCTTCCTTATCTCAAATGGAACACTCGGTATATTTTAGATGTCATATAACCAATTCAATGATATTCAAAAAGTACTAAGGTATCCTATACTAAACCTTTACGTTTCAAAGTTATTCAACAATACTTAACAATATCACGAACATATTAAATAATATTATTATTCTTGACAATTTGACATAACTATTATAACAAATGCTCAAAATGACTGCAATATTTTTCAATGCAGAGTTCTCTTTTCAAGCGAACATCTTACATTACATAACAGGAGTGATGGTTCCAAATGCATTTTTAATTCGGTCTATCATGTCTTCTGTAGCAGTAGGAGGAGTAGCACACACTAGATTTTTAATATAGCCCCATAAAATCCATCGGAGTGAGGTCTAGAGATCTAGGAGGCCAGTTAATTGGGTCACCTCTTCCGATCCATTTTTTATGAAAATTTCGGTCTAAATATTCACTTACACCTTGTGAAAAATGTACAGGGGCACCATCTAATTGTAACCATATTTTTTTGTCTGATGTGTAATGGAATATTTTCTAAAAGTAGCCAAAAGTCGTTTTTTAAAAAGTTTAAGAATTTGCAACCATTCAAAATGCCGTCGAAGAAATATGGACCAATAACTTCATCGCCAATTGTTCCATCATACACATTAATACTCCATCGATTCTGGTGATCTGTCATATCCAATACATGCTTATTTTCTGTATCATAATAATGACGATTAACATGGCCATTACTATGAAACGTTACCTCAACGGTAAACAACACATATTGATCAAAATTATCTTCTTCACGGATTTTCTCGAGGATTGTTAAACCAGAAGCAATTCGCCTTTCAAAATCTGTTCCATATAAATTTTGATTACGTTGAATATGAGATGGGTGGTATTTGTGTTTCTTTAAAACTATGGAGACGCTTGATTGGCCTGTTTCTATCGGAATTATTCTAGTACTTTTTTACTATTGTCATTTTGACAATAGCACAGTAGATTAGAATTCCGTTTGGTAGCATCGTTTTTTGTCATTACAATATCCATATTTTAATTAAAAAAAACTTTAAATTTCAAGGTTTCCTTGATAACAGGATGTTCCATCTGAGACAAGGAAGATATTACAGTTTGAATGTATTAATACAACCGAAAAATCACCCAGTATAGTATTTTTCGAAATTAAATTTCCAAATAAATCAACTATTTTCGAGATCCTGAAGCAGTTTTGGCAAAATTAGTTTCCTTTGGTAACAATTTTTTTCCAAAACCTTGTAATTTAAGAAAAATCAAAATAAATCAAAACGCTCTGTATTTAAGAATAGGGAACCCTAACGAAAGTCTATCTTACTTTTCATATTTAATTCAAAAATTTGATAAAATATACGGCCTTCCATTAAAAAAAAACATAGCTTTGATATGCCACTCTTTTTGAAGCACCCTGTATATTTGAACTTATTTTAAAAATGTAGCCTTAATGGACCTACACAATGTCCCTGCAACAAAAATAAAAATATATATCAAGTTTTCTCACAAACCCCGTCGCGTTCGTCGTGACTCACCCTGTGTGTATACACAGGGTGCGGCATTAGTGCGTCGAAGTACGATATATCCGTTATTAAAGGAGATAAAAATAAGTTATTTACAAAAATTATAGGCAACTTCAAACATTATAAAATTTTTTCGTATTTATAGGGTGTTACATATTACCCGGGTGAACCAAACATACTTTTTTTAAATGGGGTACCCTATATATTATTTCAAATTTAGATTAAGCACATCTCCCCCATACTTCGAATATATGGTTACATTACGTTATACAGGGTATTCTAAAAGTTATGGTCAATTGTACACGAAAATCATTCTCATTTCAACGTCCTGTGTACCTTAGACAAAACAACCTAACAATAATTTCTCCAGGCATAACTATTTGATATTGGTACAGTGTTACGAGAAAGTGCTCTTTCTTTATTATTGCACCAATTGAATGTAGAGCGAGCCAAAACTCGAACACATGATTTTGACAATTTTTTCAAATGAATCACCCTGTATTTTATTTTAAAAAGTGAAAATACACCTTATGTTCTTTCATTTTTATTAAGCACTCCCTATAGCTAAAATCGTTGTATTCTCCTCCTACGTCACTATCTGCATGTTATTCCATTGGATGCGGTGGTCTTCGTTCCAGACATGTTCCGCGATCCTTGATTTTTTTTGTTTCGCCCTTGCGGACGTTGTTCTTATGTTTCTGAGTTCTCACTTTGAGTGGTATACTGTTCTCCCCTATGTATTGCCGCATTCGCATGGTAGGTTGTACACAAATTCTTGGAATTCTGATTCTGATTTATTGTGTGGTTTGGTTTTGGTTAGTATTCCCCTGAGCGTTCTAGTCGATTTGAAGGCAGTGAGTATCTTGTATTTGCTGCCTATCCTTCTTATTTTGTCTGAGATACCTTGTATATATGGTATTATCGCTGTAAATTCAGGTTCCTCTTTTACGGTTACCCTTTCCCTTTTTAGAGTAGGTGTTAGGTCGGGGTAGCCATTTTCTATAAGTGTTTTAGAGATATTTTTTTTCTTCAACAAGAGGACCTGAAGAATGCAAAAGAAAATATCGCTAAAACACTGCAAGAAAATGGCCACAATTGAGGAAATTTTGTAAATTGTGTTTAAATTTAATAACAAGTAATGTTTTCCTGATATCTTAAAATTCACTGTGGTAAAACCATTTTATAAAAAGGGAAACCTAGATGATAAATCCAATTATCGCCCTCTTAGTTTATTAACAAATTTTCAAAACTGTGATGAAAAAGAGAATTCAAAGTTTCCTAAATAGACATAGTGTAATTCCAAGACACCAACATGGTTTTAATAAAGGTAAGGGGAGTGGGAACTATTACTTGAATACAAGCAAATTGAAGAAGGTATGCTGCCCTGTAGAATTTTTCTGAACATGGCCAAGGCTTTAGACACTATAAATTATGAAGGGTTCCTTACTAACCTTTCCAAACAATGCTATATGATGGGAATATTGGAAAGAAAACTTGATCTGCAATCAGTACTAACTGTGACTTATGCAAATACCCATTCAACAAGTAGGTATGGAACTATTTTCTGGGGTGCCTCTTTGGATCTGAAAAGTATTTTCTATTATTAAAAACAAATTCTACGAATTATATATGATACGAAAAGGATTGAATGCTGCCATGATTTAAAGCTAAAAATATCCTCAGTATCCCGGCTATTTACATTCTTGAAATTTTAAAATTTGTTTGGGAAGAAAAAGGAATTTGCAATGCAAGTTATAGAACATGACTACTGAACTAGGCATAACATTTTTACCGAAAAAGTATCAGATATTGCTTTAAAGAATGAAACAAGCTATGATTCATACAAAAAAACTACAATGTTGCTGAATATTTCCATATCATTTTGTGAACCTTTATATATTTATATGTGCATATACTTGTTTGACTCTATTCTTAGTATTTTATGTTCTGCACATTTTGTAAGTGCATATATTTACATAGTTACTGAAAATAATAAAGATCTATCATAATTCTTTAAAATCACGTAAGTTGCAGAAGACTTCATTTGTACAGATGTAACAAATATACAGAGTGTGTCAACAATAGAGTAAAGTAAACTGGTGCTTTATGGGTAAACCTAGCGAATAAAATGTATTTTTCATATTATATGGATAGTAGTTTAAAATTATTCTTGACTATACAGTGTTCCAAAACAGCAAGGCAAGATAAAGTTAGCACTTTTTAATGAAACACCCTATTTATTATTTGATTATTGGATTCTACGTACAATTATAAAACTTTATATTTATATTTGGACCAAGGAAAGACCAAACTTAAGCCTATATTCTAAAGAAGAAGTATCAGAATTAAATACTACAGTGTGTTCAAAATATTATGTTCTTACCTGCAAAACTTGAAATTCAAAAATGTCACTTTTCTCAAACAGAACACCCTATACCACACAATTCTTCATAAGTATGTCCTATACCTATCTCTCACTGTTTTGAGTTATTTTAATTTTCTGTATCATTCAATATTTAAATAGTTTTTCTTGTGATTACTTGCAGTAGCTATGAAGTTTGACAACACGAGAGACAAAAACTTGCATTAAATACTAAACACTAATATAGATATAAATTAACACGAACAGAAAGAATATTATGTTATCATAAAAACTTGATACTAAATAAAGGAACATTCTCAAGTCATTGGATAATTCAACAGTTACTAATGAGTTCCTCTTAAAATATGTTCAAAAATGTGTACCTCCTACTGAACGTATACATTTAATCGTTTTATTATGTTTTCCTTCACGTTTCTCAGCATCTCCAGTGTTATAGTTCCACAAGCGTCTCGTATCTTATCTTCTATATATTCTTTTGTAGTGGGAGATGTGACATATACGTTCTATAATATATCCCCATTAGAAGAAATCTAATGGGGAAGATCGCAAGACCTAGGGCGCTACTGCACAAAACCTCCACGCCCAATCTATTTTTGAAGATAATTATTATCTAAAAATTCATGTATCTCACGGTGGTAGTGCGGAGTGGCACCGTCCTGTTGCAGTCACATATTCGGTCGTTCATCAATACCAAGCAGATGAAGGAGGTTAGGCAGAACTTCTTGGAGGATTTAAAGTTAGACACGACCAGTCAGGGGAGTGTTAAAAAGATACAGTCCAATAAATGTATTATGGAGAATACCACATCAAACATTTATGGACTATTGATTTTTGTTTTGCATTTGTCAGATCCAAGATTGATTGTCTAATGACATTATTATATTATATTATATATTATGACGTTTTACAGCACCATCCTTACCAAACATCCGTAAATTAATTATTTAATTATCCGTTTATATGAAGTAAAAATGCTGCGGTGCATTTCAATAGTTATTTCTTCTTCTTCCGTAGTTAAGAAATCGTTTTAGATTTCGACGCAAGAACCCCACCCACGAGCCACCTCCATTATCTCACCCAATCACGTTATATCACGCACTATACAAGAGGAAGCGCGACGCGGTGTTAATTACTTCTTTGCCGAAGTCCTTACGGACATACTTTTCTCCTAAAGTCCTTACCGACTTCTTGATATAGAATATCTGAAGTCGAATCCCGCCTGCCTTCGCTCCTAGTTGGAATCAGAAACCGTTATTTCTACC
Source organism: Vesta saturnalis (assembly GCA_036346205.1). Classification (NCBI taxonomy): domain Eukaryota; kingdom Metazoa; phylum Arthropoda; class Insecta; order Coleoptera; family Lampyridae; genus Vesta; species Vesta saturnalis. Next base: position 3,184,407 of record JARFJB010000603.1, on the reverse strand, counting down.
TGCCGATTTATTCCGGAGTAAGTTATACATTTTCTGATCATATTTATTAGAGCAGTTTTCCATTATAAACATTACTTTTCTGCCCTGGGCAGATTATTAACCTACCTCGCCTGCAAAACATGACCATACTTGTACACTAATCACTACTCGGACGTACGCCCAGCGTAAACAAACATATTCTAATACCCATTGAGAATTCCTCGGCAAATATCCCCAAGGTGTATGCATGTGCCGGTATTTTCCTACCTTTGCTTGTCTGAAAGGCGAACGACTGTTCAGTCTAGTGTCTTCCTAATTAACGGGCATAGTCCGTTTGATCTTACCGCAATTACCTAACATATACACGACCGATCAGGGAAACCAGTAAAATCTGCAGACAGATAATCGCCTAACAATCTCCGGAACATCTCGTCTTCCGTCATAATTAAAATAATTATTGCAAAGACCCGAAGTTACTTTTAAACAAAAATCGATAAAATACTGGTAGACCAAGTAAACTATATTTATTCTATAGTAACTCAAAGCTATTGCGTAAATGTGTTGAATATTATCAGTTCCCATTGTATTCTTCTAGGAATAAATTTATATAATTTTGTTTCGCACCTCTATATGATAGCTATTTTAACCGTTAACATAAATTCATAAAATTTATAGTAAACAGAACGTATTAATTTCTTGTGACTCAAATATCTAATTGATTTGCGTAAATACTTTAATTACCCAAATGATATAAAGAGAATTAGGGACAATTATCAAAGTAGAGTATTCTCCTGCTTTGCTTTACTATTAACAATCCGATACGCGGATATATATCCTATGCCGCCTACAGCTGTTCCGTCCAGCCTGATAAGGGCCATCTGGGTGAACTCGTACTTTGATACATTTTTATGTTTAATTTATGTTCGTTGAATTTATATTATTTAATCGAAATAGAAAATAGTTTTAAATATTGTATTTAGAATTGTAAGATTTATAGGAAATAAAATAGTGTGTTTGTCACGAGCAGGTAGTTGTCATCAATTCTTATACGAACCACATCCTTCTCTGATTAAGCTAACGCCGGGTAAAATTAAAATTAAAAGAGTAAAACCGCTTAATCATAGAAGCTGTTTACAAAGTTATAGTCGTAAACTTTGTCTTGCTTTTTTGGTACACTCTGTATAATTAGGAATAATTTTAAAATGTACACACTTATTAGCCATATAATATGATGCATACGTTTTATTGCCAAAGCACCAGTTTGCTTTACTCTATCATTGACTCGCTTGGTACTTTATAACACTTTCAAATGTCAACAGTGAATAGTAGGCATTTTTGAGAAGTGCACAGTTAATATGTGAAAGAATTTATTTCATTACGTAATACTTCAATAAATTAACTAATGACACCCAAAACTATTGAAAAGTTAACACTAATTTGAAGCATTATTACTTACGATTTTTGTCTATCATAGCTATAGCATCGTAGCAATAAGGAATTGAGCTGTATTTATGTTTACATTGTTTTTCATTAGTAGAAGATGGCTGGGAACCTTCTTTCATCACTTTCATTTTTGGAATCTACACAATTATTTAGTGACTAAAAGAAACATAAAGCACTCACTCTTACCTTATCCTCCAAATGTCGTTCTTTCCTCCACTTTGCACCAATAACAAATGCTCTTTCAACAACAAAGAAGAAAATAATTGCAAGCATAGCAACAAATCCTTTCCACATAATTTCATCGTGATTTGTTTTATTGTGCTCGTGTCCATGTATACTCATAGCATGAGGTAGTAAATGTATAAGCGCATCACCTGCCAGTGTACCAACAGCTAATGCAACCAAAAATTGTAATAGTGATTTATAGCACCTTTTTTGCATCATCGGGACCACTCCCAAACCCAACATTCCACATGCACTGATTAAGATAACTGCCAGAGTTGAATTTAACCATACTGTATAATGAATGTTTTCAGTTTGTGTAACAGGTTCCATGGTGTGTTCTTGTGACGTTTCTACCTCGGGATCACACATTCCCACAATCATACTATAGACTAAAGCAGGACACGCTTTTTCGAAAAATGCACTATCTACATGATAGTTAAGAGTACTATTTGACGTAGAAGAAATAGCACTTTTAATTATATCTTTACGATTTATACACTAAAAGAGAAGTGAGATTAGCCAGTCTCAATAAGATCGAATACTTACAGTAACATTAGGTTCAGTCATATTTTCAGTCTCATATGAAATTAAGGTAGCTATATTTTTAAGTGATAATGTGTTTGTTTTATTATGTAAAAGTTGAGACATTACATCAAGTTGATTAAGTAATTGCTCAAATCCTTCCATGGATAATGTATTACCATCCCCATATTTAGAGAAAATTTGCTTAATATACCCCTGTTGATTCTTACGATTAATAATACTATCTGTACTTTTATTAAATTCTAGATTAGTGCCATCACTACTTCTTCGACTTCTTATGTACTTATTACTACGACTGTGCTTCTTTAACACAGATACTTTCGTATCTCCAATATTTCTATATAATACTTTATCAGGTGGTGAATCCGATTCTGCAAATGGTATGTCTGATTTGTGGTTAGTACTAGTAGTGTGTACAACTGCTGCATGTGATTCGCACGGAAAGTGTGTTGCACATATAAAACAAACTACACAGACTGATATGAAGTGTTTGGCCATTATAAACCTGAAAAAATAAAACACCATTACATATTTAAAAAAAAAATTAATAAAACCAAAACAACATTTTTTATAAACCCATACCATAATCTCATAATCATTAATTTATATTTATAAATTTAGTACATAATGTTGTGAGAGTATTCATTACAACTTACCTCTCCACAATACAGTTTTTAAGTAAAATGCTGTCTTTAACCATAAAATTGTGAAGTAAGAGATGATAACTTGAACGCTAATCCTACATCATTAGTATTTATTGTGTTTATGTTTACTTTTAAAAATCTGTAGTTAATACATAAAATGATATAGTTAAAAAAGTCAATAATTAAAGTTAATTCCGCAAATTGCCATGGATGACTAAATTTATATAGTGGAATATTAACTTTATAAAAATGATTTGAAAAACAAAAAACATCACGCTTCTTAGGGGGAGTGTCAAACTGTCTAAGCTTGTAAAAAAAAAATGAATAGCAAATACCAATTGGTTAAAAACGAGTCAAGACACCTGACGTATTACTGAACAATTTTGGGCTTCACCTACATGTATTAGATATATCTTAAGCATTAAGTTTGCTCAATTAATGTTTTTGTGAAGACACTGTAAAAAGATTAAAAAGAAACACATAATTTCTACAAAACCAAGATTATTTAAATATCACACAATTGAAGTATTACAGAATCATAAAGTTATTCGAAGTTTTCTAAACAAATCCGTTCCAGGAAAAGTAAATACAATAGAAACGCGCTGGGTTCCACCACCACCATACACGTTCCCTTTAATTGATAAGCTTAAACATCAGGATTGAGATGAGTTGATTAAAATCAAGATTTTAATCAGCATGATTTTTTTAAATAAAAATCATGATTAATGTAGTTTAGAAAAGAGGGCTCAAATTTGAACGCTTAAAAATGTATTTGTTTGCTTAACAAAACAAAACATAAACAGTTAGAATTATTAAAAAATAATATATTAATAAAAGATAGTCAAATTAAAAAATGTTTTAAAAAAATTATCGTTTTTTGATATATTTTTTTTACCCTTTTAAAAAAACAAAACTGAAACTGCGGTTTCAACATAAGTGTGAACCGAGTTTAACTGGCTTTGCTATTCCGCTACAGAAGAAGGCGCATTCTGCAAATACGGTATATTCTTTGCTACAACTGGAGGTGTTGGGGACCAGACTTCGGGTGCCTTGGTTAAAGTAAAAATGGAAAACTGGAAAAAAGCGAAGAAAGCAGTGTTTAAAGTTTTTTTAAGAAAGCGCTAACTCATACTCATAAGACGAGTGCACGAGTTTACATTCTTGCTATTGCTGCAAATAAATTAATTATTCCCTTTTAGTACGTATGTAGCTTCAGTGTTATGTAATAACGTAGCTAAAAAGTCGTCGTATTTGCCAAAAATAAAATAAAAACTACTGGTATTTTCTGAAAAAAAATTCTCTAATTTTTTTTTAATTTTTAATTCAATGCGCATCAAAGAAGTAAATTTAATAAAGATTCAATGTGTGCTTATGAAAATTTAGTCAAAATACAAAGCGAGGTTCAAGACAGTGTTATAGATTTAATCGATGAAAACAGAAAAATTCAAGTAGCACAAAATCGAGCTAAAATCAAGCCAATAATAGAACCAATACTAGTTTGTGGTCGACAAGAAATGTCCATTCGGGGGCATAGAGATTTTGGGGAACTTGAAATGCCAACGAAGGCAATTTTCGTGCAATTTTAAAATACAGAGTTCAGGTTGATAAACTATTAAGAGAAACATCAAGCAAAAAAGCGACATATATTAGGCTTAAGAATCCCCAATGAAATTATAGACAACATAAACAGTATTATGCTAAATAAACTTGTAACAAAAATAAATGAGGTGGGGGCGTTTTCTGTTTTAATATAGACGAAACTACTGACATTTCAATAAAAGAGCAGGTAACTCTGTGTTTGAGATATGTCAGTAAAGACAAAATTCATGAAGATTTCTTACAAATCGGAAAATTTTGGATTAGATTCAAATAACCTTGTGGTACCGGGATATGATGAAGCGAGAAATATGGCGGGACAATTTAATGGCGTTCAGGCGCTTGTTCGTCGCAATTACCCTAAAACCACATACTTACACTGTGCTGCCCACCCTCAGAATTTAGCAGTTTCAAATGCTTGCGAGGTACAACTAATATTAAATTGTCTTAATATCATTGAAGGACTGTATGACTTTTTTAATACACCAAAAAAGAAAAAATGTCCTCATAAAAAATATTAAAGAATCTGCTGCAAATCCTTCAGGGACAACCCTTAAACGATTATGTGCAACACGCAGAACTTCAAAACACGAAGCAGTATAGGATTTTTTAGAGGCATTTAATTATGTTATAGAAAGCTTAGAAGAAATATCTCATTGGAAAGATTCTGGTGATGCACCTATGTGTCTCTACCATTACGAATTCTTGATTCTACTTCAAGCCATCGATCAATAATTTAGCTTTGGCTTACCTCTTTGTTGTTTCCGACAGAAAGTTGACTTAAAAAAAGTGATTGCTATAACAGAAAATACTGTTTTATGTTTAAAAGAATGACCCCAAAATGCTGTAAAACAGTTTGAGGTTCTCTTTAATAAGGCCAAGGTATTCCTATAGATATACATGACGTTTTGTTGTTTTATAATTCATATAAATTTTAGGTCCTTGCTTATAGTATTGGCAGCGAAATAAAATTAAAAAGAATAGTTTCGCGACAAAAAAATCGAGCGAATCCTATGGTTTCCGACAATTCAGATTGATAGTCATCAACTATTTTGGGATTACTCTTTACGTGGTATTTTTTATTAACCACCTCAATGAAAGATTTACTAACCATAAAAAATGTTCCAGTAAGTTATGGCCTTGTTATCAGGAGAAGAAACAGAAATTTCGGACCTAAAATTATTCTAAAATCTAAAATTAAACTGTGGCATAAACTTTTAAATAGTACTGTTCCAGAAATTAAAAATAATCGTTAAGCTTTAGCACATTTGGAAATTTGGAATCAACAAGCGTACACAAATGTCTTTAAATTATTATTAATATTTTGTACTCTGCCAGTCTCCAAATACACTCGCGAAAGAACCTTTTCGACTTTAAAACGAATAAAGACCTATCTTAGAAATTCAACCTCACAGAACAGTCTTAATGGACTGGTAATGATGTCAATTCATTTCAGAATTTCAGAAGACGAAATAATTGAGAAACTTGCACGAAAGCCAAGGCGATTGGATTTAGTATTATAATAATATTTATTATATAACTTTCTGTAAAATAAATGTTTATTAAAATTTGTAGATTACACCGTACTTTTTATATCCCCTCCCAAGGCTAAAGTCTGCGTACTAAGTACGAGGTCAGTGTACCTATCCTGATTCATTACGGAGATTGGAGAATGGAGATTCTTTTAGTATATAAACCCCTGTAGAATACAGGCTCAATTCAACCGTCACTAGGTGTGTACTTGCTGACGCCGACAGCTTAATTTTTACATTTTACAGCAACCATAATTGACGTTGTTACTTTGTTACACGGTCAATCCGCACTAATAGTCGTGTGTGCTTATAAAGATAATGACACGTATTCATACTGCACATTTAGATCGCCTCTAAAGTGCATTTAACTAGATCCCATCATCTAAATTGAGTTGGATGTGGTCGTATTCATATCCACCTTTAGTACTAAACGGGACATGTGAATAAGCCATGATGGGTTTACCGAATACACTCGTCGAAGATGGGAGGTCCGCAGTAAGGCGTAAAGTATCTGAAATATTGATTCAAAAACCTTACGCTTACCATAAAATAAAACTCACAATCGATAATGAACGTCATTGGAGCCACTGTGTTATTTACACTGTTATTTACAATACATTTACAAAGGCTAAGATGTTAAAAATTCGTGGATGATCACGAAACATAAGATACACTCATACTTGATAAATAAATAACTGAATTATAAACACTAAATTCGGGAAATTCGCTTTAAATTTATAGTGTGAGTGTCTAAACTTAATGAGTTTCATCAGTATCAAAATAATTAGTAGCCAATGCTTAAATAAATCTTGGATACGTAAACAAATATAAACCTAAAAAAACAATAATTACGCATAATGACAATCAAAATACTTTTACATCAGCATTGGACATAAAATTGTTGATTGAAACAAAATAATTTTTCAATGACAGTCAATGTTAATGAATCCAATTCAATTCTAAGTAACTTTTATAACGTATTATATAATTTTGGTAAAGTAAAATATTGGATTTATTATCTGTTTAATCTAAACATTCTGGTCCTGATTTTGTGAAATTCTACTGTTGCATTTATAGGTCTCCTAATGACAGTAACTTTCAAGACTTCTTTGATTACCTTAGCATGAAAGTTGACTATCTAATGTCTCAGTTTCCATCTTGCGATATCTCAATTGTAGGCGATTTCAATGTTCATAACTCTAATTGGCTTCAGTTTTCATCTACTACAAATCCCGCTGGTCACAGTGCAGAAACATTTGCTATTTCATGTGATCTCACACAAATGATTTCTGAACCCACAAGAATCCCTGATAACCCTAACCATACTCCACATCTTCTAGATCTCTTTCTTACATCAAACCCTCTTGCTTATAAAACTTCCGTTCTTTCGCCTTTAGGTCTTTCCGACCATTGTCTAATAAAAATCATTTCTACTGTACCTAATTCCACTGTTGTTCGCAAAACCGATAGAACCTTGTGGTGTTTTAAGTCAGCTCGATGGAGTAATTTACGGGATTTCTTTGCAAACTTTCTATGGCGTGAATACTGTTTTAAGTCGTCCTCTTCTTCGGACATCGCTCTTTCAGTATCTGAAGTCATCCTCATGGGAATGGAGTTATACATTCCCAAAAAACAGTACGGTATAGGTCATTCACGTTCCCAACCCTGGTTCAAAAAGGCTTGTGCTGATGCAATATCTTTAAAAAATAAATATTACATTAAATGGAAATCTAATAAATCGGTCGACAGTCATGCAGAATACGTTGGTGCTAGAAATATCTGCAAAAGTGTCATCACTAAAACTAAAAAGTTGTTCGAACAACGAAAATGCAATGAACTAGCTACATCTCCTTTAGGCAGTCGTAAATTTTGGTCTTTAGCTAAAGCCATTAGTAAAAACTTTGGAACATCTTCATTTCCCCCCCCCCCTCACATATGTTGACAGATCGGTAGTTGCTGATTATGTAGACAAAGCCAATGTTTTTGTGGATTTGTTTGCATCAAACTCGTGTCTCAATGATTCTGGAAAAGATGTGCCCCTAGTCAACTCTTCTTCATACGCTATGAAACCAATTCATTTTCGGTACAAGCTCTTGGAATCGATCGTCAGTAGGCTTGATCTCAATAAGGCCACTGGCCCAGACGGTATACCAGCTATTGTCTTAAAGAAATGTTCCCCCGAACTAGTACCAGTCCTATCTAAGCTCTATACGATCTCTATGTCTTCTGGGGAATTCCCTTTATCATGGAAGTTAGCAAATGTTCAACCTATTCCCAAAAAAGGGGATAAGACCGATCCCTCAAACTACCGACCAATTGCCATCACTTCCATTTTGTCTAAAATCATGGAAAAAGCCATCAATCAGCAATTGTTCACGTTCCTTGAAACTAACAAACTCCTTAGTGATCACCAATATGGGTTTAGGCAAAGTCGTTCAACAGGTGATCTTCTTTCATATGTGACCCAAGTGTGGAACAATACAGTAGTGCAGTCCGGTGAAACAGTTGTAGTCGCTTTAGATATCTCAAAGGTATTTGACCAAGTTTGGCATAAGTGTTTACTTGCCAAACTCACCTCGTTTGGGTTAAATGATACGCTCATCAACTGGCTTTCTAGTTTCCTTGATAAAAGACGAATACGTGTCGTAGTTGATGGCTTTTTTTCAAAAGAAGTTAGCATTAACGCGGGCGTACCACAGGGACCCGTTATAGCGCCTACACTTTTTCTGCTGGACATAAATGACCTTATTTCTTCAACAACTAACCATCCATTGCTTTGCTGACGATAGCACTCTTCACTGTAGTTCATCTCAGTCTACTCATAGTGATAATCCACCTTCTATGTCAAATCAAGAAATTAAAGCTGAAATTGCAAATTCAATCAACTAAGACATTCAACGTATTCTCGAATGGGGAAGCAATAATCTAGTTAAATTTAATGCTAACAAAACTCACAGTCTTGCATTGTGTCCGCCAAAAAAGATCGATCACTTCCTGTTGTAAGTATGAATAGCTCAGTTCTTCAGTTTTCAGAGTCTATTACTCTGTTGGGTATGACTGTATGTTCAAATCTCTCATGGGTTGACCATCTTCCGTCAGCTACCAAAACAGCTGCTCGTAAAATAGGCTTTTTGTACAGATCTAAGCAGTACTTTACCTCTCGACAACTCCTTGTGCTGTATAAGGCCCAAATTCAGCCTCATCTGGAATATAATTCTCACCTCTGGGTTAGTGCTCCCCAATACGCTCTCGATATCGTTGATCGTATTCAAAAGAGAGCGATTAGGCTTATAAATGACCCGTCCTTAACTTCTCACATACAGTCCCTTGGGCGTAGAAAGATGGTTTCAGTTCTTTCTTTGTATTATCGTTATTAGAACGGATATTGTGCTGCTGAATTATATTCTTTGATACCATCTCGGGCTATCTTTGCGAGAAACACTCG